>JAKSZU010000002.1:34825336-35182836 GCA_026018925.1 Tupaia tana
GTACATGCCCAAGATCCAAAGAGGAGAATGGAGAAGGTATTATGGCATGGTCATCTCCTCTGAGTTGAGGGTGATTACTTGCTTTCTATCTCTCTGGCAAGTACATGCACCCTATAACAAAAAATCTGTCTCTAAAAATAAATAAATACAAATAAAAAGGAAAGAAAGAAAGAAATAGAAAAAGTTATCAGCTGAAACTCTCCCAATGTGAACTGACAGATCAAAATGAATAGAGGCCTCTAGTATTTGGTAAAGTGAATACATTTTGCATATAGCAAATGCATTAATAGTTGTATCAGAAGACAGACCATAGTAGACTTAATAGTGCCATAGATCTTTTTTTTCTTCCTTTCTTTTAAATTTCTTCCATCAATGGGAGAGAGGTGTTTTCCTAGTCCTTATTCTGTTCTGCTATTGTTACTTATTTAGATTAATATAATGTTATAGAAGTGGCAAATTTTCATAGGTAGACTACAAACCTGTGCAAGAAAATCTATATACAAAATTAAAGCAGAAACAAATAAGTGGAAAGACATTTCATATTCCTGAATTAGCAGAATCAATATTTCTAAAATTTTCATACTGCCAGAATTAACCTAAATTAGCAGAATCAATATTTCTAAAATTTTCATACTGCCAGAATTAATCTAGATTCAATACTCTCCCTATAAAAATTTCAGGGCTGATCTAATAGCACAGTCTGTAGCATACTGAAGTGCAGTGCTGGAAGTCACATGACTGATCATAGGTTTTGATCCCTGGGTCAACCTGAAAACATGTCAAATTTATGCACATATGCGCAAGATCCTGATGAGATGAACAGCTGTGGGAAGAGACTGTAGTGTGATGATACCTTGTCAAAGAAACTTTTCTCTCTCTTTCTCCTCTTTTTCCCTCTAATACTAGTTCACATACCACCTATAACAATTGTTTTTAATTAAAAGCATACTTTACATAAATAAAAACATTCTAAAATTAATATAGAAGCACAAGAAACTGAATAGTCAAAGCCTGGGGAAAAGCAATAGACATTACCCTTATTGATATCAAACATAGAATGGTAAAATCAAAACAGTGGTACTGGCTTGAAGTCAGACATAAAGACTAATGGATCATTATAGAGACCAGAAATGATTAAACACATATAAGCTCAAGTGATCTTCAATAAAGGTATCAAGAACACACAGTGGGGAAAGATTATTCTCTTCAACAAATAGTATTGAAATAGTATTGGAAAAATCAGATAGTCACATGCAAATGAATAAAATTGGAGCCCAATTCTAAACAAAATTAATTCAAAATCAATGAATAATTTAATTTAATACTGGAAACTATAAAACTTATTGAAGAAAACAGGAAAAATACCTCTTGGTATTGATCTATGCAATGGTATTTTTTGTGTGGGTGGTTAATACTACAAACAAAGACTTTTTTTTTTTCAGTTAAACCACAAATAGATAAGTGGGACAGCATCTAACTAATATCTTTCTGCACAGCAAAGGAAACAATCAGACGACATGAAAAGGCAGCTTACAAAATGGACAAAAAAATTTTCAAGCCTTCTATTTTTGTAAGAAGTTAATATCAAAAATATATAAAGTTGGGGCCAACAGTTGGCGTAATGGCTATGTTGCTGGACTCCCACATAGTTGACTGCAGTTCAAGTCCCAGACCCAGTGGCTTTAACTCACGCCGGGTGGGTGTGCGTGCGTGCCCAAGATCCTGAGAGGAGAATGGAGGAGAAGGGATTGTGGCGTGGCCATCACCCCTGGGGGGGGGTGATTTCTCACTTTCTGTCTCTCTGTCTCTCTCTGTCTGGTGAACGCATGTGCCCTATAGCAAAAACCTCTCCAAAAAAAGAAAAAGAAAAGAAAAAAAATATATAAAGTTGTCCCACAACTTAATAGCAAAAATCTTCCTAAATTAACTATTTAGAAATGGGCAAAGGTCTTGAATAGACATTTCTCTGAATAAGACATACAAATAGTACACTTACCATGGGAAACAGTTTGAAGGTCCCTCAAAAAAACTAAAAGTAGAATTATCATAGACTCCAATAATGTTTCCTACCCTTTGTGACTCTGGGTCACCATTTGTGACTCCTCTGCCAGCAGGGAGTCAATCACCTGAAACACAAAGAAAGAAGTACTCAGTACACAAAATGTTAAGTCAAAAGCAAGAGGGAGAAGCCCCAGAGAAATGACTCCCTGAGGTGAATTTTCTTCTTATATTTATTTGTAGAGGGATAAAGAAGCTTGTTGGTCTTTTCATAAGTTACAAAGCAGTAGGGGTAACTATGTCAGCAAATTACAGTAAGATAAAGGGCAGGGGGACCAGCAGGTGGGGTGGTGGTTAAGGCGCTGGACATTCCCACATGGCTGACTATGGTTCGATTCCCGGACCTGGTGGCCTGCCTTCTCGCTTTCTCTCTCTCTCTCTCTCTCTCTCTCTCTCTCTCCCCCTCTCCCTCTCCCTCTCTCTCTCTCTCTCTCTCTCTCTCTCTCTCTCTCTCTCCCCTCCATCGCTCTCTGGTCAAATTAAAATAAAATGAATGAATAAACAAAATTAAATAAAAATAATTCTAAAAAAATCCAAATAAAGGGCAGGAAGCAATGTCTTCTTAAAGATCATTCTAGGTCCAAAAGAAAGGAGAGGAATGTCAGGGGCAGTGAAGATAGCACAATCACATCATCAATGGTCATTTTAGAGTCTGAGATAAAAGATTACATTCACTCAGGAGGCTCGCTATTGTTTGCAAGCAGCAAGCAAAGGTAACATTCCTCATCAGCATTTGCACCTGGTTTTCATAGCGCATCAACCCTGGACATTTCTTTACTCATTAAACTGGCGTTCTTAAAGGGGAATATCAGAAAATGTTTATCCATACAGTTTTATAAATAACAGACTTTGCTGTTATACCACAATCTTTAAAGGTATTTGTAAAAGGAGTGAAGGACGGTCTTAGTTTGATGGTTGGATTGAATAAATAGTTTTATGTTTGTATATTTAGATGTTTTAGAATGTGGAACTCTGAGACACATTTGATAGATATAGCAAAATATGAACAAAGCATAAATAAACATTATTAGGAATGAGAAAAAGACACAACTATCTTTAAAGCAGAGATTAAAACAATTAGATACTATTGTACACAATTATATGACAGTACAATTGAGAGATTTTAACATACATGACCAAATTCCTAGACTGATCAAGAAAATGTGAACAATCCAATCATGAATCATATTAAGTAACTTAAAACTACCCCCAATATAAACAAATATATGTCTTATGAGGACATTTTGTATGCAAGAAGTAAGTTTTACTTTAACCTCATTCCTACAGAAAATAGAAAATGAAGAAACATTCCCCAGTTAATTTCATTCATCTTTGTTGCCTTGATATTAATAGTAAAAATTCTAATAAGAGTAGTCCAATAAAAAAAATAATAAGCCTAAATCACAGATATGGTTTGTAACATCCTAAAAATTACACTAGTTAAATTGTGATATATAGGTTCATCATGAAAATAAATGTTTATTTTTTAAAACTATATAGCATTTATATTTTAAAAATAATTTATTAATTTAATTTTATGTGTTATTATTATTTATTTTTAAATTTGATCAGAGAGAGACAGAGAGAAAGAAAAAGGGAAAGTGAGAAAGCAAGCCACCAGGTCCAGGACTCGAACTGCAGTTGGCCATGTAGGAGTCCAGCACCTTAATTACCATGTTATTTGCTGGCCACAAAAAAGTTTAGTATTTAAATGTATACCTCATAAGTATAAAAAGTATAATAAATATCATTTTATCAGTAGTTAAATAAAAAGTGGAGTACAACCTGTACTAATTTATTTCGTGACTTTGGTAAAATACTATCCAAAGTAGTCACGTGTACGATTACCCATCTCAACTTTGTTTCTCAATTCCAATTGTTTTGGAAAAAAGAGCATCACATAATAAAGCCTACATCATGTATATTAGCCCAATCTCACAGGACACTGACCCAGCTAGAGCCATAACTGAGTTTTTACTAGTACATTTTATGTTTCTCTTTGGTCAGTCACTTCTGGGCTGCAAAGTATATGATAGAGAAAGATCATTGAATAGCATGGCATCAGTCCATTGTCTTTTCTCTTGCTATATGCTAAGCTCCTTGGTCAGAAGAAAGGTTGTGTGGAATATTGTAATAATAAATACAGTGTCTGCTCCTCAAGAGTTGTTCCTAGAAGGTGTAGGAAAATAAAATCTATATCCAATATAAGAATCTACTACATTGTAGACAAATTATTAGATGCCTTATCCATGAGAGAGTAGATCTAATATGATTTGCTTATCATCCAGGTTGCTTAACATTGTTCTTTGCTCCTTTAAAACAGGTCAGTCAGCACGCCCACAGCTAGATAGAGTGTGGCAGATCACATCACTTCAATACGGAGTGTGGGTGGAGGGAGTTATGTTGAAAAATTTATGTAAAAATTCCTTTTTTACCTCTTATTTAAGAAGTAATAAGCAAGCACTGAGGTTGATAGCAAAAAAAAAAAAGAAAAAAAAAGAAAAACAAACACCCAGATATTATGACACTGACATAATAATCTTTTTTGTACAACTAATTGATTAGCTTCTCTTCTTTGCATTGAGTATTCATTCAAACTGAAAACATACATTTTTACTCAGTAGGCTTCTTTTGCATGATTAAGACAATAATCCTGGACACGCTATACCTGATAGCTTATTAGAGAGGTAACACCCAGTTCAATATGGAAAGTTTGGGTTTTTAATTCAGGGATCATGAGTTTTCTTTCCAACACCATTAGTTCACATTGCATTTGTCCATCAGTGCTTGACATAGTCTACAAAAAGTATTGCAGTCTGATGAAAGGCATGTTGAACATTTTAGAATCCAATGGATCATAAGCACTAGTATCAAGAATTCTTGCATTAAGGCCTGGACCAGTTGCTCTGAGAGTTATTTAAAGTTGTCAGGCTTATGGGTGACTAAGTAAATTGATTGAAGCACATTTCCAAGTATGCATATCAATTGAGGAAAGAAAATTTTTGATTTATGCCATCTATAAATCCACATTGGCCCAATATGCATTATGGTATTGTTATTTTTTAGAATTAGAGAGTCCAAGATGCAACTTATCCTAGTTATCAGGGGGCATTCCAACAGTCTCCAAACAACTGAATAACCTGAAAATACATTTCAGTGGCAAACACCTAAAGTCCTTCAGTTTATTTTTCATTATCTAACATGCATGTATCTTTCAAGGTATCTAAGATATCTGCTACTTACCAATCAATAAACCCTATCAGCATAGACGTTCGATATATTGGACTAGCATAATTTCTTATAGAAAACAAGATAATTAAGGTCTCACTGAACTAAATTATGAAGCCAAGTCCAGGAACTGATGAAGGCTTGTGGCAAAACTGTGAAATTATATTCTGCCAGTTGAAAGCAAGTGACTTGTGATGTTTTTTGTTTATTGGTATTGAGAAAAAAATGCATTAGTCAGCCTGATAGCTAATTTTCCAGGTGTCAGGGTCTATATTCACTATTTCCATCAAGAAGAAAATGCAATTGGAGACATTTCTTGATTGAGCTTTTGATAGTCCACTATCATTCTCTATGATTCATCAACCTTCTCCATAAGCCAAAGTTAAATGGGACTGTGATAAGTGTAACTGCCTCAGTGGATGAAATTGCATCCTTCCAGTTACTTGGGGCAAAAACTTTGGAACCATTTTTGATTTCTCTTTTTCTCTCTCACGCACACATCCAATTTGTCAAGAAATTCTCTCGGGCTTATATTACTGTGATAGCCTCCAAACTGCTTTCTTATCTTCCTTCATCTTTGTCCCTTACCATTGATTTTCATTGTAGCAACAAAAATACTTCTAAAATATAAGGCAGATCCCATCACTCTGCTGAAAATACAGCAGAGCAATAGTTCTCCATTTCACTTTCAGAAAATGCTAACATCCTTATAGTGGCTTACAAAACCCTGTAGATTCTGGGGTCCATTCATTAAATCTCCGACTTCTCCTGATCCCCTCGTTTACCATTTCAGCTGTACCAACTGTTTTATTGTTCCTTAGGTACATGAGTCATATTCCTGTCTTAAGTTTTTATTATAGTTACCCTTACAGTTTGGAATATTCTTCCTCTACAAATCCATAATTCTAGCCTCTTCATTGTTTTCAAATGTTGTCTCAAAGTCCCCACACCACTCTATTTAATGCAGCCAACTTTTTTTGTTGTTGTTAATATACAGGTACTTCAAAAAAGTTTATAGAAAATTGAATTAAAGTATGAACCTCTTTTGGTAACAAAAAATACTGAGATAATTGCATAGTTTTTTTTTTGTTGCAATTTGGAGTTTTTATTAATATTTTGAAGACCCTTTGCAGATAGTGTTTAAAGCCGCGTACTAGATGAAATAACCTCGGGTATGTTTATGGACAGAATATTTCCAAGAACTAGCCCTGAGCAACTTCAACATTTAGTTAGAAAGCCAAGAAAAACATACAAAGAAGTCTGATAATGATTGGCCCAGGAAGATAACCAAGAGGACAGTAGCCATTCCCAAAGTTATGCTAAGGATGTGTTTATGAATACAGACATAATAAATTATGGTAAGTGTTGCCATTACACAAAAAGAAAGAGAGAGAGAGAGAGAGAGAGAGAGAGAGAGAGAGAGAGAGAGAGATAAGAACTTAAAATAGCATCTAGAAGAGTCAGCAGATGGCGTGGAGATTATGGTGCTGGATCCCTCATGACCTTCTGTGTGGTTTGAGTCCCAGACTTGGCTGCTTGAAATTCACACCTGGTATATGTGCATGCATGCCCCAAATTCTGAGGAGCCCAGAGGAAAATGCATTGTGGCATGGCCATCCCCCGGTGAGTGAGTGCTTTCTCGCTCTCTCTTTCTCTTTCTCTTTCTCTCTCTCTTTCTGTGTGTGAGTGTGTGTGTGTGTGTGTGTGTGTGTGTGTGTGTATCTGGAGAGCACATCCACCCTATGGCAAAAACTAAAAACTAAAAATAAAAAGAATCTGGAGTAACATGGAGTACACCTAGAGCAGAGCTGTTTCTGTGAAGCACTGAGACCAAACTGAGTCTATGTAGCAATATTAGAAGTAGTAAGAGTAGACATCAGAAAGCTTAACAATTTTCGGTTTTGCTAAAAAGAACTATGGTTGCAATTCCCTTGAAATTAGGTAAGCTGTTTACTTATTAATAATTCACAGTTGTGCTGCTGGGTATGGTCACATCTTTTCCTGAACTCTGGATCATTGGGCTCTTTGGATCAACAGTCCATGTGAATATAAATCATTTGGTTTTGTTCACCCTGGATAGAATATTTTTCAATCCATTTTTCATTCCCTTCCTTTATAGAATCAGAATGATCTTGGCATGTATAATTCCTGGGAATCCACCAGGGCATCAGGCACCAGTTGTCTTCTACCAAACTTCAGCACTCAGCAGCTCGAACCAGCCACAAGAACGCTATTTCAGCTACAGAGCTGAAGCCAATTGGAGAGAGTCTTGAACTCATTATTTTTTTCATGGGCATGTATGGACGTGAACCAGCCATTGCACTGGGATTTGCTCTTCCAACCTTTTTGGTCATCATAGTTAAGACATTTTTAATATCATATATGTTGTATTTAATTGTATTTTGAAAAGAGTTTAGTTATGCTGTGCACAGATATGCCACAGTACTTAAGACCTCCACATCTGTGAATTTAGTAAATGTAAACGTTGAATTTTTTTCTTTGCTCTTGTACTGCATTATCAACTTTATCTGTCACTAACTTTCTACTTAGATTCCTTAACTACCCCACTGATTCTTTTCCTGGTTGTTTGCTTCTTTTATTGATCTTTCTTTTCCAAAGTCATAGGCAGTACAAAACACAACAAACAATTTAGGGTCTTTATTTGTCTCTTGAGTCGAACAGTTTAAAATCCATCTGATGATATTATCTCTTCAGTCCATAAATTTTGTAGTGGGCACGACTAACACAACTTTATGTTCACAAAGCATGATCTCACTCTAATTTGTTTTTCTCTGTTGCCATACAAGACCCCCCCCTTTAGTTATCCACTATGTTTGCTCTATCAATTTCAGATTTGCTAAACAGTAGCATATAAACATTCATTCGCTTAAATACCCATGTTACCCACACCTTATTCAGTGTTTCATAATAATAGATTAAATGAAATCTTAGTTTCTTTTTTTGTTGTGTGTCACTGTAAAAATTCTCTGAGGTATTATTTATTAGTTATAAACAATTAGTTATAAACATATTTGGCTATATCCTCAGGGTTACCATTTGTTATCCTGCAGAGTTCAGTAATGTTCTAATTCTCTAGCTGTTTTCTAACTACTTGAAGATTTTTTAGATTCTTTTCATGGTTTTTGACTCTGAAATGAAATATTTAGTTTAAAAATGAAGCTGATACTTTATCAAACATTGCATTTTACGTATCCTTTTACAGCAAACTCTACTAAAAAATTTAATAAAAAGGTTTTTTGAGGGCACCAGGTGGTATGGTGATTCACGTGCTAGATTCCCACATGGCTGACCACGGTTTGCCTTCTTACTTTCTCTCTCTCTCTCTCTCTCTCTCTCTCTCTCTCTCTCTCTTTCTGTCTCTCTCTGGTAAGCACACATGTGTTTAACAAAATTATAACAATAATAATTAATACAACTAAATAAATAATCCTTTTAAAAGGTCTCCTCACCCCCAGATTTCACTCTACCTGGATATTTTTATTATTAATGTCATGAAGAATTGTCAAGATTTATGGGACTAGGACTAGAGGACTTAACAATCCTCTGTATACCAGACTGTATGTCACATACTATACAAGGTACTGGTAATAAAATTGTGAACAAGATACATTCAGATCTTATTCTCACAGACCATTAATCTGAAATGCGGCCAATAGACTAGACAGAGTGAGTAATAGCAGAAGCAGAGAATTCCATTCAATCTCTTAGGCTTCAGAGTTTCTTCACCCCCATTCAGCTGTCTCTCAAATTATATGGCACAGTGCTATTCCATAGGGATTCCTATTCTCTGAAGTAAAAAGCCTTAAAAGAATGATTCACAGAATAAGTATTTCAAGAGTGGCTGATACCTTGAGGACTGAGATCTTTAGAAAGAGCAGTAGAAGCAAGCCATATGTAACTTTGCCAACTGTAGGTTTTTGCTCAACACTATTGAAACTATTGCAAAAAATGTATTTCTACTATACTTATTCTATGCCATATGATCCCATATTGCATCTGTCACCCTAACATTATTTTAAGTTTTTATATCAATTTTCATCTCTGAAACATGTGTCTATATTAAAAGGAGCTTGGCCAGAAAATTATTTAGTAAGTCTACTTTTTAATTTTCCTTTTTTTCTTTGAAAACTTATTTATCTTACAACAGTGTGAGACAAAGAGGAAGAGAGAGAGTGAGAAGCACTTTCAGTAGTATCTTACACTGCCATCCTCCCATCTTCCCAACCTGCCAAGATCAAAAATATGCTTCAGGTATATTCAGTTCCTCTGGGAGACTGAATCCACCCACAATGTTCTATATGAATCCAGCATCATTTAAACAGTGTATTACTGCTGCATCACTGAGTCAGACCGACTTCTTTTAATTTTCCATGAAGAGTGTATGTAAACATACCCCAACCATAATTTTGAATCCAACCTTGGTTTATAGAATTTGTTGGTAGAGAAATAAAGAATAATTGCAATACATTACTATCTTATTATAATGCAGAACAAAAAGAAGTTGGTAAATGAAGGCCAGATAAGCTCGCTGTAGCAGGGTAAGAGATAGTTAAAAAATATGGGCTATTCAGGAGAATGGGGAAGGAGGATTATAAGCTGGTGGCCAGCATGGGCAACATAATGAGACTGTCCAAAGGAACTGGAGGTGGTGGTCCCCGTTTGTCATTCCAACAGATGGGAAGAGCGAGGCAGTAGGATCAAAACACAGCTGGATCCTGTGTAAAACACCCTACATACACAGTGTCATGTACATGCAAATGTGCATACACAAATGAATAATATGAAAGGTGCCATTTTTATAAAAAAAAAGTGAAACATTTCATGGACACAAAATTGGAAAATTACATGTTGATGATAATATTTATGGTAATATCTTTGACTAGACTAATATACAATGTATTAATGCTTAGAAAATTCATTTTGTGTGCTATAAAGATGTTCAGTAATTGAATGTAAAAAAATCTGAGTTATATAAAATAAATTAGCGTACCCAATGTCTGCAGGTCTACCAGGGAACCAAACAGTATTCCATATGGACTCTATATTTCTTGAATAGCGCATTACTGCTGTGCGATTGAATAATATCTCTATTAGATTATTCAAACAGATAGCATCATTGGTCTTGCCATCTACACCGGTACCTCTTTCTTCACTCTGTTGCTATAGTTATTTTTGTATGAAACTTTACAAAAATTTTCTTGTTACAACTCATTGAATATAAATCAAGATTAAAATCCACAGGGTAATTTCAACTTCTTTCATTGTGGTCCTCAACACTCTTTTTCAATTCTGATTCCTTTCCCTGTGTATTTATTCTAGTTGTACAGGTGTACACATACTTGGTTCTAAATACTTATAATAAAATCATCATCTCTAGTTTCTTTTTCATGTTCTTTATACTATTCTTTCTGAAATATGTTTCTCTGCCTATTCCACTTTCTGTTTTTTGGTTGTGTGTACATTAAATATCTCTCACTAGACTGTAAACTCCATGAGAATAAGAGATTTTGTATTCTATATTTTTGTGTACATGACATCCAGTAAGGTATTTATCTTGTAGTGTCTTGAGTATTTTCAAGTGGATGAAAAATTCTTAAAGATCCTTTTCATACCCAGTGGTCATTTGTTCCCTCTATTCTCAAAGGACTTTATGGTTCTTTCAAAAATTTTATTTTAACTTACCTTACTTATAGTTAGGGATCAATGTTCTGTCTCATCCACCAGTGTCTGATTATCTTTATGTGCAGAGGCTGTGTTTTACTCTCCTGATGTTACAGCACATACCACACACATGATGTTGAATAGATAAGTGAATGGCCTCCCAACCACATGTCCTGGAGTTCACCAAAAATTTTTCTTTGGTTGCTGAATTGCTTGTTACCACATAGGACCAGTTATTATCCTCACCATAACCTCACTTCGAGTCATCATTATTAAGAAATAAAAAAAGTGTTGTCATAAACATATAAAAATACTAAACCATACAATTTCATAGAAAGTTTCTTTGATTATACCTTAGAATAAGTAACAGATAATAGCAATTCATTTTAAAAAGTTAATGCCCAGATCAAAAAGCACAGAATGATCAAATGTGTGAAATAATAATTTATTTTAAGTAAAAATGCCAAAAATATAGGAATATCTAACTGATAATATTATCTCAAGATACTGAAAAAATAGTTGTAAAACCAAAATCAAAATAATGTCTCTAGTTCTATTAGCTAAAGGAGAATTTGTTATAAGCATTAATTAGGATAATTTAAAAAATATTAGGAGAGCTGAAATTGGATATTTAAAATATTGTGTAATTCCATTCAGCCTTCTCCTAATGTGGAAATCAATTTTAAAAAAACAATAAAACATATGTATAATGAAAGAAATTTAGGTAGAATGATTTTGTTTTAATCTCAGAGAAAATGTGTTTTAATAGTGTTCTCATTGGAAATACAGTAACTGTATTTATATAGTCATGTAAAGAAAGAAATGGGTTGATGGTCAAAAAACTCTCTTGATATTTGGGCACTGTTAATTTAAAAGTAAGAAGGCAGGGATTAAAGTTAATGAGGGAGGTGCTCCTCCATGCAATTTAGTTAAACTGTTTTAACACAAAGGCTGGTAGAAATATGGAGAGTACCAGAGGGAGCAATAGAAAAAAAAAAAAAGACTGTAAATCAGTCTATGAAAGAGAAAAGAGAAAAACAGAGCACCCTTTTAGAGGAAATGAGAGTCACACAGTTCCATCATTTGATAGATTAGAGCAATCAAAGGGATGGGAATTGCCAAATTCAGTCATTTGATAGATTGGAAGAATCACAATAAGGACATAAAGGTAAATTTGTATTTCTCATGAGGGCAATCAAAGTGGATTATTAGGTACTCCCATGGCTGTTAAATATTATGTTGACTTTAATTCTTCCCTGGGTGCCTGAGAATGTGCCTTTTCTGATTATAGAAAGAACAAAGTTTCTTCTAGATTTTCTTTTTTTTCAAACTGCCTGGAAGTCAAAATTGTATTACTCTCTAGGAGCAAATAGCCATTTTCAGACTTTGCAGTTGTGAGAGTGGTAATAAAATCCTCACTACCCACACAGTAAATTGAGTAGAAGTTGGACAAGACCCTCAGGTAGCAGTAGTGAAGTAATCTCAAGAAAGGATTTTTCAATTTCAGTTCTTCTTTCATTTATTCACTCACATATTTAATAATGAGCACATGCTTACTGTGAAATTATTTCAGCTTGTTATGATATTGAGTTGTTAGAAAAGTCATGACATTTTTATTCGACATTTTTCGGTGCAAAAATGCATCATGATTTTTCTGACAACCCAATACAATGGTTAAGTGTTAGAATATGAATGAAGATTTGATGAACTAGGGATTTTCAAGATTTTTAAATGATTTTTCAAGCCATTATCTAGACTTTTAATAAATATATCCTTTCTTTTTAATGAGAAAGAGAAATAGAGGAATGGAGGGAAGAAAAGAGGAAGGGAGGTAGAGAGAGAGAGGGATTTTGTCTGTTTTTTATAGACTCTAACCATGTGCAAATCCTCCTGCATCAGCGTCCCACAGCTAGGACCACAGGTTTGCAGCACCACACTGGCACAGGTAGGTTGGTCTAGAAGACTCGCTAAATGCCATGTATTATTACATATTAGACAGGTTTATGTGGCATCAGTATATTTTTAAATTCAATTCTAATTATACTTTATTTTAAACTAGCTGGTTTTGGATTTAGAAGTATAATTAATATGGAATGGGCAGGAAGTAGTTAAGTAATAAAACCTTGGATTCTAGCAGCCAAGAAAATATCAACAATTGGAAATTAGGAATCTTTCTGAATCAATGACTCATACTGTAGGAAGATTTTGATTTCCTACTCAACCTGAAAGCAGTTCTTTTCTTGCCATAAGATAGAGTAGACCATAAAACTGCTATTGTCATAGAGCAGACTAGAGACCAAGAAGTGTCAGCATTTAATACAGTGTAGATGGAGACTAGTCATTCTCAGGTAAGAGGAGCATAATCTTAGAAAGAGCAAAGTTACCTCCAGATCTATTTCCATTACACAGAGAGCTTGCAATGGAAGAATACAAACTTCCATAGAATACATTAGCTGCAAATTTTATCTTAGGGGTCAATGCGCAATTATAGAGATAGAATTCTTTGCAATTGATAGGGGAAATTGTAAGCAAAGGCAGTCATTCTGATGCGGACTAACTTCTTGAAAGAAAAAGAATTAGAATGTAATGAATATTTAAGGTTAAAACAGGAAGAAAATATAAATATTGGGTTGTTGGGAAAGTCATAATGTGTTTTTGTATCGAAAAACAGAAAAGTACATTATAATTTCCTGACAAGCTAAGACTTAAGTCAACTACCTATGAGCAAATGTTCTATCAGCACTAATGAAGGAGGATTAAAAATTAACCTGTGTACTCTTAACCTGAAATTATAGTTTATGTTGAATAATCTCTATATAAATCTTCTTTGCTATTGGATCCATAAGTCTCATTAGGCCTTTTTTTTAAACATAAATTTTGAAAAGAAAATCCATATTGATTTGGACAGATATGTTGACCAAATTAATTTTAAATGGCAATGCTAATCAAGATTTCACTGCCAAGTCTTTTTTTCTTTTAATAGACACATCTGATTGTAAAGATTTATGAGGTACAGTGTGACTTTTTTATTCAGGTATACAATGTGTAATAATCAAATCAAAGTAATTGTCATGCTCTTCACTTCAAATATTTATAACTTATTGGTGCTGGAAACATTCACAATTCTCTCTTCCAGCTAGTTTGAAATACATAATATGTTGTTGTTGACACAGTTCACCCAATTGTGATTACAGAACACTAGAACTGGGTTAGTCCCATGGCCTTGTGGTTAAGGAAGTTGGATCCCACATGACTAATGGCACAGATCAAATCCTGGCCCCAGCAGCTTAAAAATTATGCCATGCATGCCAAAACTCTGACAGGATGGAGAAATGGAGGGGATCGGATTGTGGCATGACCACATTTGTAGGGTTTGTCTCTGTCTCTGTCTCTGTCTCTGTCTCTCTCTCTCTCTCTGGCAAACACATTGACCCTCTGGCTTAAAACAAAGAAACAAAAAAAGAAAAAGAAAAGCAAAAAACAGAAAAGATCTTATTCCTCTGATCTAACTATAATATTGTATCTATTAAACAGTACTCCTTATCATCCCCTCCTCGCTACCTTTCCAGCCTCTATTAACCACTATTCTATGCTCTAGTTCTGTGTCTTGTTAGCTTCCTAATATAAGTGAGAACATGTGGTATTTATATTTTGGTATCAAGTCTTGTCAACCTATATGATCAGACTCTGTACAAACTGATACCTTCTTAAGGCTTTTCCCCATCAGAATATGCTTTGTATTATTTAGTTTCAAACTTATATACATTTTTTATCTTAGAGAAAAGGTAAGGGTAGAGATGAGTCTTCTTACTCTATGTCCTGTGATATATCCATACTAGCCAAAACAAAAAGAAATCTCATACTATACAAATAAATGAAAACTAAACAACATGCTCTTGCATGATTTTTTTAATCTACTAAAGAAATGAAAAATAAAATTTAGAAGTTATTGAATCAAATATAAAAAAAACCCACTGCACTCCAAAATCTCTGGGATTCATCAAAGGTAATACTTCAGATGAATTATATGGCTGTTAATTTCATGAGTGTAAAATAGAAAGGTTGCAAATAAATAATACACCCTAATAAGGCATCTCGAAGAGTTGGAAAAGCAAGAGCTAGCTAAACCCAAACATGATAGAAGAAAAGAAATAATAAAGATCAGAGCAGCAAAAACAGGAAATATTGGTTAAAAGAGTAATGAAAAACAATGAAACGAAAATCTGGTCCTTTGAGAGGATAAACAAAATTGAAAAACTATGATATAGATTAAGAAAAAGAGAGAGCATATGATAATAAAGTCAGAAATGAAATAGGGGACATTACAACGAATGTCATAGAACAGCAAAAGGTCAGTAAGAGCAACTACATGCTAACAAGCTGGAAAACCTAGACAAGACGAATAAATTTCTGGATGCATGTAGGATACCTAAATTAAATCAAGAAGATACAGAAAACCTGAAGAGTCCAATAACAAGTAATGAGATTGATTCAGTAATATAAATAGTCCCTCAACAAAGAAAAGCTCAGGCCCAAATAGCTTCACTGCTGAATTTTACAAATCATTTAAGAAACAATTAACCCCATTCCTCAAACTATTCCACACTGGAAGAGATCCAAATTGAGAGAATCCTCCCAAACTCAATCTGTGGAGCAAAGACACAACAAAGAAAGAAAACTACAAACAAAGTCTCTAATGAACAAAAATGCAGAAATCCTAACCAAAATACTGGCAAACTAGATCCAACAACATAACAAAAATACAATATATTACAAACACATACGCTTTGTCCCAGGGGGTTAAGGATGGTTCAGCATTCACAAAACAATAATTGGAATATATCGCATTAATAGAAGGACAGGCAAAAATTATATGATCATATCAATTGATTCAGAAAAAGATAATTTGATAATGTACAACATTCCTTCATAATTAAGACTGTCAACAGAATATATATAAAAGGGACATTTCTTATTACAATAAAAACTGTATGTGACACACTCACAGCTAGCATCATACTCAATGGGGGAAAACTGGAGTAAGAATATGGCTTTATTATGTATAAATATTTAAGAGTTGGAAGTTAATTACATGTGTACGAAAAGAATATGCATTTTAGTTACATGTGAATAAAAAGAACATGAATGATTCAACCAGCCAATGGTGTGGTGGTTAAGGTGGCCAGATCCCACATGACTGACAGTGCAGTTCAAGTCCTGAACTCAAGTACTGGCAGCTTGAAAAACATGACAGGTGCATGTGCATGCATACGCAAAATTCTGAGAGTAGAATGGAGGAGAAGGGATTGCAACATGGTCATTCTCCATGGCAGGGGAGGTGCTTCTCACTTTTCCTCTCTCTCTCTCTCTCTCACTCTCTTTCTCTCTTTATGTCTCTGGTGAATGTACATGCCCTAAAGAAAACTAAAAGCAAACAAACAAACATGAATGATGACTTTTCTTTCTTATCCTTAAACTCTTTTATAAATGCCTTCTGAATCATATATGTAAAACAAATACAGGCATATAACAGGCATATAATTAAGTGGTTAACTTAACTAACACATTTTAATATGTTAATTCTTTTTAAAGAAAATATCAACTACAGACTTAATATGTCTTGGACTGAAAATATGACATAAATTAATTTCATGATTTACAGCACTTATGAACTACGTATGAGTTCTTGATATCGTTGCAAACATTTTCCCCTACTGAGTCTTCGCTGTGTTTGGCAGTCTGTGTCAGACTTTAGTTTGATTGGTAAAGCATCAGTTTTCTCCTTGTCTTGACACTTTCTCTACTTTAATCAGTCTTCAAATTAAATGAATTTTATTGCACCTGGAAATAAATAACAGCATGAAGTAGTTTTGTCTTAAAATAGATCATTCCTAGGCTATGAAACTGAGGCATGTTTTAGAGCTTAATACCGTCTGTTTTGATTGATGAAATTTATTTGAATTTGCATGAAATATGTATATATATATATACATATTTATGTATGTATATATGTCTATATATACATACATATATAGTGCAATTAAGTAGTTTTCACATTAATTTTAGCTCTGAATGATATTAATAGACCATTACTATATCTTGTAGAGGTTTAGTTTTACTTATATGAAAGTTTTCCATACATCGATATTTTTAATTTTGTATTAAAAGAATCAAAATGATTTGTACACTGTATAACTTTTCAGATTCTTTCTTTTACTTTTTCTTATTTGTAATTTGCTATAGAGCACATGTGCTCACTGGAGACACAGAGCGAAAGAGAAGGAAAGTGAAAAAGTACTCCCCATGAGTGATGGCCACACCACAATCCCTTCTCCATTTTCCTCTCACAGTTTTGGTCAGACATGCACATGTGTTCAGCATATTTTTCAAGCTTCCAGGTTCTGGACTTGAATCTCACAACTGTTCATATTGAATCCAGTCACCTTAATAACTGTACCACCTAGTAGTCCCAGATTCATTTTCAGTTACTTTTTTATCCTTAAAGTATTTCTGATTGAATATTTAATGAAAAACTTACAAGATTATGAACTGGGTAAAGAAGATATTCAAAGTATAATTAATTCTAAAGCTAGTAGGCATTAATTTTTAAAATACTATTACCAATAACTATGATTTATTTCTGACTTATTTATTTCACATATTTTATATGCTTATATCATATGGCATTTGGTGTTTAATAATACCAAATCATAAATAAATCATGAATTTATTCAAGATAAAGTAATCACGAACTTTAATGGGTGAAGGAACAAAGCAAATCATATTAGCCTACTTCCATAACAACTTACTTTCTAGATATAGAATGCACCATAGGAGAAAACAGAAGGGGGTTAACTGCTATTATTTCCCTTACCAAGCAGCTCTGAAAAGGACGGCTGATTTGCTAAAAATAGCTTGAACACTCTTCTCAGCATATCTGCTGGAAAAGAGTAAGGATATTCACTGAAACCTGGTCTTTAAAGTCAGAAAATAGAATTATGAATGACCTTGGGAAAGCAACTTAAGTGGCATGAAAGAGATGTTACCAGATTTCTCACAGTGAAGAGGAGATTTGGGAAATAAGGAAAGAGAGAAAGCAAAATGGGTAATCCTCAGAAGTGGCCTTGAGAGGATGAAAGATGTTTAAACCTTCTGTTTGTCTGTTTGTTTATATTTTTCCTTGATAGAGTCAGCCACTCCCAACAAATTCTTGAGCCTAGACCAAACCTATTTCAACCAGCCAGGATCCCAGACATACACAGGAACCTGGTGTGTACAGGGAGACCTCAGGACATAAGCCTGAGACCAACATCGCAGAGCATTGTGTTACCCCTGTGCTACCCAACTGGCCAATAAGATGTCTAAGTTTAGCTAGACGGAGCATCAAAACAAGAAAGAACTATATTTTAATGTGAAAACAACTTGAGCACATTTATAACAAAGACTAAAAAGCTATTGGTGACAAAAATGCTCTAGGTAAACCAGAGAAAAAGGGACCTGGGGTAGTGCAAAGGTAATGCAAAGGGACCCATTTGGAAAAAGTACTAGATTCACATCCTTGGACCTCCCTGATAAGGTACATGCACTTAATGCCTATGATCCCGGCTGGCTGAGACTGAGGTGGAATTGTGGCATGAAGACTCTGTTGGTGATGCTTGTCTGTTTCTTTCTCCATCTGTCTCATTCATGGAAGAAACAAGTAAATGTGAAAGAGAAAGAGTAAAAGAAGGGAAGAAGAAAGAAAGAAAGAGAGAGGGAGGGAGGGAGAAGGAGAGAGGGGAAGGAAGGAAGGAAGGAAGGAAGGAAGGAAGGAAGGAAGGAAGGAAGGAAGAGAGAGAGAGAGAGAGAAAGAAAGAAGAAGAAGGAAGGAAGGGAGGGAGGGAGGAAGGGAGGGAGGGAGGAAGGGAGGAAGCAAGGAGGAAAGAAAGAGGAAGAAGGAAAGAAAGAAAGAAAGAAAAAGAAAGGAAGGAAAAAAAAAGAAGCCAGAGAAAAGGATTGTTAGCTAGAGTAAAGTCCCTGAGTATATAAACTGGAGTAGAAGTCAGAGCACTGGGAGATGAATTACCCTTCCACATGGTAAAGTAGGTTCCTCTTTTCATTTTAGAACAAGAATTTCTAAGTCATTTATTTTCACATTTCTGAATCAGGAAACAAGAATATCCATGGAAGTAGAAAATCAGAGTGTTAAGATTCCCACTAGGTCGAAGGGAATTTCTTAAAATAAATAGTGATTTTATTCTTGAAGAGGAAATTAATTATGTCATACCTGAACTATGCAACCAAGACTAAAGAGTAAAATCTCCAAATATTTCACGGTTCAAGTTTATGACCTCTTCACACTTCCAATGAACACTTTATATTTTCTTTTGACTCAGCCCAAGTGTTATCAAATCAAAATGAAAAAATGAGTTATTCACTGACACATGAAATGGAAAGAAATTTTCCTTATTTTTTTTTAAAAAGCGCCTTTATAATACATCAGTTTTAAAATTTAATATAATACTTTCCTCTTCTTTTGAATTTAATTAAACTTTCCTTGAGATGAATGACTCTTTTTTTCTTTCAGAAATTATTTCTGCTCACTAGGAAAGCACCCTGATCTTCCCAGAGCAATTATGGTGTCTGTTGTTAGTAGAATCTCTGCATATGTATCTGTATCAGTTTCGAAAAACATTTATTTAGCTTTAAGTCTGCTATATATTTGCAGATATTATTTGAAGTGTTTAGCATAAGTAGTTATAATACTTAAAAAATCTAGTATAAGAACATTTTTGGAACTAATTTAGTGCCTATTTTGTAAAAAGTGGAACTTTATAGCTCAAGTAAATTTCTTTATATTTGTTTTAGAGTCAATTAGAGAAGTTATAAGAAAATTTTCCTAACTCAAATTTTATTTTACCATGTTTGATAACTTACCAAAACTTTGTTTGATAATATTGATTTCAGTATGGGAATAAATACTACTGCATTCATAATGCATTCCGTAAGGAGTCATATTAGAGTTTGTTACTGACACCATGTAAATTCATACTCTCTTGTCTTCCTCCCATGGGGCAGAGACAAGAGATTGCTACAAAGCTCATCTCTACACGAATATAGAACACATAAAACATCTGGTTATTTTCATTCATTCCATCAATTTCAGTGACCTAGATAGTTTAACTTCAACACAAAGCATTTGATTGTGTGACTTTTTAAAAGAGAATATACAACTAGACAATTTGTTTTTTAAATCTAAGACATTCAGAGCAAAATGCAGATGGGAGTGATGAGCAACTTGTATTTAATGATTCAAACTCAAATTATTTTTGTGCATTAGAGCAAAATATGTGTGTAGTTTTATCATTAAGTGAAAATGAAATAGCTATGAGAGTAAAAATTACACTAAAATTTTAATAGTCACAAAGATTAATAACAATATTAACATATCTTTCCATAAAGCTGAAAGTGCCAAATCAACTTATACGATTTATTTTGATTAAAGTTAGTTTAAGATTAATGAAAAGCGGGTCCAGCAGTTAGCGTAATGGCTATGTCGCTGGACTCCCACGTAGTCAACTGCAGTTCGTGTCCCGAACCTGGTGGCTTAAAACTCACGCCAGGGGTGTGTGCGTGCGTGCCCAAGACCCCGAGAGGAAAATGGAGGAGAAGGGATTGTGGCGTGGCCATTCCCCCTGAGGGGTGATTTCTCGCTTCCTGTCTCTCTGTCTGTCTGGGGAGCGCACGCACCCTATAGCAAAAACCTCTAAAAAAAAAAGATTAATGAAAAGCAAAAACTTATTAAATGGTAACAACATCATCACCCCCACAACTAACAGCAGCAATACCAGTAATGAATAAAGTAAGTGCCTGGTTTGTGAAAATATTTATTAGCAGGGATTGCGACTTTGGAATCAGAAATTTAAGCTCTTCCCGCTATGAGATCATAGACATGTAGCAATCTTTTTAAGCAACATTTGAAAAATGGGGATAATGTAATTTAAAACTTAAGCTTTTGTGAAAAGATTAAGTGAATATATATTGACTGAGGTATTTATTATAAAACGTCTCTGGGGCATAGCAGACATTCCATTATCTGTCTGCTTATTTTTTTTCTCATCTATACTTCTCTAATGTCTTTACATTAATGCTCCCCATTAATCCTATGTGCCAATAAATAAACAAAACCTTATTTAAGGAAGAATGATCATGACTTTGAGAAAAGGCAGAGGTCCTTCCCCATATCTAGGAGTAAAGCATCTGGCAGATCAAGATAAGGATAAGTTTGAGTTGTATTCTAGGGCCCAGGTTACATATATCATGTGCACATTTAAAAAATGATTTAAAAATATTTAGTTGTATAAATTGATCCAAAACCTTTTCACCTAACTTACTTGATATTGGAGACTCGGTTTAAATGCCAGTCTTTCTAGTTCATCCAGTCTATGATTTATCCTCTAACTCTAATATATTATGAATCATAACTTTCTATTTCAGTTTATTAGTGGCAACTATCACATCTGAAATTGTCATGTTCATCTGTGTATTTATTTTACTGTATATGTCCCACAAGTGGCATGAGTTTTAATTATTTTAATTGTCTTTCAAAAACCTATTATGTAGTGACTAATGGTTAAATAAATTAACAGGTGTGACAAAATGGTAAGAATGAGTTTTCAGAGGTAGATACTAAATACTAATATATATTGTACACTTGTTCTGTGCCAAGAACTATTTTAAGCACTCCATATGCTTTAGCTTTTCATTCTTCACAATATCACTCAAGAAGTGAGTACTATTATCACCCACATTTTACAGATGCTTGAAGAACAGTAAAGCCAGAATGAGTAACTTGCCAAATTACCCGTGATTAGTAGGTGTGGAGCAATTGGAAATCAGGTACCTGTGGGATCTGTGGACTTCAGTGCAGTGCTATACAGTGATCATTGTGTTTATTCTGCCATAGGACTGTTTTCAATGGTGCTATAAATAACTTGTTATAAGATGATGTCAAATGAAAATTGTTATATATGTTAACATATAGAAAATAGCATCTGATCCCAAATAATTGTCATTGTTAAAAGATAGGATAATTGGCCTTTTGGCCAGAACAGCCATCTTTCAGTAATTCACTAAAATAACAAATACAAAAGGGAAGAGAGGCACCTGATATATGTTCTCTAGGCCTTTTAGAAAACATGGAGTGGTTCCTTCAGCAGCATATATGCAAATCTATAAGAAAGTTGATATTATAGACATCAAGGGAATGGGTACTGTTCAAAAAGGAATGCCCCATAAATGTTACCATGGCAAAACTGGAAGAGTCTATAATGTTATCCAGCATGCTGTTGGCATTGTTGTGAACAAACAAGTTAAGGGCAAGATTCTTGCCAAGAGACTTAATGTGCATACTGAGCATGTTAAGAGCAGAGATAGTTTCCTAAAATGTGTGAAGGAAAATGACCATAAAAAGAAGGAAGTCAAAGAGAAAAGTACCTGGGTTGAACTGAAGCACCAGCCAGGTCGACCCAGAGAAGCACACTTTGTGAGAACCAATGGAAAGGAGCCTGAGCTTCTCAAATAAATTGATGGCATGATGGATGCTAAAAATAAACTAAACTGTGGTCTATAAAAATTTCTTTCTTAATTGAATACAATTGTGTTCCCTCTCTTAAAGCAAATTTTAATTGGGCTCTAATTGATTTTGTAATAACTGTTTTCAATTTTATTTATTTATTTTTTGCTGAAAGATTTTAGGTGGCTTATAATGCAACAATAAAACTCAGTTGGTTAGAAAAAAATATTGGAAAATTGTCCTTTTAAAAAACTTTTTAATATACCAGAGTGGGTGTACTCTCTAGAGAGAGGCAGAGAGAGAGAGTGAGAAACCTTCTCCGGCCCCATTGTTTCAACATTGAGATAGAATAAAATATATGATGTTGTTTAGAATATTACTGGAAAGAGATTTTAATGATAAATACAGATTTGAAGTCCAACTATAAGACTTATGAGCCTTTTTAAATATACATGTCCCACTTAATCATTTTGAGTCTTTCTGAGATTCATTTTCTTATCTTTTTTTTCTTGTTATTATTTATTTATTTATTTATTTTACATTCTTTAACTAAGCATCATCATAGCATACAAAATGAAATTTCCCATCCAGAATGGCTTAATAATATATGTTATTATCAACAAATAATTTTTCTAATTTCTTGTTTCTTCTATATATATGTGTGTGTGTGTGTGTGTGTGTGTGTATATTTCCCCCCCCCATTTCTCACCCTCTGCTATTTCCCACCCTCCTCCCATACTATCTCTGGCATCTGCAGTAGCTTTCCATTCCTTTTTCATTTTTTCCTACATTTTATTGATTTACAAAATATCTTAATTAATCCATCTACTTTCAATAGCATGTTCAGCTCATATATACATATCTGTGAACACACATTTGACTTTAGGCATGACACTCCATGGGTAGAATGAATATACTATAAAGTAGCACCTAGCTGAGGCTATACAGCTTACTGTGGTCATTGAATAGATATTTTTAATATATTTTTTAATTTCAAGGAAGGCAGTTTTAGCATTAATAAATCAAAATTTTAAAAAATGTTAAGAGAACTTTGCTTAAGACTTAAAGTCAGGAAACAAGTTAAGATTCTGTTCAAGTAGCAGGTACATGGACCTGTCCACTAATCAAGAGAAGAATCCTTACCACTGGAATATAAAGCATAGAAGAAGATTAGTAATGTTTCAGTCAAAAGTCTTTTTCACCAGTTCAGACTCATGTACTTAATCTACTGTTATGGTCCAATCTCTCTGTTTAAATTCTGGGAGACAGTGTTCGACTCTGGACTTGTCCCTACCATTAAAGTGGCCATTTTCTTAGTCGTTTCTCAACTCTTATTTCTGTGTTTGACTTTAGTTTTCCTGTTATAGCACTCCCTTCAGAACTTCTTGGAGAAATGGCCTGGTGTTGATGAATTCTTTCAGGTTTTGTTTATCTAAGAATTTTCTTATCTTCTCTTCCCATATGAAGAATAATCTTGCATGATATAGTATTCTTGGTTGAAACTGTTTTTCACTCTACACTTTGAGTATATTTTCCCATTGTTTCCTTGCTCACATGGTTTCTGATGAGAGGTACACTGTTAGCCTGATGGGAAATACTTTGTAGATAACTTGACATTGCTCTCTTGCCAATCTTAGTATCTTGTCTTCATCTGTGGTTTCCATCAGTCTGGCTATGATGTGTCTAGGAGAAGATCTTCTTGGTTTGATCATTTTTGGGGTCCTTTATATTTCTTGGATCTGGATCTTTGAATGCCTCTGTAGGTTTGGAAAATTTTCTTCCAGAATTTCATGGAATTGGTAAGTCTTATTAGTCTCTTCATCTTCTGAGATACAGATTTTCCATATGTATGGACATTTAATGATATCTAGTATTTCTCGTATATTCTTGTCATGTCTTGGGCTATTTTCTCAGTCTATGTGGTGGTCTTTTCTAGTCCAGCTATTCTGTCTTCTGCATCTGAGATTTGATTTTCTGTATGAACTAGTCTGCTTCTAAGCCTTTCAAGGGAGGTTTTGATATCTTGTATTATAGCATTCATCTCTAACAGTTCAATTTGATTATTTTTTTATGGCTTGTATTTCCTCTTTCAGACCTTGTGAGAACTTCCTCACTGCCTGGAACTCATTAGCTATTATCTCCTGCTATTTCTATAGTTCACTGTCTTTCTTCTCTTCCATCTCTGTTAGCTTTGTCACTATCAATATTCTAAATTCTTTGTCAGACATTTCTATGAGTTCCATTGTAGTATCTGTGGATAAAGAGAAGTTATTCTTTTCCCTTGGGGGAGAGGCATTTTCTTGGTTCCTCATATTTCTTGTGCCTCTGTGGTGATTTCTAGTCATCTGATGAGTTATTTATTTCTTCCTAATTTCTAGAAGTTCAATCTGACCATTCAGAGGTGTGCAGGAGAAGGTGATCTACAAACTCTTTGCTGTTTTGTTTTTCTTCCTTTGTATGGCAGATTCAGTGGGAATTAAAGAATATGTTGACTCTAATAGTACTTGGACGTTTGGCTATGGTTCACTTCGACCTGTCATGACCAAATGGTTTTCATCCTGGAACTGCAAGAATGCTTAACACTGGGGCCCTGGTCACCTGCTTCCATTTTCATGTTGCAGTTCTGGCCGAGGACACTCTGGATGAGCTCTGTGATGTCTGATGGGAGAACAACTGGGCCTCAGATGTTTGGGAGGTGATGATCTCCTTGATGATCTTGGGGACCAGTCTAGAGGTAAGTGGGGCCAGCTGGGCACCTCCGGCCACTTACTGAACAGCCACTCTCCCGCTCGGCCTAGAACACAGAAACGGCCTCTCATTTTCTTATCTTTAAAATGGGTGTTACATTCATCTTGTGCAAATCAAACGAGAACATGCAAAGGGCCTACCTAGCACAATGCTTGGGGCATACTTGAAGCTTAGATGCATGTCAGATGCTGTGGCCTCCTAATATTCTGCTTATAAGTAAAGAGTAAATAGATTATAATTTCTCTTCATTATGTACTCCTTATTTGATTCTTTAGTACATTAATTCAATTGATAATTGTGTTATGAGACCAGTATATGGCATAATGGTTATGTCACTTGGCTCCCACGTAGTTGACCACAGTTCAAGTCCCAGGCCTGGGAACTCTACAATGGATTCAGAGAGATTAAAAACAAGAGAAAGAAGATGGATTAGAGGGTGTTACAATAATCCCATGTAAAATGATTGTGGCTTCAGTGATTGGAGAGCAATGCCTTATCAGAAATACACATTAGAAATAGTGTGGGGCCTTGTGAAAGATAAAATATGAAAGTGAGAGCAAAGAAAGTGTCAACAGTGCTCCTTCTTAGCCAACTGCCTAAGTAACTGTGTAGGTAGAGGAGTAATTTATTGAGAGATTAAAGGGATACCATAAGTAAGGGAAAAATAGGACTCTAAATTTTGAGATACTTATAAGTAATTAATCTGGTGGCCAGCAGATGGTGTAATGGTTATGTCACTGGACTCTCACATAGTCGACCACAATTCGAGTCCAAGACTCGGCAACTTAAAACTCACACAGAGCATGTGTGCATGCATGCCCAAAATCCTGAGAGGAGACTGGAGGAAAAGGGATTGTGGCATGGCCATCTCCCATGGGGGGCGATTTCTCACTTTCTGTCTCTCTTTCTCTCTCTGTCTCTCCAGTGAGTGTATGTGCCCTATAGTAAAAAAACTCTCTAAAAAAAATATCATCCATACCAATAAAGATAGCTATTTGATATACATGTGTATGTATACATATATATAAAATACAAAAATGCAAGTATATGTATATAAAATATCTATATATAGCTATAGGTGTGTGTGTATGTGTGTGTGTGTGTGTGTGTATGTATATATATATATATATATAACATAACAAGCATTAGTCATAATGTGAAGAAATTAGAACCCTTGCACACTATTAGTACTGTAGAATTGTGTAGCTGCTATGGAAAAAATATGGAAGTGTCTCAAAAATATAAAATACCATATAATTATCTCCTCATATATTTTTATAATACACATTCTTCATGAACTTTTTGAAGACTGCCTAAAAATCCTCATAAATGAAATCAGTATGTTAAAGCGATATTTACCTATTTATAATATTCATTGAAGCATTTTTCACAATTGTCATGCTATTGAAACAAACTAAATATTCTACAATGCATGAGTGAAAAATAAAATGCAGTATATACATTCAATAAAACATTCTTCAAAGTGAAAAGTAAAGGAAATTCTACCATTAAATAAAAATGCAGATGAGTCTTGAAGACATTATACCAAGTGAAATAAGCCAGTCACAGAAAGAAATACTGCATGATTCCACATACATGAGGTATCTAAAAATAGTCAATTTAAAAAATATAGAGTAGAATGGTTGTTAGGGTTAGGGAGAAATGAGAGTAGTTGAATGGGTATGAAATTCTAGTTATGGAGGAGGAATAAGTTCTAGAGATCTTCTGTATAACATACTACCTATAGTTGGCAATACTGCATATGCACTTAAAAATATTTGTGGGGGCAGAGGTGGCATGGTGGTTAAGGCACTGGACTCCAACTTGGTTTGAGTCTTGGACCTGGAGGGTGATTTCTTACTTTCCTTCTCGCTGCCTCTCTCTGTCTCTGTCTTCCACACATGCTCTATGACAAAATAAAACATTTTTAAAAAAGAAAAATATTTGGGAACCAGCAGTTAGCATAATGCTTATGTTGCTGGACTCCCATGTAGTCGACTGTGGTTCGAGTCCGGACCCGGTGGCTTAAACTCACGCCGGGTGCGTGTGCATGCGTGCCGAAGATCCCAAGAGGAGAATGGAGGAGAAGGGATTGCGGCGTGGCCATCCCCCCTGGGGGGTGATTTCTCACTTTCTGTCTCTCTGTCTCTCTCTGTCTGTCTGGCAAGCACACGCACCCTATAGCGAAAACCTCTAAAAATAAAAAAAAGAAAAATATTTGTTAAGAGAGTAGATTTTAGGCTGGCCACATAGCCTAGTGGTTAAGGGAGACAGACAGAGCATGGCTAATTGCAATTCTGAACCCAGCCTCAGCGATTGAAAATGCACTAGATGCATGTGCATGTGTGTTCAAAATACTGAAGGAATGGAAAAATGGAAGAAAAGGAATTTTGCATGACCATGACCCATTTAAAGGCAGGGATGCTTCTTTTTCTGGCAAAAAGCTAAAATTAAAAAAAAAAAAAATCTCATGTTAAGTGTTTTTGACAAAAACAAACAAACAAACCAGAAACACAACACAAAAACAAATTAGGGTGCATGATATTTTTAATATCAAAGTCTGTCTGTCATTACAGATATCCATTATTAGAAAGTGTTAATTATCTGGCATTCTCAGTTTGTCACAGGTGGATTAAGGGGGGGTCTTCTTTGATCCTAAGGAAATAGAATTAGCAACAGATATGACTTCTAACCAAAATAGAAGCTTTGGATCATTATTTTTTTTTTTTTTTTTTTTTTTTTTTTTTTGGAGAGGTTTTTCGCTACAGGGCGCGTGCGCTCGCCAGACAGACAGAGAGAGACATAGAGACAGAAAGCGAGAAATCACCCCCCAGGGGGGATGGTCACGCCGCAATCCCTTTTCCTCCATTCTCCTCTCGGGATCCTGGGCACGCACGCACACGCGCCCGGCGTGAGTTGTAAGCCACCGGGTCCGAGACGCGAACCGTGGTCGACTACGTGGGAGTCCAGCGACATAGCCATTACGCTAACTGCTGGTTCCCAAGCTTTGGATCATTATTGAAGATGGGTATTTGGGAAACTAGGATTGCCAGATAAACTACATGTAATGTTTGAAGACATATACTAAAAAATCATTTGTTACTTATTTGAATTTTTAATTAATGAGTCATACTTATTATTTTGTTTGCTGACTCCTGCAACCCTAATTGAAATAAGTTGAGAGTGAATATAAATCAAAATGAAAGACAAAATAAAGGGAAAAGATTTTAAATGGTAAACTTTTGTTTACAAGAGAAAAACAAATGGAAGTCTTTCTTTCGTATTGTCTGAAATAGTTCACAAAAGTTTCTGCTAATTTAACTGTCATCAAAAGAGCACTTTGCCTAAAAGAAAGGACTGATTAGTATGCAAAATGTTTACAATCTTTTGTGAAACTGTAGTTTATCATTAATTTATATATGTAAGTTACTGGTAGAAATATCACCTGTATTTTTTTTTTTTTTTTTTTTCTTGCGAGGCTTTTCGCTATAGGGCACATGCACTCGCCAGACAGAGAGAGACATAGAGACAGAAAGCGAGAAATCACCCCCCAGGGGGATGTTCGCTCCACAATCCCTTCTCCTCCATTCTCCTCTCGGGATCTTGGGCACGCACACACACACGCGACCGGCGTGAGTTTTAAGCCACTGGGTCCGGGACGCGAACCACGGTCGACTACGTGGGAATCAGCGACATAGCCATTATGCTAACTGCTGGTTCCCACCTGTATTTTGATACATGTGAGATTGCAACTGAAATTTATTTTGCCAGTGTTTTTGAATGAACTGAATAAAGTTTTTGTTGGGAAAAAAAATGTAAATGTATTTGTGGACCAGACCTGAAACACAGAGGTTGAACCCTGCATGTAGGGAGCTGAATCCCATATAGCCACAGTTATTGGAACTGTAACCCCATTAGCATGAAAAACATACTGTCATATGTATTTGCATGCCTGAAGCTCTACTTGGAGAAAAAAAAAAATGGAGGTAAAAGGATTGAGTAGTGACCATACTCCATTAGTGGTATTTTCTCCCTCTTCCTCTCTACTTCTTTTTGGTGAGCTCCCATGCCCTCTGGAAACAAAACCAAAATCTAGCAAAAAGCAATAATTTTTGACATAAGAGGAGCGTATATTGGCTATGTGTGGTCATAGAGAAATGGAGAAAGGGACTCTGAATTTTGCATTCAGGATAGGTCATTCTACAGTGCTTGTGAATGTTGAAGGGAAAGATGTAGTTGAAAGTGAGAAGTAGAATAAAGAGGGCTGGAAGGTAGTGTAGTGATAAAACATGATACTCAACAAGGCTGACTCACACCAGAGGGTTTCATATCAGCATCAGGAGAGCTGACTGAGTATGCCAGTCCATGACCAGAGACTAGCTAAATCTGGCGTAGATCACAGCAGAAAGGTCCTGCTAGGGGTGTTATCTCTATATCACTCCCTCTTTTTTTCTCTCCCTGTGTCTCTCATCCATGGAAGAAATAAAAAAATAAAAAATAAATAAAAGAATAATAGCAGGGATCGTAACAGATTGAGAAAAGAGGGTGTTTTGTTTTGTTTTGTTTTGTTTTTTGGAGAGGTTTTTTCGCTATAGGGTGCATGCAATCGCCAGACAGACAGAGAGACATAGAGACAGAAAGCGAGAAATCACCCCCCGGGGGATGGTCACGCCGCAATTCCTTCTCCTCTTTTCTCCTCTTGGGATCTTGGGCATGCACGCACACGTGCCCGGCATGAGTTTTAAGCCACCGGGTCCGGGACGCGAACCGCGGTCGACTACATGGGAGTCCAGTGACATAGCCGTTACGCTAACTGCTGGTTCCCAGAGAAAAGAGGGTGTTTGATTCACTGGATGAGGATAGATTGACTTTTGCCTGGAGGTGAGACACCTATGTGGTAACAGGAATAAGAGAGAGAAGAATATGAATTCTAGGGAAAGAAGAGAAATAGCAAAGGCTTTGCTAAATAGGGAGCCAAAGTTTCAGAGGACACAAAATATTTTGGAGAATAGGAAAAAGGGATGGGTGAGGAAGACACAGGGCAGTGGGCAGATATATGATCATGAGAAGGGCTCACAGTGTAGAAGGGAAAAGGAGTAAACAGAGGTGGGATGTAGGAGGATTACAGACGAGAGGGATGGGGCATAATTAAGTCTAGTACAGAAAATATGCTTACTAGTAGAATAAAAATATTTTTAAATAATAGTTCTTTCTAAAGATAATATTGTAAAATGTTTATGCACAGATATGTGCAAATTTATTATTTACTTAAGTATTTAGTAAATGACTTATTTAGTCATAATTTTTTCAGGGTTTAATCATATTTTTTAGGTTTAAGATTTAAAAGATTTGTGAAAAAATCTCTAAGTACATTGAAAATAGACTAATATTTTAATTTAAAAATCTAAGGTTATTAAATATTTTAACAACTTTATCACCATATACTCCTCCAATGTATAAATACTGTGGTATAATTAACTATTGATTTTGAAATACAGAGTGATAGTTAACAGGAGGTAAGTTAATGGATATAGTTGTATAATGACCAGTTGAGTAAATCTCTTTAGACATAAAAGATAACAGATTCTACTTACTATCTTGGAACTACAGAGGCATAAACATAGTTCTGTGCTTTAGGGTATGATTAATGGGCTCTGTCTTTGGTTATATTAAGAACTGAGTGAAAGTTTAACTACCAGAGAACACATGCATCACTCCAAAAAGAAGCTGTACTCTATATAATTCCCTTGGAGATAGTAGAGAATCTTAAGAAAAATAAGCACTGAAAAGTCAATATTTGGATGTCTTCTAAGTAAAGCAGTCAACTTACTGTGCAATGAATCATTGCAAATTGAAAACTAGAAGCAAATTTTATTTTTTTGGTTTTAGGAATAAAATAGTTTATTAAATAAATAATGTACCCTAATATGAAAATATAAATAAAAACTAACCAGAAATTATTCTGGACATATTAGTAAATGTATATTACTTACATATCTGTAATTAAAACAAAACTAAACAAATTAAGAATTAGAAAATAGATAAAAGAAATTCATCAACATGTATTCTTTATGTTTATATTTCATATGTGGAAATACCTACTGCAAATTAAAGTATATGACCTTATAATGATGCATTTTTAAAGTAAATACTATATAAAAACAGGTAAACCATTTATCTAGACAACTATCAATAAATACTTTTGCTATAATATTCAGTCAGAATGTGTTTCTCTGGTAAAATATAGTTCTGTTTTGAATGATTGATTTTTACTGATTTTTCCACCAGATATTACAGCAATGAAACCAATTCAACTGTAATTTTAGTGATTCAGCTCTCTAAAACCCTCCTAACTCATAAAATATATTGTTATATAAGGTTTTAAAAAAATCTGTATTGTCTATACACACCATAAAGTTGTCAAAATCTGAAAGTGTTATTGATACACACTATGGCATTGCTTTCATTGGAAGGTGGTAGCTAAATTTGTCTTTTAATGCTATTTTGTCTTTCAGATGTCTTTAATATTAAAAGGTAAACACAAACTAGAAATAATAAAAGTAACTGAAACACCATGTATATGACAAATTAATCATTGAGTTATGTGACATTTAAACAAAGGAGTCATTGGTTTATTAAACACACACGACTTAACTCTAACCCAACTATTGATTTGACAGTTGACCTTTACTAAGTTCCCAGTGGTGGTAATCATTTTACTTCACATTTGCAAATAAGCGTCACAAGTAATAGTCATATTAATTTGTCCCATAAATATTCAACCTTGCTTAAGACAAGAATTCATGTTAATAAATTAAAATTAAAATTTGAATGCTCACCATGACTTATTTGGTTTTCTTTCTTGGACTGTCAATGAATGTTTACTTCCTTGAAGGAACTTCATGATTTTATTAACTTATTTTCATTTTAACTGTATTGTTATGCCAACTTTGGAGACCCAGAAGATTAGCGTATCACTACATTTAGTAATTGTTAAAAAAAAAAAGGGACCAGCAGTTAGCGTAATGGCTATGTCGCTGGACTCCCATGTGGTTGACCGCGGTTCGCATCCCGGACCCGATGGATTAAAACTCACGCCGGGCACGTGTGCATGCGTGCCCAAGATCCCGAGAGGAGAATGGAGGAGAAGGGACTGCAGCGTGACCATCCCCCCTGGGGGGTGATTTCTTGCTTTCTGTCTCTCTCTGTCTGTCTGACGAGCGCACACACCCTATAGCAAAAACCTCTCCAAAAATAAAAAAATAAAAATAAAAGTAATTGTTGATAAACTACTTATTCCCTTACTCATTTCTGTGATTTGTAATAAATTCCCTATTTGCCATATATTGGTCTTATTAATTTCTATTTTTCTTGGAGAATAAATTATAGTATTTAATGTGCTTACTTATAAAAACTACTATGTTAATTCTGACTTAATTTAATATAAAGAATAAAAACTTTGAAATGACCTATTTTATTTAGCCATGTTATTTACTATTAATCCAATGTAAAATCTCTTATAAACATGTATGGCAGATCATGTTATTGATGACAGGAAAAGATAGGTAAATTAAGTTCACAAAAAGAAAAAGGCTTTGTTTTAATGATCTGACAGAGATATTGTGAAGGTCTGGAACCAGGGTACTTCTATTTTTTTCTGTATAAGAGAGGTTTTTGCTATAGGGCACGTGTGCTCACCAGAAAGACAGAGAGACGGAAAGCAAGAAATCACCCTTCAGGGGGGATGGCCATGCCTCAATCCCTTCTCCTCCATTCTCCTCAGGATCTTGGGCATGCATACACATGCACACGGCATGAATTTAAGCCACCGGGTCCGGGACTCAAACTGTGGTCAGCTACATGGGAGTCCAGTGACATAGCCATTACACTAACTGCTGGTCCTAGGAACCAGGATACTTTTCAGGTTTAGAGGAACCCCAGTTGTGATAGGGAGCTTTCAGTACTGGTATGTAGGTATCTCCACACACACTCAGTCCAGAAGGAATTTCACAATGTGTGCAAAACAAAAAACAGATTCTGGTCGGTAGCTTGTGCTCAGTATAAGTATTACCTCTTTCTGGATCGTCTTTTATTTACCACCTGGGAGTCCATTAAGGAAAATAAAACCAGGGAATGGCCCTCATTTTAAATCTCATGTAAGATTTTAGTCATCTTTAAGTTTCTTTAAAATGTAACCCTGAATGTACTTAATTTAATAGATGAATGTGAAAGTCTTAATGCTAAGCAAAGTGAGCCAAACATTGAAACAGACAGACATTGTATGTCTCCACTTAATATATACTGAATGTCTGCTTTACATGTCAGAAACCTAAAGATAGGAAGATATCAGAGACTGTAAAGGAGGCAAGTGGCTGGTAAATGTTGGGTAGAAGGGGCAAATCAAAGAAACATTTAACAGATAAAAAAATATATAAAGTTCTCTATTGAAAATGATGTATATGTTAATGTCTTTATTTGATTGTTAGATACTATGTACTTACTTTTAAAAACCATATTGTGCATTAAAAATGCACGAATTAAAAGCTATAATATACACTTAACAAATATTTTTATCTATATTTTAGATTCTAGTGCTATAAATAAATTTAAATCTTTCAGGTATATGAATTAGATTCCACACACTTGAAAAATTTAGTTTTATGTATATATATTTTTTTCTAGGTTTTTTTTTTAAATGCCAAAAGGCATATACGTATATGAAAGAGAGAGAGAGAGAGAGAGAGAGAGAGAGAGCGCAAATATTCCTTAATAAAACCTGGTCAAGCCACAATCCTTTTCCCTTCAATTCTCCAGCCTGTCACCATCCTGAGCATGCATGTGTCCAGAGTGTTAGTGTATATTTCTTAATAAGATGAAAGATGCTTCAGAGATTAGACAGTTCTATCAAAGGGAAGTTATTATGGTTAGGACAGGCATGAAGCACTCAGTGTTCTAAACCATGAATTAGGCATACATGGAGGGCATTCTCTGAAAGTCATTCTTCTTGATCAAGAAGGGAAATTTTGATGCTAGGATTCTAACTAAGATTTTAGAAGCTTATAATAAGGTAACATATCTGTGCGACTCCATCTCATACCTGTAGCCCACAGGTCATTGGTACCCAAGCCAAAGTTGGCTGGTTACAGTGTTGCTCAGTACAATGCTGTAAATCGAATATTTTTCCTGATACTGAAAAAAAATCATCATAACTATCACAATTCCTATGTTATTTTGAGAATCAAAAAGCATAACAATTCTAAGAGCAGATTCTTAATTAAAACATTTCAACTAGAGTAGAGTAGAACTGATTGTTTAGCAGGAACACTTATTCTCCAGCTCAGAACAGCCTCTATCACTGAGTGGTATTCCTCTACACTGAAGTTGTCAGTCATCTTTACTAAAGCCTAGCCTACCTCACACATTTATGTCACTCCTAGCCACCACGGACAATAAATTTGACCCCTTACCATAGCTAAATAAGCTGTGATTGACTATCTACAGTTAGAACAGCCTCACTAAGAATTGTCTGGGGCTATTACTGTCTAAATATTTTTGTATCTATTTTAGCATCTTTCATATAATAAAGATGAAGCATAGATTTAAATTATGTTTTATTAGTAAATAAGAGCTTTTTTCGAGGGAGATTTTTCTATAGGGTGTGTGTGCTTGCCAGAGAGAGAGAAAAAAGAGACAGAAAGCAAGAAATCACCCCCTAGAGGGGATGGCCGCATGGTAATTCCTTCTCCTCTGTTCTCTTCTTGGGATTTTGGGCATGCACACATTCATGACCAGTATGAGTTTCAAGCCACTGAGTCTGGGAATCAAACCACACTTGACCATGTGGAAGTCCAGCACCTTAACCACTACGCTGCTCATTGACTTATAAGAGTTTCTTTTAGCTTTTGTAAAGGTAAGTTTTTAGCTTATTAAGAAATAAGTTTAAAGGGACCAGCAGATGGTGTAATGATTATGTCGCTTGAATCCCATGTAGTCAACCATGGTTCAAGTCCCAGAGCTGGTGAGTTAAAACTCACACGGGGCGCATGTGCATCATGCCCAAAATCCCAAGAGGAGAATGGAGGAAAAGGGATTGAGGCATGCCCATCCCCCAGAGAGTGATTTCTTGCTTTCTGTCTCTCAGGCAAGTACATGTGCACTATAGCAAAGAACTTTCTCTCTAAAAAAACTAATAAATAATAGTAAGTTGATAAAAAGTTGCAAGTACTGATGGCAGGGTCAGGAGTAACATACTAAAATTCTGAGTACTAGAAAAATTCTGTGTGATTCCATAATGCTTGATGTTTTCTGTTTGTTTTCCTGTTGAGATCACATGTATGTGGCATATCTCACAAAGAAACTTATATATTAAGCCCATTTGCTCACATGTATGTTTTTCCCCCAATAGGACACATGCAATCACCAGAGAAAGACTAAGTAAGAAGTCCCCTCCCAGAGGGTATGGCCATGCCACAATCACTTTTTATCTATTCTCCTCAGTATTTTGGGTATATACGCACATGGACCTGGTGTGACTTTTGAACCACTGGGTACAGACTTTGAATTGTGGTCAGCTATGTGGGAGTACAACATCTTAGCCACTATGCTACCTGCTGACCTTGCTCACATACTTTTTTTTACTTCTTGCAAACTTCCTCTTGAGTTACATTTTAAAAATATAATAAGCTGGGCAACGTGGTGTAAACCTGCTATCTCAGACTGCGGTGAATTTGAGACCAGCTTGGGCAACATAAAAAAGTCATGTCTGTAATAAAAAAATTAAATATAAAAGAAATAATTCAATAAACATTGATTACTAACTACTAAGAAATCCCAAATATTAACATTTAGTCAGTTTTACTTTACATTGAAGAATCATTTGTTCATTCTCCAGGTAAGTTTTCCTCTTGTCACCATTATCATTAATTTGATAATACATCTTTCCAGTTTTTATTTTCATATTTTTATTACAGAAAAATTTATCAAACTGATGGTTTATGGATTTTGAATGAATAGAAATTAAACTGCATGCATAATTATAAAAAATCTTTTTACTTATTTATTTTCAGAGAGTTTTTTGTTAAAGGGCACATGAGCTCACCCCAGAGAGACAGAAAGAGACAAGAGATAGAACATGAGAAATCACTTCCCCGGAAATGGTCATGCCTTAATCACTTCTCTTCCATTCTACTTTCAGTATTTTGGGCAAACATGGACACACACCCAGTGTGAGTATCAAGCCACTGGGTCTGAGACTCAAACCACATTCGACTATGGGGGAGTACAGCTATGTAACCATTGTATCACCTGCTGGTCCCAGAAAAATCTTTTTATTTCAGGTCATAGTTTTAAAATATTTATCTGTATTAATATGTATATGTATACCAATATGTATAGATTCAGTTCAATATTTAGTCTAACATCCATTTTAGAATATGTAAAATTTTCTGCATATACATATATATCTCCCTACCAATAAATTTTAATTTAAATCAAAATAATTTAAGACAGGATCTTACTATATCTTGATTCTCCTGCCTCAGTCTCCCAACTTACACTCCCAACTCCACAGCTGGCTCTTCTTCAGACAGGGTCTTGCACTATGTGATGCCATGGCTTGGCCTAGACTTTCATTTTCTTCAAAATGTTGGCTATAGCAATTCTCCCTGAAAACAAATATTTTTATTGCCTTATTTTCAATGATTTTGGATTATTTTGTATCAAGTGTTAGTCTTGTAAGCAGCACATAAGTAATACAGAATTTTTTTTGAGAGGTTTTTGCTATAGGTTTTTGCTCTGTCTTTCCAGAAAGACAGAGGGCGAAAGAGAGATAGAAAGCAAGAAATCACCCCCCCAGGGAGGTGGTCACGCCTCAATTCCTTCTCCTCTATTCTCCTCTCAGGAAATTAGGCACACATGCACACGTGCCCGGCATTAGTTTAAGCCACCAGGTCCAGGACTTGAAGCGTGGTTGACTGCATGGGAGTGCAGTGACATAGCCATAATGCCAACTGCTGGTCCCACATATAGAATTTTTAAATTTAACTTGACAATCTTTTTGAATGGCTTAATTCTTCATTTATTTTTATTTACTTTTGACCTATTAATTTCTATTTATGTTTATTGTGTTTACATTTATCTGTCCTCTTTTTCTCCTTTCCTCTCTTTTGTTTGATTGACAAATTATTGTCTTGTTTATTTATTTATTTTTCTCATTTAATCGCAATTTTTTGAGTTACCATTTATTTTTCTAAGGTATGCATTTTAATAATGTCTGAGGCTAATCAATATATTTATCTTTTTAAATACTGCAAATATCTCAGAATGCTTTAATTTCAGGTTATCTAATTCCTTCTTTCCTATTATTATTGCATGGTGTTTCAGAGATTTCTTTCACATTTTGAAATCCTTCAAACTGGTATTTATGTAATCAACGTTTATGCAGTCAGTATGTTACTATTTGTTTCCTGAATTGAATGCTCTGTTTAACATCGCATCTTACATGTGAAGACTTTAAGAGAACAAATACAATTTAGAAGAAAGAAAGTGAGGAAAGGATGAGCTGCAAGAAGGAATGGTAAAAAAAGAACATTGTTTAAGATGCATACATTATTTTTATTTAAACTTTTGTTGTGAAAATTTTACTTTCAAGGCCCTGAAGATGGCACAGATGTTTAAGCAGCTAGATCCTATATGGTTGACTGTGCAATTTCAGTCCTGAACCCAGTGTCTTGAAAACACACTGGGCACCTGAGCATGCATGCCCAAAATACCAAGCGGAAAATGGAAAAGGGATTGAGACATGGTCATCCTCTGTGGATGCTCTCTCACTTTCCCTTTCTCTGTCTCTATCTCAGTCTCTGGAGAACATACTCACCCAATAAATAAATAAATAAATACATAAATAAATAAATAAATAGAAAGAAGATTTTAAAAAAGGACACTTTTTGTTTTATTGAATCAGAGAGAATGTATCACGAGCCTTTCATGATTTTCGGAGATGTTTACTGAGGCTATCTTTGTGGCTTCTTTGCTATATAGCTCGTCTGTCTTTTCTTCAACACCTCCCTTAGGCTTTCTGCCCCAGAGTTCAGACTCACATGGAATTGTGTTCCTGGATTTCTCAGTTTTATGACTTCCTGTTGCTTTATCCATCAGAACTCCACAGAAAGGAAACGAAGGGAAGATAGGAAAGTTGAGTGTTTTGCCCCCACATCTCTTCCTGAGGGGCTCTCTGTGCCTGTCTGGGTTGTTCAAACACTTCTCTGTAGTTTCTCCCGTCTGCTGCTCTCTTGAGCTTGCTGCCTCTAGCCCTGAATTACTGCAGTATTCCTTATGGTTTCATATATTCCACTCCTACCTTTGTAAATAGAGTCACTTTGTAAAAAGACCCCTATAAAATTATAATTTGAGTGTGGATTTTGTTTTGTTGAGACAGCTTTTTATTCTTTTGGCAACTTTTTCTTTTTTAAAGCAGCATTAGGATGGAAGGGAAGTATATTTGTGATATAACACAAACATCAAAGATATAAACAAAGTTCAACCTTATTAAATTATTCAAATCCTCTGTATCTTTACTTTTATCCATTTAATCTGTTATGCTCAAAGACCAATAGTTCTGCATTTAAATCTCCCTATACATTTATGTATTTGTCCATTTCTCTTTGAATTTCCAACTGTTTTAAAAATAGATGTTATTACCATATATTTAAATATACACAGAGTCTTGATTCATAAATCCTTATTATGAATATTAGTTTGACTTTTACTCACCTTCTTATTTCCATTTATTTCTCATGGGTATGTAATTTCTTTAGGTATTAATATTTATATTCCTTTTTTTTCTGACTCATGTATATTTTCCCAAACTCTTATTCTTAATTTTTAGCATTTCTCTTGTTTAGATTTGTCTATTGTAAGTAGCAGACAATCTGAGATCCTTTACTTATTTTAGCAAAAACAATAAAAAAACCCTATATGTTATTTCTACGTGGTAGGCACTATTCTAATAACTTTTATTTAAGCTAATTAAATAATCATGACTTTTTAATGGGTGGATTTAATTTTTTAATTGTTGTCGTTGTTGTTGTTATTTGCTTTAGGGCATGAGACAGAGAGAGAGAAAGTGGAAAATCATCTCCATACTGCAATCACTTCCCCTCTATTCTGCTCCTGGGATTTTGAACATTCATGTATATTCAGCTGGAATGCTTTTCAAATCATCATGTCCAGGACTTGAACCACACAATCGGCCATGTGGGATCCAGAGCTTTAACCAGCATGCCATCTGCTAGTCTTAAAGCACACAATTGAAAACAATGTCAACACTAGCAAGCATTAGGCAAGGTTTGAACCCTTAAATTGTCTGACTCCAGAGTATGTGTTCTAGTCATTATACTAGTCTGTGCTCAGAATAGCACATTTAAATCAATCATTGGATGTCTTATTTGATACATGCAGTCATATATCAATTATATTGTCTTAGCTTTTCCTTTAGCAAAAAAATTTAAAAGGTATGATTTATCTCCTGTTAATTAAGGTGAGGAATTTGAAATGTTTTACTATATCTCCCTCACTTTGATACCATGTTAATTTAATTTGGTTCCCAATAAGAAGAGAAAAATTATTTTTAATCATACTATATTAAGTATAATACTATTTAAGTTGTATTATTTCTTTCAAAAATTTTCATTGCTTTAGTTTTTCTCAGCCAAGTTTTTAAACCATTTTAAAAAATACATACTTATGTATTTTTGATGCTAAGCTTTCTTATATTCTTTGTTTCTAATAGGATTTTCACTGTTATTTCATTTTTCTTATAGTTTCTGTATGTAAATGTATATTTTTATATTGCTATGTCTATCATACCACATCTAATACAATTGGAAAGTATATTGATATTATACACACATACACACACACACACAAACACACACAGGGACATAAGTATACATTATTTTTTAAAGGATTATTTAGTTACTCTTATTATCATCATCATCATTTTTCTTTAATTTAACTTGCTATAAGACACACACATTCATCAGAGAGAGAGAGAAACCAAAAAAGTAAGCTGCCAGGTCTGGGACTTGAACCACAGGTGTCCATGTGAAAATCCAGGGCCTTAATCACCACTCCACCTGCTGGCTCCCATATTCTTATTTCTTATATATTTAATAATTCCCACTGGCTTTAATATATTATTTTTTATCAGAATGGATATATAATTCTCTATAGGCACTAAACACATGTCCTCAAAATTCTATGTCTTTCAAAATGAACTTTTTCTTTCAGTATTCATTATTGAAAGGGAAAATTCTAACACAAGTCAAGTTTTTATTTATATACAGGGCTTTGAAAATTTTATGCAAGTAATATTTAGTTTTTCAAGTACATTAAGAGTTGTGAGTGAAGCAAGCCAGGCTATGAAGGAGAGGCATTGTATGTCCCCACTTAATATATACCAAGTGTCCTCACTCTATGACTGAAACTGATTGACTAAAGGATATAGAAGTAAATAGTAATAGAAGTAAGTACCAGATATAGTGTGTGTGAAAGAGTAGAGTAAGGACATTTAGAAGAAAAATAAGGAGGCAAAGCATTAATGGGACAAAGAAATATGGTATTATCTGTTGAAGATTTTTATAATTTTATTAACTGTACTAGGGAGAAATGTTCACCTGTTGAAATATTCATTTTGTAAGCTAGATAATGTGATTAAATGTATAAAAGAAAATAAAATCAAAGAGAGAAAAAAAGAGTTGTGAGTTTAATTTTCTTAATTATTTTAGAAAAGCTCTGTGTTTTTGGTGAATATGTCAATATTTTTATGTTAGGAAAGTGTTTTACATATTTCTACTTAGATAATTGTGCATTCTTTTTTGTTTCATTTATTTCCTTTTTGTGCATTCCTTTTAAATGACCATTTTTTAAGCGATGTTCTTGTATTTCTAATTTCCCTAAAATCTTGGTAATAGTTTGTTGGGTACTCGATAAGGTCATGTGCATTGTGTATACACATATGTACATGAAATACACACATGTGCACACACACACAAACACACTTTGTATCTATAAGTTTATAAACCTTGATTCATAATTTGCCTCCCTTGCCTCCTAACAATAGATTTCGTGAATCTGACACTATAAATGCAGATTATATCAACAAAGCAGAATCCATATTCTGACAGATATAACTAGTTAGGTCAACACAGATTTGTTAAAAATGAATTAATCATTAATTACAAGGCATACATAAATATAAATAGCAATCTCTATCATAGTCATTAATAAACTACCTGGCTAGACAAAGAATCAGAGTAAGTTCATATTTACTATTTCACTTTACATCTACTCTTTCCTCAGGCTCCAGGCAATAACTTGTCCTCAGAGATAGTATCTTTAATAATAAAATGACAATTATTTTAGGATTTAATATATAAACATTTGTTTAGTGGTGGGCTTATCTTTCTTTCCCACTCCCTATATAAGGCAAAACATGTATGCTTGAAGCTAACATTCTGATTAAACTCTTCCAAATTTTTTTCTTGCTAAGTTAGGGCTTGTGTATATTTACTTTATTACCATCAAAGTCTATAAATCTGCTGTTTCTGAATTTTAGAATAAAATAAGATATTTTCTGAAATTACTATATTTTTTATAAATGTTACTATTTTTTACTCTTAAGAAAATATTTTTTCAGCATTATAGGAGATAAGAAAGTATTTTTTTATACATATCTGTGGAAATCTCAAATTTTGCCCTAAATGTTTGAAATTACATTTTTGGCTTCTGAAATATCACACAGAAATTATGAATATAAAAGATGGTTAACATACGGGCCAGCAGGTGGCGTGGTGGTTAAGGTGCTGGACATTACCACATGGCCAACCATGGTTCTAGTCCCAGACCTGGTGACTTGCTTTCTCACTTCCTCCCTCTTTCTCTCTCTGGCAAAATTAAAATAAATGAATGAATAAATAAATTAAATGAATCCTTTAAAAAAAAGATGGTTAACATAAATCAAGACTTAGGAAATTGCTAACATAGCATGGATTAATTGTTTTTAATGTAGACATTTATATTTCAATTTATGCCAAGTTGCAAATGAAAGTCTCTAATAAATGCAGTCCATGGGAAAAATACTGATGTAGTTCAGTAAGTAGTTTTTGTATTTTTAATCTTGTTTAGTAGGCAATGTTAACTATATTAGAACCATAAAAATTTTCCGGCACAGTATTATATAAAAGAGACTTAGTCAAATTCTAAAAGTTTAGCTTAACTAATTTTATAATTATAGTCATATATATAAATTGATGCCTAAAAGGTTAAATATAATTAAAAATATAAAACTTTTTTTTTTTCCCTTGAAAAAAATAATGCTCTCTCTACTATGGAAAATGTAATATGTGACTAAAAATGAATCTTGCAAAGTCGATCATTCAGTACCTGTTCTGCATAACAATAATTGGTGTAGGCATAAATTTATGTAAGCTGTAAAATTCGTATATACCAAGATGAACCCTCTACATTTTCAGAATCTTTCCTGCTTTTACTCTTATGTATTTACTTCTTTATATCTAGACTCATAATTTGGACAGTCTTTTCATTACTGAAATACTTATTTCCAGTTATTATAACCAGACTAATTCTCTTGAAAATGCTTTTTCATACATGTGATTCCTGTATCTTTTGAAACCCTTGATAAAGCCTCAGTGTTTCCAGGAATTCACCTGCCATCCTTAACTGTCTTCTACGTGTGAACAATGCCATTTGTACCATTTGTCCATTTCAAACAATTTTGTAGAGAATAACAGACAACTGTACTACAACGGAAGTACATACAAATAGTTAATGAAACTTGATTGATAATTTGCTATGTTTAAACAAGAAATTGGGTAGTATTTGTAAAGCGTGATTGTAATGATAAATTCAGAGAACAAAGTTAATCTGGAAAGAAATAATTTGATAATGAAATGTATTAGAGTGCACTGTTTGAGTTCTGAATAAGTTAGGAAGACTACTGCAGGGGAACATTGAACAAATAAGCAAGAAGAATAGAATACTGCCAAGTTTCGGTTGGCATAATCTCTGGTAATACTGGTATCTTATGATTTGAATATCCTCGCCAAAACTTATATTGAAATTTAATCACCATTGTGAGGTATTACAAGAATGAAAACTTAATCCATCTGCAATATTCAGAGGAGAGGCCTTTGGGAGGTCAGCAGGTTGAAACTCCTATAATGGACTGCAGGAGGCTTTTTGAGATGAGGAAAGAAACCAGAGCAGACACTTGCTCTTGCCCTCTCATCATGTGCTACCCAGTGCTGCCTTGGGACTCTGTGGAGAGTCTCCAAAAGCAAGAAGATATTTACCACTACAGTGCCTTGACCTTGGATCTTCTGGCAGAACCCTGAGTTACATAAAACTTTATTAAATTACCTTTAGTAAATTACCCTGCCTCAGGTGTTGTGTTATAGAAACACTACACAGAGTAAGGTGAAGAGACACAGGAGTGGGAAACTTACATGAAAGTGGCGGTGATACTGATCCATAGTGTGAGATGGGTCACCCAGTTTTTTTTTTTTTTTCTTTTTTTTGAGAGGTTTTTGCTATAGGGCGCGTGCGCTCGCCAGACAGAGAGAGACAGAGAGATAGAAAGCGAGAAATCATCCCCCAGAGGGGATGGCCACGCCGCAATCCCTTCTCCTCCATTCTCCTCTTGGGATCTTGGGCACGCATGCACACGCTCCCGGCGTGAGTTTAAGCCACTGGGTCCGGGACGCGAACCGCGGTCGACTACGTGGGAGTCCAGCGACATAGCCATTACACTAACTGCTGGTCCCCCGGGTCACCCAGTTTTAAAGTACACTACTAAAAGCCAAGAAGAAAGTATCTGTTATCATGTCTGGATTTGACTTTTCTCTACTTTTTTAAAAGTTGCTACTTTACTTTATCCTAACTTGTCTGTTTTAGATTTTGGTTACTATCCTTTGTTTAAATTCAAACGGCACTAATGACAATGCTTGTTTACTTTTTTTTTTTTTCTTCTTTTTTTTATTATTATCATCATAATCTTCTTTATATTACATTGGGTTACATATAATTTTACAGTGTATTACATTGCTTTTTCAAAAGAGAATGCCATGCATGTCAGTCAATACAGAGACATTAATCTCCCTACTTCATCATTCAATATCTTTTCTATGTTTTTTCCAATCATTATTATTATGATTCTAATTATTTTTTAAAACAGTCAATCATTATTTCTCATTTTGCTTGTAAAAAACTTTACCCATCATGAAATACTTCTCAGACCAATCCAGTTGAGAATACTATACATGTCATCACCAACAGGTAATAAGCCATATCTGTTTCTCACAAACATCTTACCTCTCTATTGTTCTCTTGCTATCTTTTTCTATCCTCTTCTCCTCACTCCCCCCCCCCATTCCACACTGTCCTATTCTCGTTAAGTACCTTCACTGCTTTTATGTCCTCCAATTTTTCGCTCTCTACCATAGAGTGTGGATAGTCGGTATATATTGAGTGGATACATACAATATCTTTCTTTCATAGCCTGGCTTACTTCACTCAGCAATATATCCTCCGTATCTGACCACTTTCTATCAAATGCCAGGGTCTTGTTATTTTTTATGGCTGAGTAGTATTCCATAGAGTATATATACCACACTTTTCCAATCCATTCATCAGTTTGTGGACATTTAGGTTGTTTCCATGTCTTGGCGATTGTGAATAATGCTGCAATAAACATTGATGTGCAAGCACTTTTCTGACTGAGCGTTCTTCTGTCTTTCGGGTAAATACCCAGAAGCGGGATTGCTGGGTCAAATGGTTGTTTTCTTTTTTTTTGTTTTTTAAACAACTCTTCCCTGTGAATATTTACACAGTTTTGTTCTTTCTTTTCTTTTCATTATTTTCTAGAAACTATGCCCTCTTGTATTAAAACCATTATAGGTTGTTTGTTTTTGTTTTTGTTTTTTTTCTTCCGGTTTTGGCGATTTTCTCTTTAACCTGATGAACTCTTTGTTGTAAGATATTAATTCTGAAACATAAACTACAATATTTCTTACAAGAAGACTTCTCAACAAATTTTTAAGATGCATTTTCTCCATTTTATTAAATCATGACACATTCTATGTTACCCCTTTTAATATTATTTGACAGTAATAATTTATAGAGTTCACCATTTAATTACTTTATTTCTTCCAGCATGAGGATTAGACTTGCCTTATTGAATACTTTCACTGTTTTTCTCCAAGTAAAATTAAAAATCGCACTGAATTATTTCGGTGCAACAAGATCTCATCAAGTTACTGAACTTTACTATTATTTTTGGTACCATTGCTTTCTGTAATACTGATGTTTTTAATGGCTTTAATTTGGGACAACTATCAGGAAACATTATATTTGTAAAACTAAGATACTCAAAGAGATAAATCAAATTAAGAAAACTTCTGCATTACGAAGAAAATGATAGCTGCATTCCTGGTAAAGAAATTAAGCATAATGAAAATACAGATCTCAAAACTATCTTTCAGGGCAGTTTGGCGCGTGGCGTTGGCTTGCGAGGACGTGAGGACGCGGCTTCCTTCTCATCCGTGACCATCATGCGCGAGTGCATCTCCATCCACGTGGGGCAGGCGGGTGTCCAGATCGGCAATGCCTGCTGGGAGTTGTACTGCCTTGAACACGGAATCCAGCCTGATGGCCAGATACCAAGTGACAAAACCATTGGCGGCAGGGACGACTCGTTCAACACGTTCTTCAGCGAGACTGGGGCCGGCAAGCACGTGCCTAGGGTGGTGTCCGTGGACCTGGAGCCCACTGTGGTCAATGAGGTGCACACAGGGACCCACAGGCAGCTCTTCCACCCGGAGCAGCTGATCACCGGGAAGGAGGACGCGGCCAATAATTACGCCAGAGGCCACTACACCATCGGCAAGGAGATCGTGGACCTGGTCCTGGACCGGATCCGCAAGCTGGCCGACCTGTGCACGTGGCTGCAGGGCTTCCTCATCTTGCACAGCTTCGGGGGCGGCACCGGCTCCGGGTTCGCGTCCCTGCTCTTGGAGCGACTCTCGGTGGACTACAAGAAGTCCAAGCTGGAGTTCGCCATCTACCCAGGCCCCAGGTGTCCACGGCCGTGGTGGAGCCCTACAACTCCATCCTAACCACCCACACCACCCTGGAGCACTCCGACTGTGTCTTCATGGTGGACAATGAGGCCATCTACGACGTCTGTCAGCGCAACCTGGACTTCGAGCACCCCACCTACACCAACCTCAACTGGCTCATCTGGCAGATCGTGTCCTCCATCACGGCCTCCCTGCGCTTCCACGGGGACCTCAACGTGGACCTGAAGGAGGTCCAGACCAACTTGATGCCCTACCCCCGCATCCACTTCCCCCTGGCCACCTACGCCCTGGTCATCTCGGCCGAGAAGGCTTACCACGAGCAGCTGTCGTGGCCGAGATCACCAACGCCTGCTTCGAGCCGGCCAACCAGATGGTCAAGTGTGATCCTCGCCATGGCAAGTACATGGCCTGCTGCATGCTGTACCGGGGGAAGTGGTCCCGAAGGACGTCAGCGCGGTGATCGCCACCATCAAGACCAAGCACGCCATCCAGTTTGTGGATTGGTGCCCGACGGGGTTCAAGGTGGGCATCAACTACCAGCCCCCCACCGTGGTCCCTGGGGGAGACCTGGCCAAGGTGCAGCGGGCTGTGTGCATGCTGAGCAACACCACGGCCATCGCGGAGGCCTGGGCCCACCCGGACCACAAGTTCGACCTCATGTATGCCAAGCGGGTCTTCGTGCACTGGTAGGTGGGAGAAGGCATGGAGGAGGGCGATTTCTCCGAGGCCCAGGAGGACCTGGCAGCCCTGGAGAAGGACTTCAAGGAGGTGGGCATGGACTCCGTGGAGGCAGAGGCAGAAGAAGCGGAGGAATACTGAGTGGCGGGGAGGCAGGCAGGCGGCAGGTGGGCCTCCGCCGTGCTCTCCCACCGGTCTCCAGCATGGCTGCATTCAGGTTGTTCACGATTAAAGTTTCTGTACAAAACAACAACAACAAAAAAAAACTATCTTTCAGAAAAACAAATTTAATTCAGTTACTGTACAGATTAAAAAGAAGTAACGGGGATCACCAGTTAGCGTAATGGCTATGTCGCTGGACTCCCACGTAGTCGACCGGCGTTCGCTCCTGGTCCCAGTGGCTTAAAACTCACGCCAGGAGCATGTGCGTGTGTGCCCAAGATCCCGAGAGGAGAACGGAGGAGAAGGGATTGTAGTGTGGGCATCCCCCCTGGGGGTGATTTCTCGCTTTCTGTCTCTCTGTCTCTCTCTGTCTGTCTGGCGAGCCCGTGCGCCCTATAGCAAAAACCTCCTCCCCCCCAAAAAAAAAGTAACAATTTTCTATTGTCTAAAGTTCTTGTCTCATATATGCATATGTCTATATGTATGAGTATATATATATATATATAGAGAGAGAGAGAGAGAGAGAGAGAGAAAGAGAATATTAGTAAATCTATGCTGAATAATAACTCCTCTCTCTATATATACATATTTATATCTGTATCTATACCTATAACTCCTCTCTCTATTTATACATATTACATATATATGTATACATATATATGCATTTCTAATTAAATTGTCATCATATGTTATTCTACAAAATATCTTAAATAATAATGCACACATAAATTTAAAAAAATAATAACTTAAAATTTACTATAGGCTCATGCAGTTGCCAGAGTGAGACATAGAGAGAAAGGGAACTTAAAAAAATACCTTCCTAAAAATGAGATGACCATGCTGCAATCCCCTCCCCTTCATTCTCCTCTCAGGAATTTGTGCATGCACACACACACTTGTGCTGTGTTTTTCAAGTCACTATGTCCAAAAATCTGAGGAGATGGCCATGTGGGATCTAGCTGCCTTATCCACTGCTGCCTCATCCACCACTATCTAGCTAGCCCATATTATACAGATTTTTTTTTTTTTGAGAGATTTTTGCCATAGGACGCATGTGCTCACCAGAAAAGAGAGAGAGACAGAGAGACAGAAAACAAGAAATCACCCCCCATGGGGGATGGCCACGCCACAATCCCTTCTCCTCCATTCTCCTCTTGGGATCTTGGGCACACTCACACACGTGCTTAGTGTGAGTTTAAGCCACAGGGTCTGAGACTTGAACCATGGTCGACTACATGGGTGTCCGGCGATGTAGCCATTACACCATCTGCTGGTCCCTTTATACAGAAATTTTTAAAGGATGAGAAAAGCAAATACAAATGAAAGTCTCCCCCACCCACTCCCATGATCATACTAAGGGTTCATCTTGCAAAATTCCTGGCATACATCATGCTATCTTTGACAACGATGGACCTAGAACCTAAATATCAGCAAACTTTGGGCTATAGATAAAATTCAATTTACCACTTTTGTTTTTATACATAAAAAACTATCGAACCATAAGCATGCTTATTTGTTTTCATATTGTCTATAGTTGTTTTTAACACTACTACAGTGAGTAATTATAGCAGAGACCACATGGTTCCCAAAGCCCCGACCTGTTTTATAAATAGAAGTTTTGCCTTCTGTTAGGTCAGCTGTAACATCTAGTTTCCAAGTACCAGTGGTTCTAGCCTTAAAGTATCCCTTGTTGCTCTCAAATGAAGCCATATCTTTGCACACAACTAATGTTTTGTGTATGATTTTCTCTGCCTAGAATGCCTTCTTGGAGGTCTTTCATTTAGTTCTTCAAAATGTTCCTTTTTTTTTTTAAAAAAAAAAAAAAAAAAAAAAAAAAAAAAAGAAAGAAAGAAAGAAAAGAAAAAGAAAAGGTGTTTTCCTTATAATTTTTGTGGAGCTATCAATTGCAGAAAACAAACTTTTGTCTATCTAGTTGTGTAAAAGACCTAAGCTGCTCAGCTAGATTGTCCACTTTTTAAATTTTTAAATATACAATAAAGTTTTTTTCACATAGAAAAAGATCCAAACTGGACAAATACAATTCGGTCTCAGGGATTTGACTCTTGAATAGAAACTCAGGAGAAACCACAATTAGAGTAGTTGTTCAGTGGCAGAATCCTACTAAAGTGGTTCGGAAATCCTGCAGTGAGATTTCTGGAAATTATTTTACTTACATCCTCCACATGACATGGTTATTTGGGCCTTCCTTTGATTTTCTAAAGTAGGTAGACTCTATCTAACATATTTGGGCTTTACTTTAGGTAGCAACCAAAAAGAACATTTAGCATACACAAGTTGCCATATAATTATTTCTATAAAAAGACAGACTGGTATCAAGTTAAAGAACACTCTGAAGAATACTACTGTCTGTAGAATTTCAGAATTCCATGAAAATTTCAAGTCTGTAGATTTCACTACTTCTGGGAAAGGATATTAGGATGGTAAACAGAGTGTAGTTGAAAAACCCACTTACATCCCGGGATACTAGATTGAGAGACAGACTGTGGCTGAGAAAAAAAATCTGAAACAGACTTTGTAAAGATAATCTAAAAAAATAGCAGCTTCTAAAATCTTTAAAAAGCTTATGCTGAAATAAAATAACATAGCTAATTCACCAGACTTTTTCCTCAAGGGGCCAGATAGTAGGTATATTCATCTAACGAAACGCAGTTGACAAGTAACTGAGATCATAGGAAGCAAAACCATAGGTAAAGGGAACTACTGTAGTTCCAGAGGCAAATGCATGCACTGTCCTAGCCTTGTCCAGTTTAAGGTGGTTCCTCTGGATTATCTGGAGAAGTGGCTTTTAGGTCTCAAATAGTCATAATGACCACTTGACAGCAATAGAGATCTGTGCTCTGATTTTTCTTCTGGAAGTTTGGATGTACATGTTCTAGGGTCTACGTGTTCGTCTGCTTTAACAACTGACTCCCAGGCCACCTGTGCTTTACTCTATCAAATGTTTACTTTACTAGTGTTGTGCTTTGTTTGTTGGCTTTTATATCTTAACAGAAATATAAACATAGACCCATATTTAAATTTAATGTGATTTCTGTGTGATTTTCTTTTGAAATGCATTATTAACTCTGTCAAGTTTTCAAACCTGACAGTCTTTATTGAGCCAAGAGCTAGAGGAGAAAAACACTAGTTGCAAATGAATCTTGAAATTTTATTAAACCTTCACATTTGCTAGTGTGCTTTGAAAACCCTTCTTCCATCACAGCTGCTTTTATGTACTAATCTTGCCATTCAAATTGTGAATGTAAACAGACTCAGAGAAAGCTACATTAAGGATCAAGATTATCGAAGGAGTAATTGCTTTCAGCTTTATTTCAGAATCTCTTATCAATAATAATTTAAACAAAGAGGTTCCAGCCTTTTTGGTAGTAAAAAAAAAAAAAACAGAAGTCTCTACTTGGGAATTTCAATAACTATAATCTTTGTGGTTGTGTTAAATTCATTTGATTATGTAATTTTATGCTTTCTATTGTCACTGTTACTTTTCAGACAAAAAAGTTTCTACCTTGTGTATTAATGTGTTGTACCTTATTGATCTGTTGTCTTTGGTCAGTAGGTATATAGATTACAAATTCTCATTTTATTTTGTTGGGTTTATAGCTTTAATATATTAAGGGTGATTCTTGTTTCTAACAGACTTTGAGAGGAGACTTCATACACATAAGGTACTGAGTTCAAGCCTGACATCTAAATATGTATTTCTTTATCATTGGGTTACAGATCACAGTTAGTGTTAAAAGAAAAATTGGTACATTTTCTCTGGTGAAGAAGACAATTAATTGACCACCAGGATTTTTTGCCAGGTGTATATATGAACAGAATCAACTAAAGAGAAATGAAAAAGTCACAATAATTCTTGTTTCTCATTTTATAAATATCCCATTTATGTTTTGGTGCTCCATAATGGTTTTCTTTTCATTATTTGAATTATATGTCTTAATAAAAAAAAAAAACACCTGATAAACAAATAGTCGACATTAAAATAATAAAAATTTAGTGTATTTGTAACATTGTACAAATAAGCTCTAAACCAAGAAACCCTTATAAGTCCAAAGAAGAAAAATACAGCCATTGCATTACACCTCAAAATAAATTACACAATTACAGTTTATTGCTCTGAAAAGTAAAGTGCATGTGAAATTCATTTAAAATAACATATGTAGCCACATTCTAAGTGCTGTTTCTTTCAGGGGCATAAAATTTAGTTATTATTGATACTGCATGAATCAGTAATTAAAACTTGTTTAAGAAAAACCCCTGAATAGCCATAACCATGCTCATATAATATTGCAAATAGCCTTCTAATTGCATAGCTTACATTGAGGTTAATTGTGGTACAGGTGTTGGCTTAGCTGCCGTACTATGAAGTTTGACACCTACAGTAAACATTGTATGGTTCAAGATTACATGTTACTTAATACTCACCACAGACTCAGAATGGCTCAACATAGGTTAATTAAATATTTCTTTAGTTCCTTAAGCTTTATTGTCATCAGGAAGAAATTTTCTTTTTTTCTCATCTCAATATAATTATTAATTTTGTTTTAATCCAAAAACACGGAGCACTTAAGGAAAAAATATTAAAACATTTCTTAAAAGATTAATATTTCTTAAAAAGAAAAAAAATCAGTCAAATGTTGGAAATAAACATATGACTTGAAGATATGTGTGGAAAGGCTTATTGTAATTGCTGGATCTGAAGGCTGTAACTGAACTGTTACATGTTTATAAAAGGAAGGCCACTGAAGACTTCCCTGGGGTGCAAGACCCAGGAGATATCAAGAAGAGATGGATTTACACTAAGACTATTATTTATGTCTTCACAGCAGTAATATTTAATTACTTTTCCTTTTTTCATTAGTTTTTGTTTCAAAATACTTTATCTTAGGAATTTTAAAATTGGAAACGAAAATTGCACACACTCATTTCAAAGAAAAAATTACTTCTTGGATGACAACCAGTGTGCGCTAAGAACTATCATTTGTCCAGGACAGCATCCTGACAGCACTTGTTTGCTTTACCTTAGGGTGAATTTTATCATTTTACGAAAAAAATTACCTATTCAAGATGAAAGGATGCATTTTTACTCTTTATTGGTAAACTGTGTACATATTTATGCACATATACAGTAGAACTGGTACAATTAGAAACTTACTCGGCCGTGCTGGAAACATAACTCCTATTTAGCCATTAATAAAATATGTGTATAAATAATTATATGTAGTGCATATATATAAGTAAATTATACAGCAAAATAAAAAGTAAACCGTTATTCACAATACAAATAGGCAGCTATCTGAGGATTTCCCGTGAGATTGTTTTGATTTTCACTAAAATAATATAGAATTCAATAGCTTGACAATTTCATGCAGATCATAGGTTGTCACTTATCATTTCCTGTGATAGGCACATGTGACAAAGCAAATATGAAAGAAATTGTATCTAAAAAGAAAAATTCTGATGATGCATGCATCATGAAACAACTTTTAGACAATCCAAATGATTAAGTCAAAGCCAAACAGGAGAAAAGTAATCATTGCTTATTTGAAATTAGGTCAAAGTTTAAATTTTGAAGTAGTGCAGTGATCAATTTCTATAAGACAATTTCTAATTTTAAGCTTTTATACACACCCAGTGAAATAATATACAAAGTCTTCAGATTAAGTGTGTAACCTTTTTTTCTTTTTTTTTTTTTTGGAGAGGTTTTTGCTATAGAGCGCGTGTGCTCACCAGACAGACAGAGAGAGACATAGAGACAGAAAGTGAGAAATCACCCCCCAGGGGGGATGGTCACGCCACAATCTCTTCTCTCTTCTCCTCCATTCTCCTCTCGGGATCTTGTGCACGCACGCACATGTGCCCAGCGTGAGTTTTAAGCCACTGGGTCCAGGACACGAACCAAGGTTGACTACATGGGAGTCCAGCGACATAGCCATTACGTTAACTGCTGGTTCCCATGTGTGTAACCTTTTTACCTACCTTCTAGAAGAAATCTCTGGCCCAATCATGGAAGCATATGCCGGACAATGCTGATCTGTAGGCTGAGGCCATACGCGAGATCCAGGTTCAATTCCAGGCTCACCCTAACAAGGTGGACATGATGGTGTACACAGGTAATTCCGTTACTCAGGATACTGTGGAAGGAGGATCATGACACAGCTAGTCTCTGTTAGCAAACAAACAAACAAACAAAATCACTGCACATAAAAATGTGTACATACACTTTACAATGAAATCTGTAAGTTTTAATGTACTAATACTTGAGCTTTGTTTTTTACTATCATAGTTAATGTTTTCATAAAGAGATTGGTGTATGTGTGTGTGTGTGTGTGTGTTTAAAATCTCCATAGGCTTCCTTAATCTTTCTAGTGGGTAAAAACAGCTTAATTTATCTTTACTGACAAGAACTAAATCTTCCATGGGATTAACCAGGAAAAATCCTTAGGGAAACCTTTTGTCTCTTTATGGTTGTACAGGGGCCATTATGTTTGCTAACAGTTTCTCAGTTGACAAAATTATAGAGCAAAGGCAGGCTGCATGGAACCCTGACAAAGACGTCTCAACTAGTACAAGTACAAGTACAGTACACTGAACACCACCGAGTTTAGTAGTTAAATCCAATCCTGAGAGCTGTTTAAGTTTCAGGTACACTTTATTCTTTGTAGAAAAGCATTAAAAGAAATTTCTCTTGTATAATGTGCTGAATTTATTCTCATCATTAAATAATGTTGTTATTTCCTTTAGATTTTTTTCCCTATTAATGTATGAATTTGTAGAATGAATACAAAGGCTCTTTCAATACTCATACCTTAGCCATTTATTAATATTATTAGAGATTTAGGGTGATATTTATGGTTGTCTGGATAGAGAAAAAATTGAATATACTGATGGTTAACCATTCAGTTGTTTCAAATCTATACATGGGCTATATCATACATAACATGTCAGTTTGGGCTCCATAGAAATGTCTTTGTTCACAACTCTGTCTTTTTCTTTTCTTTTTTTTTTTTTTTTTTGGAGAGGTTTTTGCTATAGGGCACGTACGCTCGCCAGACAGACAGGGAGAGACAGAGAGATAGAAAGCGAGAAATCACCCCCCAGAGGGAATGGCCACGCCACAATCCCTTCTCCTCCGTTCTCCTCTCGGGATTTGGGCACGCAGGCACACGCGCCCGGTGTGAGATTAAGCCACCGGGTGCGGGACTCCAACTGCTGTCGGCTACGTGGGAGTCCAGTGACATAGCCATTACACGAACTGCTGGTCCCACAATTCTATCTTTCATAGGTTGTTAACCTCATATCTTTGGTGAAAGTTCTATATTATTCATTATAGCTGTGTCTCAAGGTGAAAGGGTTTTCTGTGCTTCTTTTCTAAGACTCTCACTTGCACCATTGTGTCTGTCATTGACAGTAATCAAATGAATGAACAAGCAAAAACAAGCCAGATTAATATGCTAGTCATACAAAGTAGATGGACTTGCTGAGGAATGTCAATGCCCCAGAGAAGCTTAGCCTAGATTATCTGGCCACTACTTACCTCCTGCCAGACCCTATTCATAGGAGCAAGCCCTACCTCTCAAGATGAGGAGGCAGTCCAAGTGAGCCAATCTTCAAAGTGTGAATATATGACAGTACAGTATGATTGTTTTAAGCTATTATGTTTATGTGCATTTAGTACCTAACACTTTGTACCACAGCAGACTGACGATATAATAACATAAATTGTCTATGCTAGCCAATTATCTGTTCATTGATCCATCACTCTAGCCCTTAGATATTGAAAATTCACCCACAAATTATTTGTGGTATAAATGTGGTAGCATGAAAAACACTTTTCACTTCTGGAGATGGAAAAGATAACTATACTCCCTAGAATAAAAATATAAGTCTTGAGAACAGCAGTTGGCATAATGACTATGTCACTGGACTCCCATGTAGTTGACCGCGGTTCAAGTCCCAGACCTGGTGGCTTAAACTCACGCTGGGCACATGTGTGTGCATGCCTAAGATCCCGAGAGGAGAATGGAGGAGAAGGGATTGTCATGTGGCCATCCCCCTGAGGGGTGCTTTCTCTCTCTGTCTCTGGAGAGGACATGGGCCTTCTGATAGTAGAAAATAATTGAATAAAAGTAGTATAAAAATTTTTTGTAAGATTTTTTTTCTATAGGATGTGTGTACTCTTCATAGAAATGGAGAGAGAAAGGGAGAGAGAGTGAGAAATCACCCTCTAGGGGGATAGCCACACCACAAGCCTTTCTCCTCCATACTCCTCTTGGGATTTTGGGTATGCAGACACATGTGTCCAGTGCAATTCTCAAGCTGTCAGATCTAAGACTCAAACTACAAAGCTGGCTATGTGGGATCCAATTCCTTACCCTTCACTCAAATAGCTGGCCCTAAAATAAATTTTTAATTACATAAAAACTTAGAATATAAAATATCACAACCAAATATGAATAAAAACAAATAATGAATACTTATGTTCTAACTTTATTTTTAGGATTTTACTTGTCTAATATTGATTTATATATGTTAAACTCAGCATTATTTAATAAATTTTCATATGACTTAAAACTACCTCAAAAGATCTTAAATGAATTTTTTAAAAATGCTTTTTTATAGTATTTTTAGTCAGGATATTCTAACCAAATATTTATTAACATTATTTGTTCAGAATTTTATAGTCATAAGCCTTAAAATCCCAGTCAAAATTTCTTTAAAGAAATAAAGAACACTTTTCAACTCAACTAAATGGTTTTAGATACAACTGAATTTTGCTGCTCAAAAAGTAATTAGAAATGTTTTCTCTTTCCTCCGGACTATTTCCTGGTTTCAGGCAGCTCTTTTCTCTCTGTGTGTATTGGAGAAGATGGCTACTGGCATGTCTGGATTGCCATAGCTCTTGGTATCTGTGAACTCAGAAGGTGAATGTCCCTTTCTGCATAGTTCTGGCAACATTGCCAGAGAGGAGCCATTATCCCTAACCCTAAAGCAGTGTTTGTGTTCAGATGTAGGATGTACTCTACTTCAAAAAGGAGAATTTTGTTGAAGAATTGAGACTTAGGAGAGGAGCTGTTCCCCAAGAGATGAATATGCAAGTGAAACCAATGAGCAGATAGTCATGGTAGTTATCTCCTTAGGATCCAATATCTACAGGATGATTAGCACTTCTCCTAATAAAGTGATACACAGCATTCTATTACAGTAGAACAAATGTTTGAGTTTCCTAAACTTCTTTTCCCTCTGCACTTAGTTCCTCACGTTTTTTTCTTATACCTCCATGTCTAAAATGAGGATTTCTTTTTTTTTTTTTTTTTGGCCAAGACAATTTATGCTAATCAAGTGAATGCCAAGCTACCAGATTCGTATTTATTTCCTAATTCACTGGATACAAATGTAGGTTTGTAAACAAGGGAGGCATGACCACTATGAAGTTTGAACGTGATTATTCCAGTAAATCTGAGTAATATGGATGAGGTGTGGAGAATACAAGTAGAGCTTTGTACTAGAATGTGAGGTGGTAAACCCAGGTTTAAGATTATGATAGTAAAAATGGAGATGAATTACTGTTTTTTCTCCCTGGAAGAAAAATTTAACTACACATGGATTCAAATGTTAACCAATTTAAATGTGTTCACATAACGTTCTTAAGTGGAATGAAGCTGCTTTCATTTCAAAGAGCCAAAGGCAATATGCTCATATTTGCAACAATCACCATAACAAAACATTTTTCCAGTGCAGCCATACTTTAAAGCATGACTCATATATTCCATCTATAATGGATACTGCCCCTTTAAGTAGCAGAAACAGCTTTAGAGGATAATAGTTGTTATTATGATTGTCAATCTATCTCAGAGCTGCTATTCTGCATTTTGTTGCTTATAGTCATAAATAGCACTTTCAGCATGAGAATTCTGTTTATCCCAAGCCAGATTGGCAAAACCCTGATAAAAAGGAAAAGGATGGTATCTGAAACAGTGAGAAAAAGAGAGTGAGAAACAGAGAGAGAGCGAAAAGTCAGAGCGAAAGAGTGAGAGAGCTTGATGCCAAGAAAAATAGAAAATAGCACGGAAGAGACCCCTTAAATCAATTTAATACCATCGATCTTAGCTTGGCCTCTTAAAAAGCTATAACTGACAACTTCGTTTTATTAGTTCATTAGAAAAATATGTCAAAGCAGTATGCAGAAAATATACTGAATCACAGAATCTACATTCTCAAGTAATTTCTTCCTTTTATTTGCCTGTGAGGCCTTTGAGAACATGTAGCTGGCTATGTAGGTTTAGGCAAATGAGATTTTGGTCACTGTTTCTTACATACGTTAGTTTGGCATTTTAGAAAACTACACGAGCAAGAATGTCATTCTCTGACCTGCTTCCCTTCTCTCCTAAAACAGGACATAAGATCTTCATGTGAGAGGTGTCCTCCCTATATCTGAAAGAAAGAAAGGTCCTTATCGCCGAAGACTCAGAGACACAAGTAAGAATCTAAACAAAGACACTGAAAGGAGTTGGTTTGGTTGATGCTTTCTCCCTGAGTCTCCTGTTTTGGAATTTTTTTTTTTTTTTTTTTTTTTTTTTTTTGGAGAGATTTTGGCTATAGGGCGCGTGCGCTCGCCAGACAGACAGAGACATAGAGACAGAAAGTGAGAAATGGGGGATGGTCACACCGCAATCCCTTCTCCTCCATTCTCCTCTCGGGATCTTGGGCACACACACACATGCGCCCAGCATGAGTTTAAAGCCACCGGGTGTCCGGGACGCGAACCGTGGTCGACTACATCGGAGTCCAGCGACATAGCCATTACGCTAACTGATGGTTCCCCTGTTTCAGAATTTGATGTTAGGATGTGGCTGGGCCTAGTGGGTGGTGATTAGCTCTTGGTGATTGCATCATGGAACATCACTCTCCCGCATAGATTACTGACATCTCATCAGGCCCAGTGACTTCTAGTTCTTGTGAGAAGAGTTGGATCTAAAGCTGCCTGCAGATTCTCTCTCTCTCTGCACCTGCTCACCATTTTCTGTGTTTCTCTTGGCCATGCCATCGACCTATACCTTTGGACTTCCCAGTCACCAGAATGCTGAGTTTTGGGAATTAATCTTATTTTCTTTGTAAATTACCCAGGTATTTCTGTTAGCAATGAAATAACAGATTAAGATTGAAACCAGAACATTATAGCAGTTTACTGAGGGTTTAAAATCAACCATGATAAAATAAAAATAGTGGGCAAGATGTTCAAAGAGTCATAGTAAATAGCAATGAGGTTACAGCAAATAAAAAGGCTTTCAAATTTTAGTATATAAGCTCTTTAAAAAACTTTATATGGAATTATAAGGTTTGAGTTCTAATCCCAAATACGGTACCAGTCTGCTGGCTGGACTGGGCAACAATTTAAGCTTCTTCAATTTTTATACCCCTTAAAAAAAAGAATGTTGGCGGGGCCAGCGGATGGCTTAATAGTTACATGGCTGAACTTCCACGTAATTGACCGTGGTTCAAGTTTTAGACCTAGTGGGTTTAAAACTCAATCCAGGTGCATGTGCTGTATGCATTCATACCCAAAATTCTGAGAGGAGAATAGGGTAGAAGGGACTGTGGCATGACCATTCTGAACCCTGGGGTGGTGATTTCTCGCTCTCTGTCTCTCTGTCTCTGTCTCTCTGGTGAATGCACAAGTCCTTTAGCAAAAATCTCTCAAAGGAAAAATAAAGTTGGTGAGGGACCAGCAGTTAGCGTAATGGCTATGTTGCTGAACTCCCATGTAGTCAACTCCGGTTCGAGTCCTGGACCTGGTGGCTTAAACTCACACCTGGCACATGTATGTGCGTGCCCAAGATCCCAAGAGGAGAATAGAGGAGAAGGGATTGTGGCATGGCCATCCCCCCTGGGGGGTGTTTTCTCACTTTCTATCTCTCTGTCTTTCTGGCGAGCGCATGTGCCCTATAGCAAAAACCTCTCCACAAAAAAATAAAATAAAATAAAAGGAAAAATAAAGTTGGTGAATTAAATTGTAAGATCCTTTCATTCCTAATACAGATAATTGAGTAACTTCTGGTATGTTTATTGACATTATTATTATTGATTAAAAATTTTCTAATGTTTGCAAAAATATTAGCAATTTATAAAGTAGCATTATTTTGAAAAAAAATTGTGAATTGTCTAACATATATCCTTTAGTGGGCAATTTAACTTAGCTTTGAAATAATCGTTTTGGAAATAAGAAATAAAATTCCATTTCTCAGATATTACACAACGGCGAGAATATCAGTTGAATTGATGGGTTTAGGAAAAATGTTTAGAATCATGCAGTTAACAATAATAAAAATAACAAAAAACAAAAATAAAATAAGATTGAAGAGAGGTGCTAGTTTGCATATAATTACATCTATGGATTTTGACTTTGTTAAGATAGTTCACAATTGGGACCAGTAGAGGGCATAATGGACTCCCACATAATTGACCATGATTCAAGTACCAGACCTGGTGGCTTAAAACTCTTACCTGGTGTAGGCACATGCATGCCCAAAATCCTGAGAGGAAAATGCAGGAGGTAGAATTTGTGCATGGCCATCTCCTCTGGAAGGTGATTTCTCATTTTCTGTCTCTCTATAGCATGCCCTATAGCAAAAATCTCTCTCTCTCTCTCTCTCTCTCTCTACAAAAGATAGTTCATAATTAAATTAATTTAACAACTGTTCTTTAGTTATTTGTTGTTATTATTATTTTTGAATTATCTCCACTTTTTAGAGGATTATAAGAAAGAGACTTATTCTGGGAAACAGAAGATTTGAATTCTAGTTACTATTATTTCAACTTTGAGAGATTAATTTTTCTGGTATTTGTCTAATCTATAAAATTAAACTTTTAACTTTTCCTGTTCTAAAACTGATCCTTGCCATGAGAAAGTCTTAAGGCTAATCCTAACAATTTAAAAAACTATTTTAAGAAGATGTTACAATTTCTAACTCCCTTCTGATTCAGTCTTTTTACCACTACTGAGTATTCTAATTTTAAACAGGTTGTGGCCCAGTGATTTGGTAGATGTAAAACTCATCTTCAGGACTGAGACTCTCCTTGCATGTATCCAGGAGCCTACAACCACAGTGCTAGTGTGTGTCAAAGGGACACTACAGAGATAAATGATTCAACTCTCTTTGAACCTGGAGCAAAATAAATGAGAGTAATAAAGTTCACCCCTTTGAGTTTTGTCTTGTTATCAAATATTCCCCAAATCATGAAGCCAATAAAAGTGAAATAGTCTGTCAGGGGAAAAATAAGAACAACAACATACTTTCCTTTTTTTTTTCCTCAGGCATTTTAAGAAAACTTTAATTCTGGATGTATGAATGAAATTGCTTCTAAAATTTAGAAAATTATATCAGCTCAGAGAGATGTGACTATTGTTAGCAAAATGTTAAAACTTTAGTCTCAAAATATATATATGCATATATATGTGTATATATATATACATGCATATATATGTGTGTGTGTGTGTGTGTGTGTGTATATATATATATATATATATATATATATATATATATATATAGTGTTATTTTTTCCCCTCACCATAAACTAGAAAATTTTTTCTTAATTTTCTTATGTTTTATTTTTACATAGTTCCATTAGATCTGTATATTAAAAAAAAAAAAAAAAAGACATAAGCGGCTCTTGAGGTAACTCAACATCTCCACTCACAAGCTGGAGTAAGACCATTGTTGAAGAGCCTTCAACACGTTCTTTAATGTACTGTAGAATTTCACAGTCAATGCTTACTGAATAAATAAGAGAATGAGTGCCATAATCAGACCTATTCGAAGACTAAACCACTTCTGTGGTCTTGGGGATTGATCTCCCCTTGCTTCCTTTACCTTCTATAGGCTCTTCCTCTGACAGAAATTTTAGTATCTATTTTATGGGGATTTTTTATTCCCTTGGGCCTCTTTCCTCTCACCACGTGTGTCTCATGTTCATTGGCCCTGTTTCAGGTTGCCCATTGATGTTCTAGATAGTTGTGTGAAAAAAGGCCAATTCCCATTGCACTTATATATCTGCCCTTGAACATCAATTACAAGATTCCCATCATCTTCATTTATTCTTTCTCATATTTCTCATATCACCTTTTCAGCCTGATCTATTCTCAATAATCCTATAAGGAGAAAACACTGCACCTTTATCTCCCCCTTTCAATCTCACATTTTCGCTAGTTTCATTAATCTATGTTGCTACAATCCATTATCTAAATCAATGGCCCTCTACTCACAGGATGAATTATTCCCTTCCTGCCTCCTTTCAGCATTTTGCTTTATGACTGATGTCCATATTTCTTTATGATTAGCCCTCGTCTCTTCTTGACCCATCCCTTCAGGCTTTATTTTTACCTATTTTATTTCTTGACTATTTCCCTTCAATTACACCATCCACTGACTTGTAATTTTTCCTCATTTATTAACAGCCATTTCTACTTACATTTTTGTTTTCTCTTTAGTTTACAATGTCCTAAACATTGATCTCTTTCTATGTATAATTTCAGGGCGATTTTATCTTTCCTTTAAATTCTCCCCCTATTCAACTCTGGTTTCTATTCTGAGTCCAAGCGGCAAATTTTGCAATGATCTCCCATTAAGTACAGATTCACATCCTTTTTCATTAACCTATATTTTTATAAATAATACCTTTAGACTCCTTATGCTCCTCCACCCCCTCACACATACTGAATAACCTTGATCAAAACATCTCTATCAGGACCAGCAGATGATGTAATGGTTACATCACTGGTCTCCCATGTAGTCGATCACAGTTTGAGTCCCACACCCTGTGGCTTAAAACGCATGCCAGGCATGTGTGTGTGTGCGTGCCCAAAATTCTGAGAGGAGACTGGAGAAGAAGGGATTGCAACATGGCCCTCCCCCTGGGGAGTAATATTTTACTTTGTCTCTCTGTCTCCATGGTGGACATACATGCCTTATAACAAAATCTCTAAAAAAAAAAATCACAATTAATTTCCTCCATCTTTCTTTTGCCCCCAAGAGTCAACAAATAACCTAGTTTTATTACTTCTAATATTCTATCACTTTTCCTATCTTCTGGAGGTCATAAAATGTCTGAGAGAAGAAAATAGAAGGGGGAGAGTGGTATAAATTAATTTTCATGCTTAATGGCATGCTTCTCATGCTTCGTAAGTATTAATAGGGCTGATTACTTATATTCCTTTCCATCCTACATCCCCGACCAAATGCCTCTTCCCTAATGACTTAAAGAATATTGTACACTGCTATTTCACTTGTAATTTGAATTCACATCTTTTGTTAATTTTATTAAGGTGTTCATTATAGTTAAGTAGAAAATAGATGCTTTAATCTTATTCTTAGAAATGTCCTGAGACAATTTTTGTTGACTTCTCTAGGTTTGATAACATCAAACAGTAAACCCCACTATTTTCTGAGTTCCTCCTAAATTAAATGTAATAGGTGGCATTACAATTAATTGCAGTAGGCTTACAGTTAAGGAAATAACCACTAGTGAATCTGAATCTTTTATTTTGAATTCAGTTTTTTAAAGTTTAAAGATTTTATTATATATTTTAGCTTAATTTATCCAACCATGTACTTTAAATGATCATAAGTGCTATTTAAATAAAAATCTTGCTGCAAAACAGTGCAAAAATTTAACACAGTTGAAAATTTTCCAATATGTTCACTTGTTTTGTTACTATGTAAGAGCATTTTATAGATAAAATTCTCAGTAATGCTTAGTACAGTACACATCCTTATTTAGGTTCTTCTCAAAATTCCATTTCAGAATCAATGTGCTCTGACACAGAATATTCCTGGAATGCATTCTTTTAAGGAGTTACCATTGATCCTATTTCACAATTTACTTACTGCCACAAAGTTCAAATTATATTTAATTGACCTGAATAAGAGAATCACATAATGAAGTGTTCTCCTTTGTTCAATTCCCAGGTATTTCTTAGGTGGGATGACTAATCAAATATAATTGTTGGTGGGTGATACCTAGTAATTTGTTACATAGTTTTATTCATAAAAGCATATTTTATCTTTGTGCAATTCAAAAAATATTTTCAGGTACCTAATCTAATTGAACACTTGTAAACTTATAGAAAAGACATCAGATAGAGAAAAATAATTCACATATTTTAAGAACTATACAGCAGTATTAAATAAATAGCACAAGATTTTTTTTCCTGATATGGTGCATTTATTCTGCATTTACTTTTTGTTTATGATACTATGAATAATAATACAGAACATGTTCTTATTATCAAACTGATTTCAATTTTTATTCATTTCTTTCTTCATCTATTCACTTTAAAATGGAAACTGGCCCTGTAGCATAGCAGTTAAGCACTGTGCAGCAGAAGCAGAATCCTCCAACACAGATCAGGGTTGATTCCTGGCCCCACTGAGTGTACACACGTGTCTAGGCTGAAGAATTGGAAAACAATCGAAGCACTAGGTCCTCTTATAATAAGTATTTACTTCCCTGTCCCTTAATGTGTACACACATACCTTTGGTATTTAAAAAAAAAAAAAGCGGTCCCAATGGCCATGTGCTGTGCCAGGCTCTAAGATATTTGCTGGGAGTGCAATGATTTTATAATACATTGGTGTATTGTATACTGGGATATGTAAGGTTTATTTTGTGTATGAAGTCTTTCTGAACCAATGAAAAGATAACCGAACTGTCACTGTATCATGTATCACCGCAATGACTTACCATTCACAGTTCAATATCTGATGTTTCTGATAAATCTTCCATTTTTTCTGACATGATTTATAGCTATCATATCTGTTGCCTCCACAGTCACTGATCTTTTTTGTTGCAGCCTCTCAAAAAAAAAAAAAAAAAAAAAATTTTCTTCTCAGCACTCTGGATGAGAACTTAAATAGGCTGTATTTGATAAGTTACCTAATCACAACTCTACTAACCACTGTTACTGCTACCAAAATGGTAGATCAAAGAACAACTGGGAACCAGCAGTTAGCGTAATGGCTATGTCGCTGGACTCCCACGTAGTCGACCGCGGTTCGCGTCTCGGACCCGGTGGCTTACAACTCACGCCGGGCGCGTGTGCGTGCGTGCCCAAGATCCCGAGAGGAGACTGGAGGAGAAGGGATTGCGGTGTGACCATCCCCCCTGGGGGGTGATTTCTCGCTTTCTGTCTCTATGTCTCTCTCTGTCTGTCTGGCGAGCGCACGCGCCCTATAGCCAAAAAAAAAAAAACCTCTCCAAAAAAAAAAAAAAAAAAGAACAACTTCCCGCAAATACCTGCAAAATCCTATAAAGCATATACTTGTTTCAAGTAGCTATGACCAGCCAGGGTAATGCAGCAACCTTATGTGTAAATTGCTCAATGCAAAAGCAGGAATGCGTAACAGTGCTGCATGGTCATGCTAATATACCTGAGAAAAAAAATCTCCTTCATTAGAGTCAATAGACTAACAACCCTTACCTGATCTGAACCTCAGAAAGGTAACTTGAATATTTATTTAAAAATTGTATTCACTGAATATTTTTCCCCCTTTTTCTTTTTTACAGGAACTTCGAGTTTTAAACAGTCAAATGTTTTGATGTTTTGGATATATCATCTAGACTAGACTAAATTTAGCAGGCTCCTCCTTTGCTTGCCAATCTATTACTTTTATCTAGAATGCACTGGATTTACAAGGTTGATCACTTTCATCTACCCAGTGAATTAACAGTTCTCTATATCAGAGTATACTCAGGTTTCAAATGCCCTCTACTTATGCACACATAAATTCCATATTTCCCTGATTTGAAAATTAGGTCAAAATGTCTATAAAGACATTTCAAATTTTTATCTTTTTTTTTTTGAATACATTAACCATTTAATTCTGACCCAATTGACATACTTTCTTCTTTAGTGGGAAGCCAAACGATTTGCCTACAGCATTTTCCAAACCTCTGACTACATTTTATATAGAAAGAAATGATTAAGGTAGGTTTTTTCTTTGTAAGTTTAAATTTGGAACTTTCCAATGCAAAAGCATTATGAGTCTTTTCAAGTTTTCTCTATATTTCTTATAAATTCATATCTGTCAAATTCAACATTTGATCTTTAATTTCTTGAGGCTTTTTAATGCTGACATATGTGCTAAGAGACTGTCTTTAGTTCTTCAGTTTGGTTTCATCCACTGTATCAAGTAATTCAAGATGTTTGAAATGCTCCCAGGATCGTTTATCTAAAGGGATATAAAGAAAGACAATACTAGTAGAATTTTATTATATACCACCTGAAAGAAAAATTAATTTTGCTTCAGGTCTCAAGTGTAAATGAGAGCTGTATTATACAATGAAGTCTTATCTGAATAGCCTAATTGAATCAAGGTATAAAAAATACACAGCTATTTTATGGTAAAAGTGTACTTTTGTTTAAATGATTAAAATTTAACACCTAAAACCTCTCCAGTTCACTGGTCACACAATTTTTCACTTCCTGTTTGCACATCAGTGATTTATTTTCTATAACATCCTTATGAAAATGATAAAATGACCCCATATCCTCTCAGAATTTGACAGTTGAGTACATAGATTTAAATGAAGAATGGCAAGAGATGACTCAGAGATTGAGACAAGATCAATCACAGATGATTGGAAATTATATAGCTTCTTTGTCACTCACTTCTTTGGAATAATAATTCTTCCAAAGAACCTATTTTGTCAAATGAGTTTCCCTTCACACTTAATAATTTGATTCTATTTTAGTAGAAATATGAAAGTCTCCCATAGAATAAAGGCTGACAGAAAACATGGATTATGATGAGACATCTTTTCTTTCTATTTTTTTTTCTTTTTGCACAAATTCCTAACATCTGGCTAGTATCAAAATATGTAGATTTTGGAAGTGGGTATCAGACTCTGTACACCGAATTCAGTCAGACTTTTTTCTGAGCAGGTTCACTACACATGATCTGGGACACATGTTTGATATTATCTGGGAAAATAAAAACAATGAGTCAATGACTTGAGCTCTACTTGACACTGAAAAGGGGTTTGGCTCCGTAAACTGTTTCGGAGAAGAATATTTCACTCTGAGAGCATAGCAGCTACAGTTCCATTATTAATGTAAATAAACGAGAGAGAAGAGGGAAACCTTGATGATTGCCGTGGTAAAAAATTAAACAGCCCTGGGACTGTCGATTGGAGTTGACTTTAGTAACTGGCTGGGAATGCAGACATCTGATCCAGCATACACTATTACCAGAATTCACACTGACCAATGTCCTCTTCTAAAATGCATTTGCACTCTGGGGAATCACAGTTTCCCAGTGACACCTTTGAAACCTCATGACTTTCTGGAAAGGATTTTTGGAATAAACACTACCAGGATTTTTGAGTAAACTTTAAGCAGTTTCACTGGAAAAACAAAACAAGTTTTCTCTCCTTGAGCTAATATATGGGTTTAAATGACTTAGAGGGAGGGGTTCACCTAGTACAAGACAGCACATTTACCTATATGTTAGTGTTCCAGGTGGCAGGATGAACATGGTCAGTGTTTCTGGGCATCAATTTTATTTAATAGTAACAGCACATTATTTGATCTCCAGAACAACTTTATAAATGATTGAAAATTGCATTTATCTCCTAAGAAGAAATTGAAGATAAATAAGTAAAAACATGTTTTTATATTTTTTCTGATCATCCTGATGCTAAGTTAGTAAAAATTCTTAAGAGGATGAGTTCTCAAAATGAAGATGTATACCAAATTTGCTAATTACTTTTTAGATGTGTTTTCTCTAAGCATCAATTTGAAGCATGAATTGATACATGGATTTTGCCCTTACATTGATTTTGTCATTAATAGGCACTCCCAAATACAAACATATATGTGCATATAAATATACACAAATTAATCATTCTTATCAATTCACAGTCTGGTATCTACTTTTAGTGTTATGTTTATAGGATCAAGCCCACCTGGTTACTAGTGAACCAAATTGTTAAACTAAACCTATTCCCCGTAATTTCCCTTAAGGAAAAGGGAAGATTTTAATCTAGGTTAAAATAAAATGATCATCAGAAATTTCTATTTTGGGAGGCCAGGAGATGACATAGTTATTAAGGTGCTGGACTCTCAAAAGATCCACCACAGTTTGAGTTCTGGACCTGCAACTTGAAACTTGTTGCCAGCGGTCACTTGTGCATGTGTGCTCAAAATCCTGAGAGGAGAATGGATGGCCACACCACAATCCTTTCTCTTCCATTTCTTGGACTGGGATTTCAGAACACATGTACACATGCCTGGTGTGTTTTCCAAGCCATCAGGTCCAGAACTTGAACCACAGAGAAAGGTGTGTGGGATACAGCTACCCTAACCACCAAGCCACCAGTTAGCCCAAGATACCATCATAAGATTTAAAACCCACTAGACTGGAAAAAACTTTAAGGTGTAACAATAATAAAAGTCAAAGAATATTTAAATCCATAAAATATTTTCACTTTTTGAAGAGGCATACACACATAACCACACATATTTCTAAAAAGTGAGGAAATTATTACAATAGATTTCAGTAAGATTACAAATTTAGGTAAGTGATGCAAAAGAATTTTGCAAGACTTTGTTTTTTGCATTTAATGGTGGTTTCATGAGTGCTTACTCCATTGTTAAAAATCCCAAATGTGGTAACCATCAGGTGGTGTGGTACTTAAGGCGGTGGACACTCCCACATGGCCAACCATGGTTCGAGTCCCAGATCTGGTGGCTTGTTTTCTCAGTTTCTCTCTCTCATCAGATTAAAATAATTGAACAAATAAATGAGCAAATAAGTAAAATTAAATAAATAATTCTTTTTGTTTAAAAAAAGAACAAAAAAATCTCAAGTGTTGTTTAGACATAGCCTAACTGAATTTGCCATCAACAAATGCTTTTCAATTTAACACAGTAGGCAATGCCATATAAAGAATCAGAAGAGAAAGGGCTATCATTCACTAACATGTGCAGGTTTAATGTAAATGTTAAGACCCATAATAAAAATAAAATAAAGTAAAAAAAAAAAAAAGTTTAAGACATAATGCTGGGGACCAACAGGTGGCATATTGGTTATGTCAAAAACTCCCATGTAGTCAACTGTGCTTCAAGTCCCACACCTGGCGACTTAAAACTAATGCCTGGTACATATGTTTACATGCCCAAGATCCCAGAAGAGAATGGAGGAGAAGGGATTGTGGCATAACCATCCCCCATGGGGAGTGATTTCTGGCTTTCTATCTCTGTCTCTGTTTTTACGCAAGTGCATGAACACTATAGCAAAAATCTCTCTTTAAAAAAAAAAAAAAAAAGAACTCATGGTGGGTGCATGTGAATGCGTGCTCAAAATACTGAGAGGAGGGTTGAGTGTGGTGGCGTGGTTTTTAAGTATGCTGGACTTCCACATGGCCAACTGCTTTGACCTGATGGCTTGCTTTCTCACTTTCCTTCTCTCTCTCTCATTCTGTTCCTCTCTGCTCAAATTAAAATAAAAATACTGACAGGAGAACAGAGGAGAAGGGATTGTGCATGGCTATACCCCCTGAGGGGTGATTTCTTGTTTGTGTCTCTCTGTCTCTCTCTGTCTCTCCAGTGAGTGCATGCACCCTATAGCAAAAAATACCTCTTAATTAAAAAAAATTTAGACATAATGTTATTTTAAATCTATTTGCTTTAGTACAGTGCCAATTTTCTTTTTTCTTTCTTTCTCTTCCTTTATTCTTCCTTCCTTCCTTCGTTCTCTTTCTCTCTTTTCTTTCTCTTTCTTTCTTCTTTCTTTCTTTCTTTTGGCTAGAGGGCACAAATGCCCTCTAGAGACAGAGAAACAGTAAAAAAGAAAGCACCCCTATGGGGAATGGTCATGTCACAATCGCTTCTCCATCTCTCCCTCTTTTCAGATTTTTGGACACTCATTCACACATATGCCAGTGTTTTTCAGGCCATCAGATCTGGGACTTGAACTGTATGGTCAGCCATGTGGGATCCAGCTGCCTTCCTTACTAGGCCACACAGCCAGCCTACATTTAACATTTTCAAAAGAAATTCAAGAGCAATTGCAGTTAAAAAAAGTTTCTAAATGTTTCCTTTTCTTCATATATATTGCAAAAGAATGAATGAATGATGGTCGGAGTTTGTTGTGGTAGAGTTGCTTCGTTTTTTGCAGCAGCATGACGACTGGAATTTTGCAAAAGAGAAAAGTCTGTTCTGTTTCTTTATGTCATTTATGCCTTTCAGGAAGCGAGAAGGTTTTTCTGGGCACTAGATCGACTGAATTTCATCCTGTTTACTGCTTTATCTTACATATCACAGAACAAAAGTGTGTTCTTAACCAGCAGCCAAAGTTAAGGGAGAATTGCAGTAATTTTGGGTCAGTGGCCAGCATTAATCCCAGCTCGGGAGAGTAGCATTCTTTCCCAATTACAGTTCTCTTTGCCAACCTTAGACTTTCCCACATCATTTTAATATGAGTTGGATGTGACAAATGCACATGCTCTTGTGCCCAGACTTTGTCTTGGAAAGGAGGACACGGTCTTCTGGGAAGCAAAGAAGTAGAACGTTGGTTGTTTATGCTCACAAGGAGTGTAAGAGCAGAATCAAAATATTGCAGCCAACTTTTTAAAATAGACATATGTATTTCCAAGCATTTGGCAATCATTTCTAGTCTCTATCTCTGGAAATGATCCACCAGAAAAAAACATTGTGGAGAGGCTGACATGGGACCACTTGCTTATCATATTAGCATCATCAGGAAACAAAATTGCTCCCAAGGGGTCAGTGTTAGCATCTGTAGTTCTCAGGACAAGACACCAGTGGTAGCAAAGGAGAAATAATAAGACATAGTATAAGGACAGAACTTATCAGCTTTTTTTTCCCCTTAATCATTATTAAAAAAGAAAATTTCTCTGGGGCAAAACTTAGTGTAACAAAACTAACCTGGCTGTCTTTGTAGATAAACTATACTTCTTCTTGATTTTTCTTTTAATAACTACCTATGGTAACCAGATTAATATTTAATTATCCTAAAAGATCAACTAAGGGGTCAATCTGTGGCACGGAAGTTAAGGTACTGGATCCCACATGGCCGAATGCATGACTCAAGTCCCAGACTGGCAGCTTGAGAAACATGCCAGCCACTTGTGTGTGTGTGTCTGTGCCCCAAAATCCAAAGAGAAAACGGAAGAGAAGGGATTGTAGCATGGTCATCCCCTCACTTTCCTTCTGTATCTATTTCTGTCTGTTTCTCTCCAGTAACTATACATGCCCTAAAGCAAAAAAAAAAAAAAAAAAAAAAAAAAAAAAAAAAGAAAGAAATAAAAGAAAAAGAGTTAATTAAATTAATAAAAGAGAAATAAATATTTGAAATATAGTACAGTTCAAAAATATATTCAGTGCTTCAAACTACAAAAACACTAAGTATCTACATTAATGAATAGATAATGTTATAATATCTAATGAATTTACAACTGTTTTTTTTAATTTTCTTAACATTGTTTTCCATAAGGTGTATGTGCTCAACAGAAAGGGACAAAGAGCAAGGGAAAGTGAGAAATCCCCCATAAGGAGGGATAGTCACATTGCAATCCCTTCTCTTCCATTCTCCTCTTGGAATTTTGGGCAGGCATACACACATACCTGGAGTGATTTTTAAGCTGCTGGATCTAGGACTTGAACCACAGTAGGCTATGAGGTAATTCAGGCTTTAACCACCATGCCATTGCTGGTCCCAAAAATTTACATCTTGTGATACATTGTCTAAAGTTGATAGCTAAGAGCCTTTTTTTAAAATTTTATTTATTTTATTTTTTTATTATCATCATAATCGTGTTTATATTACATTGGATTGCATATAACTTTACAGTGTATTACATTGCTTTTTCAAAAGGGAGTGCCATACATGTCAGTCAATACAGAGACATTAATCTCTTCACTTCATCATTCAATATCTTTTCATTGTTTTTCCCAATTATTATTATTATAATTACAATTATTTTTTTTAAAAAGTCAATCACTATTTCTTGTTTTGCTTGTAAAAAAACTGTACCTTGGTTTTGAGGAAAACACATTTCCTAGCCCAGACATTTACAAGTCCAAGAGACAAAGAACCATCCTAGTTGGAATTCCTTGGTGGGTCTGTCCTATAAGTCCTCTGTGACCCCCTGCTGCCCTTGATATAAGCAGCATTCACTGAATACTGAGTGGTGTTGTCAGTGTAATCCTGCCTGGCTCCCAGAGTCATCATCTAGTAGAGCCCTGGGATAGAGAAAAGGAAAAGAAATGGGCTCTTTCACAAGATCGCATCTTGCTCTGCCCAGTTTTTTCCTTTCTCAGTTTTAATATTTATTTCAATCAATTAAATCCATTGAAGTCAGTAAACACATATTTACACAATGATTGCTCTCTTAATGTGGAGGAAAAATAAGCTATTTATTCGCATATGATTCTACCAGGTGGCATGTTTAAGAGAATTTTGGTTAATGTTTTTTTTTTTCTATTTTCATAGAAAAAAAGAAATCATTATACAAGCAATTAACAGTTAATTCAAAAAAATGATATTTATTGAGGGCACATAGTGTAGCATACACCGCTAGTCTCTTATTTCAATTTGCTTCAACAGAACATAAAGACAATGTCATAAATCTCCTGTTATTTCAAATAACACAGTGTTCACTTATCAATACGTGGTTGTGTGCGTGGCATCTCCTAGATGCTTTCTTTAGCAATGTCTCAAACACAGAACTGCATTCAAAATGCAATTCATTACAGTCTTCTCCCAACCTGTTCCTACTCTATGTTTTCCATCTTAGTTAATCACTGCTCATTTACTCATCCATGGTAGAACTTTGAATCAATTTCATTTTCTCCCTTTCCTTAATTTCTGCACATCAAACTGCTTAATGTATCTTGTCAATTTCATTTTTGAAATGATTCTTAATCCCACCCCTTCTCTTCATTCATAAAGCCTTGGATTAATTGATGTCTTCATCATTCCTAGTCCAGATTACTGCAGTAAACTTTCTGTACTTTTGTTGTCATTACTCTCATCCATGCAAAGCAAGTGGAATTATATAAATACAAATTTGATCATGTCACAACAACCATGATTAAAATCATTCAATGATTTCTCATTACCTGTAAAATAAAATGACACATTGCAAGGCCTGAATGAATAATTCCAGACTTTGTTCTTTTAATTCTTCAACTCCTCTCTCTATAATACCAGCCATGCTAAATTAAAAATCTCATCCATTCTAGGATTCTTATATTATGTATCCAGATATCCTTGATCTCACCTCTTCTTCCTTTTCCAAATGTCAAAGTGAAATGGCCAAGCCAAGTAAAAGGCTGATCATAAACTTAGATTTCCTTGAGTCGTTCTGAGTTATGCCCACTAAGCATAATCATAAATAACACTCCCTCTCATCACAATCATGCTAGCATAAATGGCAAACTAGATGTTCCCTTACCTAAAAGTCACTTTGAGTTACCTAGCAAGTGGTTGTTCTTGGAATACTAAATATTTATACATGGTATACAATGCATAATAGTATAACAAATTGTTTATAAAAATGATTGGTTAGGTTATACATGTTATGAAAGTATAAATAACAGCTGATCTTTAATGTGCACCAAGTGCATGTTAGATATCACTTCAAGTACCTTATGAGCAAAATTTTATTTATGCTTTACAAATATCCTGATATAAAAGTATTCTCATCATTACAATTTAACAGATGAAGAAACTAAGGCAAAGCAAGTATAAGTAGCTCAACTAAGGTCACACACCTGATAAGTGGTAAGAAGTGGTGCTGTCGGGTAAATAAAGGCAAGCTTCAAGTTTTGTACTATGATAAAGTACGAGATGCTTATTCATTGTTGGATCCCCATCACCTTAGGCTAAGCACCTAAGATATACATGAAAAATGCCTTTGTAGGCAAATGATTTTTAAAAAATAGAAAAGTATCTTTTCAAATGTACTAGTGAAATAAATTCATGCAGTTTTAGTTTGGTGGTTATGTCAAGGTAATACTCCGTCTTCTTTTCTGTTTTATTTTATAAAATTTCTCTGATATTGGAGCCAGTTAGTAGCCCAGTAGTAAAAAACTGCAGTCTGCAAAGCTGACTCACATGGGAAGATTGATTCCAAGTTTGCTCTGAAGACCTCAGTGGGTATACTTGGTGTGGATGTGCCTATAATCCAGGGCTGGCTGAGACCCTATTGTGGATACTGCTACCTCTCTCTCTTTCTCATTCATAGGAGAAATAAGTAAACAAAAAAAATATTCCTCAGATATTAATATGGTAACACTCCTCTCGCTTTAATAGCAAGAACAGTAAATAAGTACCACTGAATTATTCTAATTATACAATAGCTAAATAGTTATACAAAATAGTTTTTGGCAGGGGTCTCTTGCAATAAGAAAAGGTGGGGCAAATAATTTTCAAAATTTATGTTTCCTGGAAGTGAAGGAATTGCTGAGACTTCGCGGAAACTAAGTGTGTCTAATTCTCTGGGTATTTGACTTTCTGTAGGACAGAAAACCTGTCTTAACAGTTATATTAAGCTCTTAGGTATAAAAACAAGGCAATTCTTTATTTTTTAATATAATTAGATTTGCATAATATACTTTAAGAGGGAAAAAGTATTTATGAACATTGGAATCAAAAATACTTCTTACTACATTTTAAAAAGTTAGAATTGTATTTATTGAAGAAGATGCACTCTTCAATGTATACAATGCATACGATTACAGTAAGTTAAAATAAAACATACCAATATTGGCCTAAACCGATGGTCCAGTCAGTAGTAAAATGAACCACAATGCTATAGCTGCCACAGAACTGATCACAGTCTCAGATCCCCAGGATGGACTGAACACATACCAGGCACACATGAGAGTGCCCAGAATCCTCAGGAACAGGAGGGTGAAAGAAAAGGGGTTGCGATGTGACAAGAGTCTGTCATTGGTTTTTCTCTCGTTCTCTCTCCCTCTTATGTGAGCACATCCACTCTCTATCATCAATAAAATACATAAACTAACACTCAATCCTCTTATTCTGAGTTCTGGCTCCCTAATGAAGTGCTTGTGTGTGTGCATATAGGCATGTGTATACCTATATATGTATACATATACTTACAAAGAAGCTTCCAACAATTAGTGGAGAATTGTATTAAAGTAGAGTTTATTTTGGCTCAAAAATTTGAAATCCATGCATGGTTTTTCACAATATGAATTTTGCTTGAAATTTTTGAAGATCATTTGTGTTTTTGGTTCTGTATATTATATACATCTGTATATTATATACATGTATAAATATATTTATACACTTAATGTATTTACATATTTATACATGTATATAATATGCATATATGCATATCTGTATAAACCCTTGTTAATATCACACCATAGAAAATAGAAACTGTTATACCTTGAATAATGGGCAGGTATGGGACCAGCAGTTAGTGTAATGGCTATGTCGCTGGACTCCCACGTAGTCGACCGCGGTTCGAGTCCCGGACCCGGCGGCTTAAACTCACGCCGGGCGCGTGTGCGTGCGTGCCCAGGATCCCGAGAGGAGAATGGAGGAGAAGGGATTGCGGCGTGGCCATCCCCCCTGGGGGGTGATTTCCTGCTTTCTGTCTCTCTGTCTCTCTCTGTCTGTCTGGCGAGCGCACGCGCCCTATAGCAAAAAAACCTCTCCAAAAAAAGAAAAAAAAAAAAAAAAAAAAAAAAAAAAAATAATGGGCAGGTATGTCTTTAAGCAGACAGGTTCTCAGGCCAATTAAACTAAATAAGCTTTGCGAGGAAAACATTAAGCAAACTTCTTCCTGGATTATTTTTTCTCAAAGAAAATTTCTCGACTAATTGATGTCTTGAAGCTTGTTGCTGCAAATTAAAGTTTATGTCAAATATTTGGCAGTGCTTCAAGGAAAATGATTTGTTTCACCTTGACTCTCTAATTGAGATATTTAGGGGTGCTTGTCTTGTTTTTTATCTGGGAGAGTTGTGGTGACATTGTCTACATGGGATGTTTCAACTTGACTTCTCACTTTTTTTTTCTTGCTGAGTACTAAATTGTTTTTTACTCTATCTGGCACTCTGTTATTTTTTTCTCCCCCCATAGGGTATAGTATTTGTCCTTGAAGAGTTGTCAACTGCAAAACACAAAGAAAATTGTATATCCAATTAAAGTAAGGCAAAACACAACTGTCAAGTAAAAGCCATTAACCCCCCGAGTACCATAATTTTTGGTATACTTGACAGGTCTCTTTGCAGCTCCTTCAATTCTAGTCATTCCCAATTCCCTTTCTTTCTTTTAAAGATAATGCTTGTGGGACAGTTCCATAGCCTCTTCTATGTGATGTTGATAAAATTTTTTCAAATTATAATCGAAGCAAAAGTAGCCTATTTATTAGACATATTTTCAAAATGAATACATAAGGTAGGTTATTTAGCAATGGAATAGTTAATTTGGATATGGTACACACAAACCTTATTTGTGTTGACTTTTTCATTTATTCACCATGTATACTGACTTCCTACTACTTTCCAGGGAATATGCTAGCCACTGGATATGCAGTATTAAATAAGGGAGAAGAGAAGTTTACTGTCCTTTGGAATTTACAATCTAGTGAGAGATAAGCAACTAATAAACTCTGAGTTAGCAACAGTTGTTTTAAGTAGCATAACAGAATAGGACAGCGTGCCACGAGAGCACACAATTTTGAGATAGTAGCCTTTGGCTGACTCTGAAGGATGAGGAGAAAGGGATGAACCTATTGAGAAATAAGGCAATTGCTTTTTACACAGGGGAAATAGCTTGTGTGAGGTTATAAGGAAGAGACATGAATATCAATAGTAACGATGATGCTGAGGAGGAGTAAAAGGATGAGAAGAAATATAGTTGACATTGGTTGAGAGTTTACTATTAACAGTGCTGGTGGCTTACAGATACATATTGCAGAAAAGAACAATGTTAACTGTCTTTAAAATAAGGAAGCATTTTACCTCCAATGATATGTACCCCAGAATAAGGAGCTCCATGTAGGTCAAGAACATCAGAAACCTTTGCATCTCCTTCCCTGTTTATCTCACTGTATGGATTTTGCACTCAGACTGGCTCCATTCATTGTCACAAAATGGCATCCATTCATTGTTACAAAATGGCAGCAAAAGCTCTAGATGTAATATCTGGAGGAAGACGTTTTCTGCTTCAGTTTTCTATTGTTTATGATTTCCTTTTACATGTAATTGTTGTACATCTTTATGGTATATAATATGGTTTTAAAGCATGCACACAGTACTTATCAATCAAGTAAAAAAGATTACTATGTGTGTGTGTGTATATATATGTGTGTGTGTGTGTGTGTGTGTGTGTGTATATAAAATTTTCAACTGAGCACTTTACATCTTGTGTGTGTTAAATGTTTTTTCTGAGCCCATCTCTCTAACCCCCTACTATCCATCCTTTCCTATACAGTCTCTAGTGTCTACACTTACCTTACCTTCTATTATATTTTTGAATCTTTCATTCTCTGCCATAGAGTGCAGGCATTCTGTATATACTGAGCAGGGGTATACAATTGTATGTCTTTAACAGTCTGGCTTGCTTTTCTTAGCATTAAATCTAGATTCATCTATGTAGTATCAAATAAAAAGGTCTCACTTTCTTCAAGGCTAAATAGCGTTCCGTAGTGCATATATGCCACACTCTCTCTTTCAAGAAGAGGAAAATCCTTTTCAAGATGCCCTGAGCTGGCTTTTATTTTTTTACTAGTCAGAATTAGGACACATGTCTATTCTTAAATAAATCATTGAGAAGAATGGAATCAAGAAGTGATATGATGAGATTAGAAATGGAAATTAGCAAGTTAAGCCCCATGACCACTTCAGCTTTCCTGAAGTATCCTTCTGCACTTAATACGCAGACTGAAAACTCTAGACAAATGTTTTCTTAAAGAACTCTACTAGTCAAAATATCTTTGAAACTTTAAAATAAACTCATAATTATTTTTATAAGAATTAATAATACATTTTTATTTAATTAGTGAATAGGAGATTTGAGAAAACTACACTATTTCATGTATCTTGTTGTTAAAATTTATTTATGCATAATTCTAAATCCTACAAAAAAGGGTGCTAATTTTGTTGAAAACAGTCTATTTTCCTTACCATTCAGTATGACAATAAATAATGTCACATTGCCTTTACCAGTATGAAAAATAGATCACAGAAGAAATTGAAAAAAGAAGAAAATTAAACATATCACAACGGAAATATACTCACTGTCTTGGTTCTTTTTTCATAATATTGAGAGCATAATTATAATAGTTACTATTCGCTGAGGTATGACTGCCTGGTGGGTGCTAGAAACTACGTATCTTAATTCTTATAACATCATAGCTGGGTGTAGTTTTACTCGTATATCAAAAATGAAAATCTTGGGGTTCCAGAGCATACATACATATAACTGCTCTGTGGGAGAACAGGCAGTATTCGCATCTGTCCTCTAAAGCCATTGCTCTTACTCCACAAGTACCCTTTCTCACTTTGTGTCTTCACCCTGGAAATTCCCTGAGGAATCAGAATATGGCTTGAATGAAAAATGGCTTTTGGAAACCTTATTAACAATTTACAGCTATAATTCATCTGTCAATAAAACTTGAAGAAGTTTATATTTTTGCTTTTCCTCAATACACCCTAATTAATGTAAATTCCCTATCATTATACTTTTTTGTGGCAACTTCACTTCTAAAACCTTGCTAATTTTATTTAATTACCTCCAATTTAGCTTTAATGATTGAATAGCAAAGCCATTTCCTTTCCATGACTTTTTATTCTGGTCCAAGTTAAAGAGTTAGTTTTCTTCTAGGAAAGATGAAGATATTTCTGACAGAGTAGAGCACAGTTGTCTTCCTATTTTTTATTCTGATTTTTTAAATGAATTTTTTACATACTCATTCACTAATGTCCTTTTGTATGAGGTGTCATTCATCATACACTTTTGGACAGATATAGTAGTAATAGTGCCAGCCAGTGGTGTGTTAGATACAGCAGCTGGATAGCACATGGCTAACAGTATAGTTTGAGTCTTGGCCCTGCCAGCTTTAAAAACACACTGGTTATGTGAACATGCATGCCCAAAGTGTTGAAAGGAGAGAGACAGGGAAGAGAAGGGATTGTGGCATGACCATTCCCTAAGGGGAGTGCTTTCTCACTTTCTCTCTCTCTCTTCCTGTTTAGCACACATTCCCTCTGGCAAAGAAAGAAAAAATAAAAAAAGAAAGATGAAAGAAAGAAAAAGAGAAAGAAAAGGAGAAAGAACCAAGAAAGAAAGAAAGAAAGAAAGAAAGAAAGAAAGAAAGAAAGAAAGAAAGAAGAAAGGAAGGAATGAAGGAAGGAAGGGAAAGAGAAAGACAAAGAAAAGAAGAGAGAGAGAAAGAAAAAGGGAAAGAGAAAGCACTTCACAAAGAATACTGGTCACATCCCAATCCTTTCTCCTCCATTTCTCCATCTTTTTGGGATTTTGGACACAGTGTGTTTTTTGAGCCTCCTATGGCAGGATTTGAACTTAGAGCTTGTCTACATGTGATCGTATTCCTCTATTAGGTAACAATGTGACTGTTTTGTTTTTGATATTTTTGTTTTGGGCTTTGTATAAGTCATTGTTTTACCTGTTCTACACTTACTCTGCTGTGAATATATTGAAAATGTGACTATGGGGACCAGTGTAATGGTTACGTTGCTGGACTCCACATAGTCGACCATGTTTCAAGTCTTGGACCTGATGGCTTGAAACTCACACTGGGTACATGTGTGTACATGCCCAAAATCCCAAGAGAAGAATGGAGGAGAAGTTGTGGTATGGGCATCCCCCAGGGGGCAATTTCTTGCTTTCTGTCTCTCTGTTTCTCCGGAGAGCACACATGCTCTATAGCAAAAATCTCTCTCTTAAAAAAAAAAAAAAAAAAAAAAAAAAAAAAAAAAGTAATAATGTGATTATGTGGGCTGAATTCCACTGCTATTTCCTTAGGTAGAAAATAAAATTTTAAGATATGAAAAAGTGGCAGTAAAGATTTTGGCATATGGTAGATATGGAGAAAATGGTAGGCTATACTTTCCTTACCCATAGCCAAATGCTTTGTGACATTGAGTTTATATTTTAGAGAGGCCAAAATTTTGGCTCTTCACTCCCATAATTTGTCATAGCTAGGCTAGCTAATGAATAAAAATATAAGTTGTAAGTTAAATTTGAATTTAACTTAAACAAAAAATGATATCTTGGTATAAATATATACTATACAGTATTTGGGACCTGTAGAATAATAACAACCTAATACCAATGCAATATAACTCTTACCATAAACCATCCCAGGACCAGGACTGAAATCTTTGCATCACGTAACTTACCAAAATCCTGCCCTTAGTAAAGACCCAACCATCGGCAGTGTTGGTGATGAAAGAAGAGGGTTCTGGTGTTGATCGAAAATAATGAAAAGGGAAATAAAGTATATCCTTGATAAATATGAAAGGAATTCAAAACATTTGTAGAAAAATAAAATTAAATGTTGTTTGAATACAAAGAAGAAAACTTCTGAAACATATGTATAGTTTTTCTATAATGTATTTCCTATAAACTTTTTGAAGACTTCTATCTGCTCAACTTAATGAAATATCTTAGGTTCTGAAGTCAGGGCTTGAAGATAGTACTAGTCACTTGTGCTAGTAGGAAATGGCAAGTAGCCATCGATGCTTGGGATATGACAAAATATTATAAGTAGTTTCAATGTTGTCAATTATCTGACCAATTTCACGATATTAGTTCAGAAGGCCTAATATAATTGCCAAGGAGCTTTCAAAAAGTGGATTTTTTTGTTACCTAAAACATTTTGTATCACATATTATCTTAGCAGTTTTCAGCAATATCATAAAAGCTATCCCTTAGCCCAAAAATAATTCACTTGATTAAGTAGCTGACTACCTAGCAAGCACCACTAAAGAGAATGTCTGGTATTAGTTTAACAAAAGAGGAGCTCTTTTTCCTTGTCTTCTTTGCAAATCTTAGAGAAATATATACTGACAATATCATTAAATGTTGTGACAGTTTATTTTTTCTTTGTGAAATTCAGAATCTGGGCTGAATAGTTCATGCATCTTGCTTATGTGATATGTTTTGATTTGTATCTTTTAAGATATAGAACCAGAATCAAACTGACTCATGATAGTTTCTAGTCATCCATAGCTCCTGTCACCTTCCCTGTTATATGTGACATTTCACAGACAGTTAGTTCACAAGTTTATACAAAATCACCCTAAATATATCTGTAACAATGGGGACAGCTGCAGATTATGTATGACTGGCTATGTCTTGCACATTCTTTTCATAATGATATGTGATGTCTTTCTCTGAACAAACCATATACCATTTGAACTCTGATCCTTAGAAAATCATCAGAGCGTGTAAAATAAACAGATGACCAAAGATGTCGGACTATTTCTGGAGGAAAAAGGTTCACAATATACAGTCCTAAATACTGCCTCTGGAGTTATACTTTCTCTAGGCAGCATTTGACTTTAATTAAGAAAGAAAAAATAATATAATTAAAAACATTTCCACAAAACTTCAGTTTATGGTATTTTAATATGCTACTAATAATAAGCAAAAAGACCATAATACTCAAAATAGTGAGTGAGAAGTTGTCGCTTCATATTATGAAGATGTCGGTTACAAGATATGTTTCTTCACAGGGAAAAAATCAGTGAACTCGGACTCCCAAAAACTGTTTTCTTTGTCCTCAGTTTCCACATCAGTGCAATGACAGCAGTTACAGCCCCACAACTCTATGATCCTAACAACAATTTTGTTGATTTTGGGCAAAACAATAGCTTGAACAAAGTCTGAAAAGAAATTTTTTTGGAGAGATATTTGCTATAGGGTGTGTGTGCTTGCCAGAGGCACAGAGAGAGACAGAGAGACAGAAAGTGAGAAATAACTCCCCAGGGGCGTGGCCATGCTACAATCCCTTCTCCTCTGGGGATTTTGGGGACACATGCCCACAAACCCAGCATGAGTTTTAAGTCACCAATTCCGGGACTCAAACCACAATTGACTACACGGAGTCCAGCAACATAACCATTGCAATCTGCTCACCCCTGAAAAACAAACAAACAAACAAAAAAAAAACTTAATATACCATATGGCATGTGCATGCATTGGAGAGAGTGAGAGCGAGAAAGTGAGAAAGCACCCCCAGGGCAGATGGCCACACCACAATCCCTTCTCTTCCAATCTCCCTTCAGGATCCTAGGCATGCATGCACCTGAGCCTGGTGTGGTTTTCAAGCCAAATGTCAGCTATGTGGGAGTCCAGTGACAAAACTGCTACACCATCTGGTGGTCCCAAGGTGTTTATTTACAAACAAGGACAGGTAAGGTAAAAACTGACTATTCTGACAGAGAAACAGCATTTTTGAACTACTTCTCTTGTCACTTAACTGGGGGAAATATGAAGGAAAAAAATTATGGGGGCCAACAGGTGATGTAGTGATCACAGGGCTGGATTCTCAACTGCAGTTCTAGTCCTGAACCTGGTGGTTTGAAAATCTCACCGGGCTTGTGTGCATGCATTTGTGTCAAAATATCAAGAGGAAAATGGAGGAGAAGGGATTGCAATGTGGCTATCCTCCCTGGAGAATGATTCCTCACTCTTCTTTTCATTGTCTCTGTTTCTCTCCAGTGAGTGTGTGTGCCCTACTACAAAAACCTAAAAGAGAAAAAAAAAATCATGTAATAAAAATGAAATAAAAATGTGGTATAAATAAAAGTTAACCAGCATAAAGAGCATAGTAGACACAGTATAAAATTGATTAACATACGTGATAGTCTGGGATCTATCTATTCTTTGTACATAGTGGGACAGCACACTTGATGATTTGAAGTTAGTTTTATCATATCACTTGCTTTGAGGACTGAAATGTGAGTAGAAATAATATATCACTTCAGTGCAGGGACAGTCAGAAGATGCACTGTATGTGTTTCTTTTCCCTTTGCCACAGGCAAAAGTAGTATTCCAGAAGATAGTGTCCCCTCATCAGCCTAGGTTCTAGCTTCTGAAGAAAGGGCAGACTGAAGCAAAGTTTGGGACTCACAGACTATCCCAAACAGCAGGTTTAACATTTAAAATTGTGCTCTTTTGGGCCAGGTAGAGCGAGATTAAGAAGCTAGATCCCACATGGCCTGCATTGTTGGAATCCTGGACCTGGCAGCTTCAAAATCATGCTGGGCTCATGTGCCTGGATGCCCAATATAATGAGAGAAGATTGGAAGAGAAGGGATTGTGGTGTGACCATCTCCCACTAGGGGGAGATATCCCACTTTCCCCCCTCTGTCTCTCTCTGGTGAGCACACATGTCCTAAAGTAAAATTTATAGAATAAGAAGAAATAACTGAGGTTAAACTAATGTAGTCTACAGACCCATATAGACACAAATAAATTCCATTTTTTCTTTTCTTTTTCCCCTCCCCATAGGATATGTTGGCCATCTGGAGACAGAAAGACAGGCAAAGTGAGAAGTCATTCCCCAGGAGAATTGCCACATCACAATCCTTTTCCTTCATTCTCTTCTCAGGATTTGGGGCATGCACACACAGGCAACTAGAATGAGCTTCAAGACACGAGGTCCAAAACTTAAACAGCAGTTGGCCATGTAGGAGACTAGTACTGTAAACACTATGCCATCTGCTGACCCCATGTAATACAAGTTTTAAAATAACAAAAGACTGCTTATAATGTAACATTTTAAACTTCAATGAAGAAAACTAAAGGAATAATTTCAACAGAATAAATGTACACAAATACTTTAATTAGAAAGGAAAAACATGATGAATATTGATGAGCTAAATGTTCAACTGAAGGACATGGAAGAGAATAAGAGAATTCATTAAAGATGCATAGAAAGAACAGGGTAATAAATACAAGATGAGTACTTAGTTAAATGGGAAAAGAGATATTAGAGAATCAACAATGGCAAAGTTCTATTTTTTATCACAAGATAATAAAAATATTTTTTTTAGGAATGATGGCATGATTACAGATATAATATATATTCAATATCTATTGGAGTGTCAGAAAAGTCATGATGTATTTTTTCTGTTTTTCTTTGCAAAAATGCATCATGATTTTCCCAACAGCCTAATACATAGAAAATGTACAGAGCTACAGAGCTTTAGGTTAAAATATTTGAAAATTTAATATTTGAAAATTTAAAAGAAGTTAAAGTTGTTGGTCTAGCAATAATCTGTACTATTTTGAGAGGAATTCATCAAAATCCTGGGCAAGAAAAACTAGAAAGTAATGGATTGCAAACTTCCTAGCATTCACGTAGATTCAGATGAGCTTGTGTCCCCACTCTCTAAAAGAAGAGGCCTTTTAATACACAGAGCGTTAGGCGAAATTGAAAATGATGTAGCATTGTAAAATGGACCCTTTTTAAACAATCTGTCTGGCAGAGGAGAAACAAACAAAACAATATTTATAGGAATGCAATGAAATTCTGTAAATTTACAATGTCTGTCATTCCAGGTATCCAATAAAAAAAATCCACCAAACATGCACAGAAGCAGGAAAATATTACACTTAAATAGAGGAAAAACAATAAAAATAGACCTCAATAATGGAAATAGCAACAAGGATGTGGAAAAAAAAAAAGCTATCATATGTTCTGTATGGAAAGAAAGCAGAGGAAAACAGGAGCATAATATAGAAATAAAAAGATTAGAAAAGACTCAGAAGCAAAAATTTAGCCTCTGAATCACAAAATTAGTTCATTTAGAATAGCAGCAGATTAGACACTGCAACATAAAACATCTGTGAACCTAGACAGTGACATAAATTGTTCAAAAATGTTCAGAAGGAAAAAAAAAAGTGAAAAAATGGCATCAATAGATGAGAGCAATTGTTCTAAGAAATGTGCAAGTGGAGGTCCAGAAATATAATCAAGGGGATGGTTTGAAGAAATGATTTATGATTTTCTATTATTGATCAAAACAATAAAACCAATGGAAAACAATAAGCTTAGTAAACCCCTATGAGAACAATTATAAAAATATCCCAAGTAACATTGTAATCAAATTGCTGAGAGCTGGTGATAAAAGAACAATTCTAAAAGCAGCCAGGAAAAAAGGACACATTATTTATTTATGGGAAAGGAATTTAAGATTTGTGGTGTATTTTCATCAGAAATTGTGGAAACTAGAATATTGGAAAATATTGTGAAAGTATTGAAAACAATAAGCCAACAATCTAGAATTCTTTAGTCAACAAAAGATATATATAAATAAGAAAGACTTTCTAAGACCAACAAAACCTGTGAAGTGGTTAAGGAAGTTCTCCAGTCAGAAGAAAAACTATAGCAGATGGAAATTCAGAACTATGTAAAGTAGGGAAAATAGAGGAAAGATATTTTTTACATTGCACTTCCTTTTAAAGGTGATAGACTAGGCTAGCAGGCGGCATGATGGTTAAGGTGCAGGATCCCAGATGGTCAACTCCATGGTTTGAGTCCCTGTACTGATGGCCTGAAAATCTTGTTGGGAACATGTTCATGATTGGTGCCCAAAATTCCTAGAGGTGAATGGAGGAGAAAGGATTGTAGCATAGCTTTTCCTCCAGGGGTGATTTGTGACATTCCCTCTCTCTGTCTTTCTTCATGTCTCTCCCGCAAGTACAAGTACCTAACACAAATATTCTAAAAATGAAAGAAAGAAAATAAAAGTGATGGGTAGTGCTTAAAATAAAAAACAAAAATAAAAATAAGGAGTATGACAACAAAAACAGGGGAGAAGGAGGTAATGAAAGACTAATGTTGTAGATCTTTAGTTATATATGAACTGACTTAATATTTTAAGATAAGCAGTCATAAAATAAAGATGTATATTATAAATGTCAAAACAGTCATGAAAAATAAAAATAAGGGACCAGCAGTTAGCGTAATGGCTATGTTGCTGGACTCCCATGTAGTCAACAGCGGTTTGAGACCCAGACCCGATGGCTTAAACTGACACAGGGCACATGCGTGCCCAAGATCCCAAGAAGAGAATGGAGGAGAAGGGATTTCAGTGTGGTCATCCACCCTAGGTGGGGGTCATTTCTTGCTTTCTGTCTCTCTGTCTCTCTCAGTCTGGCTGGCAAGTACTCACACCCTATAGCAAAAACTTCTCCAATCAATCAATCAATCAAACAAAAATACAGTTAATAAGGACTGGAAACTGGTAACACATAGTCTGTGAGGCGGACTCACATAGGAAAGTTCTCAGTTTAAATCCATAGACTTCCCGAAACATGCCAGGCACACGTATATCCCTGATCAGAAGCTGGCTAAAGCTGAAGGTGGATTATAGCATGAACTGCTTGTAGGGGTGCCTATCTTGCTCTTTCTCTCTGCCCTCTGTCTCCTTTGCTCATGAAATAAAGAATTTTTTAAAAATTATATATATAAATAATAGTTTCAAAAGTTGAGACAAAATTTTAAAAATTTCAATCCAACAGAAAGCATGATAATATTTTTAAAATAGCAGTTGACTGCAAAGGCTATATTAAACATAAATAACAACTAACAAGATAATATCAATAATGTATTAAATTTAAAATGTCTATATGCCCTAAGTAAAAGGCAGACTTTCCTTACAGATTGTTTTAAAAAAGACCTAGTTCTTTCTTGTCTACAAAGAGCCTATTAATATATAAAGATACAGATATATTTAAATTAAAAAAATGGAACAAAGTGTGCAATGTAAACATTAATCAAAGTAAGCTAAAATGGTTGTATTAAAATGAGACATGTAGTTGTAAGAACTGGGAATATTACCAGGGATAAAGAGAGACATTTTACAATGATAAATGGATCAAGTCATCAAGAGGACATAAGAATTCTAAATGTGTTTGCTACTGATAATGAGCTTGAAAATACATGAAGCAAAACAAATGGAAATGGAAGGAGAAATGGATAAACTCCCATTCCTTATTCAGTAACTGATAGAACAAATACAAAAAAGTAAGGATATCAGAGACTTGGACAGTGCTCTTCACCAACTTGACCTAATGAGCGGTTACAGAACTAGCAAACAGCAGCACAATACACCTTCAAGAATATATGGAATTTTCACTGGTTTAGATTATATCCTGGACCATAAAACAAGTCGGTCAATTTTCAAATATTCAGATATCACAAATTATGTATTCTGGACTAAATGGAATGAAATTAGATATCAGTAACAGAAAATGTTCTGAAAAAACTCTGAATATCTGAAAATTAGCCAATATATTTCTAAGTAACCTATGAACCAAATAAGAAATTATATACAAATTAAGAAAATATTTTGACTTGAATGAATATGAAAACATAATATAGCAACATCTGCAGAATGTACATGAAGCATTTCTAATATTCATATAATAGAAGAGAGAAAGGTCTGAAGTCAATCATTTAAACATTTGTCTTAAAATAAGAAAAATTCAAGTTCTTAGAAGAATCAGAAGAATAAAAATAATAATGTTAAAATTAGAACATTCAAAACAAGAAAACCAGAGGAAAAAATAATAAAAAACCAAAGGCTAATTCTTTGAAAAGTTTAATAACCTTGGTCAATTTCTAGCCAGACTGATCAGAAAAAAAGTCACCATTTTCCAACTATAAAACACTTTGTGCTAATATATTCCACAACTTATTCCTTACATGTAATGCATTCTACAACAAATTGTTTAAAAGACAAAAATCACTAAAGCTCTTTCAAGAAGAAACAGATTAACTCAGCAGCTCTATATTTATTAAAACAATTGAATTTTTGGATTAAAATCTCTCACCCAAATAAAGAAACAAATAACAAAAAGTAAAATTCCGGGCCCACATGTTTTCACTGATGAACTCTATTAAACACTTAGGTAAAACAAAAACAAAATCAAAACCCAGTTTTCTTGTAGAAATATTAATAGAAGAAAGAACATAACAATTCATTTTATGAGGCCTGTGTTTCCCAGATATCATTTTTAAAAAGAGTTATTACAGGAAGAGAAAATTGCAGATCAACATCTTTCATGAACGCAATCACAAAAGCACTTAATAAATGTTAGTAACTAACAACTCAATATATTGAACAAAGATAACACATCATGAGCAAGTGAAATTTAGCCTTGGAATGCAAATTTTATTAACATTAAAAAAAATCAAGGAACGTAATTTTACATCTCAATAGGCTAAAAACAAAAAGAAAGAAATTCATGTTGTAATATCAAACCGTGACAGAAAAATAATTTCTTACAACTCATTATTGTTTCATCAGAAAATACTCTCAACAAACTAGAAATAAAAGGGATCTGTCCCCTGCCACAGGACAAAGAGATAGGGTACCGCAAGGGGAAGTCTGCGGATTGAGAAAGGACAAACAAATAAAAGCAGGGTTCAGGCGGACCCAGCATCTCTGCTGGAGAAGGCTGGGCCCTGAGCTGTTCTATGCTCACTCTTTTAGAGGGCTGGGAAAGCCGTGCGCTTCAGAGGTGGAGCACCTGTGGTTCTAGCAAGCCTCTCCTGGCTTTCTCTGGAAGATGCTCAGGTTTCTTCTATCTGTAACGCCCAGCAGTAGATTTTATCTTTGTTTAGAGCTTTCACATGCCCTGAAACTATAGCACAAAAACTGTATCTACTTTAACATTCTTTCTCAGATTAATAAACAGGAAAAGTAATGCCTTTACTATGTATTTTTAATCCATGTTGAAAAAAATTTTATTTAGTCCGAATATAATATCAAATAACTACCCTTGCTTTCATTTGTCTGTTTTTTATTGGTGGTAGAAATGGTCATCTCTACAAAATTGACGTTTTGGCTTTATTACTATTTCATGTCTGTTTTGGGGTGAATTGTGCTGTTATTCCTCTAGCTACTTAAGGCAATGCTTAGCTTATGTCATGGTAGCCTTTCTTTCCTTTGGATAAAAGTATTTAAATGCCAAATTGTCCATTTGGTGACAATAACCCATATTTACTAAATGTTTACTAAATGCCAGATGCTTTTCTAAATGTTTTATTTAATCTGATATAATCTACATAAGCATTTTATGACAAAATTATCATTAGACTATGCCATTTTATTATGACATAATTAATCCAGATCAGGAGAATCAGTTTGGGTGTTGGTGAATGCTCTCATCAGAAAAAGTTATTGAGATATTACACTGTGGGACCAAGTGAACAAAATGAACAATTAATGGGGCTGCTAGGTACAGAATAAGATTGTGTTGATGAAAAGGATATTAATTCACTTTCTTTTTAGGGACATAGAATACAGATGCAGTTTTGTTGGTTTCCTTTTGTTTGTTTTTTTTTTTAAAGTAGGGTTTGATTTGTGCAAGTCAGCAAAGGGTGCCAGGGTCTGTCCTAAGTGGAACTCTTAAACCTATATTCTATTGAAACTCAATATTTATGCAGATATTGTCTTTCACCTCCAACACAAATGCTTAGTAAACATAAATATGAGAAACAAAGCTTATTACAGGGAACATAGCAATCATTGCACTAATGGTTTTAAAAGAGATCTCCAAAATTATATGTCACATCTGCTGCTATGCTTATGTCCTTCCTTTAATTCTAGAATTCACATAGTTTGTGGAAAATGAAATTAAAGTATGAGTTTTCTTGGCTGTAAAAATTAGAAAATCTATAGTTGTTTAATAATACACATTTTCCATGAACTTTTTCAAGACCCCTTTATATTATGGAAGTACCGATTTTGGTGGTAAATCTTGAGGAAACTGAGAACTCCTATTTCCTGTTTCTTAGAATATTTTCACTTGAAATCCAATCCCCAAGCAGTGAAAAAGCCCAAACTGTCACCCTATGGAGATATCCAATAGCTATCATCAAATTTCAGTCACAAGATTGAGTCATTTTAAAAGTGGGTCTACTACCCCAGGTAAGCAGTCCTATGTTAGTAAACATTAGCTGACTCCATCAAGTCCTGCCAAAATAATAATTTCTCATAAACATAAACAATTTGTGTGTGTGTGTGTATGTGTGTGTGTGTGTGTGCAAAAGCCCTAAGTTTTGAAACAGCAAGTTGTACAGTTGTAGCTAACTGGAACAGTTACATTCTTGGTTCTGAAATTCCAAGTAGACTTCAAGTTCTAACCAAAACAGATTTTATGGCATCCTACTTTTTCAACTTACTGAGGTCTTTGTTAAAAATCAGCATCTTGCTAATAATCCATTAAAATATTAACTTTTTTGTACAGATAAAAACTGAGGATAAGACATCAAATAACTTGTCTCAAAACACACATGTTACGGTAAATAGCAGAACAAAACTTAAAACATGGGTCATGGTTCATTATATAGTTTTCTCTCCCAAAAATGTTTGTCTAAACCATAGATCTTTTCTCCATTTCCTTAGAATCCTACAGGATCTTGTGAAGAATCTTTAGGACCCCTGAAATTACCTTTTTTCTAGAGAGGATTTTCAAAGTTTCAGCAAATTCTCTAAGGAATCTGGAAACCCCAGATTCTGTTGGTGTAATTTCCAGTTATCATAGAAAACTTCTGCTTCTTTTTTAAAAACTTTATCTTTTTCTTCCATAAGAGAAAGAAGTAGAGAGATTCAGAGAAACACAAGTACTTCCAACGGGCTCCCTGTGCTGTGACCTACTTGCAGCCTCAGTCAGCCTGGATCACAAACATTCACAGGTGCACCTGGCATGAAAATAAGCCTTGGAGTGGAATTTGGTGTCCACCCGGGTAGGTGCAGTTGCACTACCATGGCACCATGGTCTGTCTCCATATAGAATATTAAAGTGAAATAAATAATTGCGTTTTCCTTTGTAAAGATATGGTACATGTAAACTGATTGCTATAGTCTGAATGTTCTTATTCCTTAAAAAGTCATATGTTGAATACCTAATAAGCTGTGCAGTGGTACTGTGAGATGGGACCACAGATTATTAGATCATAAGGGCTCTGCCTTCATGAATGAGATTGTGCTCTTGTATAGAGGCTGCAGAAAGCTACCTTGCCCCTTTCACCATGAGGACGTAGCAAGAAAACATTATTCATGACCCAGAAATCTGTGAATACCTTGATTTTGGACTCCCTAGCCTCTAGAAGCCAGAGAAATGGATTTCTATTGTTTATAAGGTCCCCAATTTATAATATTCTGTTATGGTAGTTGAAAAAATGAAGCCCCTGTTGTTTAGATTAATGACTTATATTAAATCCTCATTACTTAATTCAACAAATTAATGAATAGCCTACTATGTGCCAGGCATTCAGACATGAATGAGATATGGTCCAAGCTGGGTTTTCTGATGACTTTTCTCTTACCTCACAATGCCTTCTGATCTAAGGGTTGGACTTTGATAGACATATGCTGAACAATGCAGTATCTGCATCACTAAGAGTTTTGTTTTTTGTTTTCTCTACCTTAGCCTGAATTCTAAGCATAATATTAAAAGCTCCTTTTGAACTTTAGACTTTAGACAAAGCAGTTCTATAAGTAAAGAACAGTAACTTCTAAACAAATAGCCAAAAAATGGCAATATATAAATAGTAATACACATTTGATTAAAGAAAAAATTACATGGTAGAGACTGTTCAGAGAAAACAAAATGGAATTCCAGGTGAGGAATTGGGTCTACAGGGAAAGCCTCATGGAAGAAACCTGACCTGATCTGAGCTGCTTGGAAGACAAATTTGCTTTATCAAGTAGAGAGGAGGAGCAGTTTCTAGGGAGTAACAAATGAAATTGGTAAGACCAGGTCATTTCATTTTATTGACAGTCTTCTGAAAATGCATTTTCAGAAAGAGGCATTATAACTTTTCCTTTTCTTTAATTGTACACTCAGCCCCTAGTACCTTGTGCAAATGAGATAAATTAATGTGGAGAGAATGAAAGAGTTGAATGAATTAAGAGTTATAACCCCTCCCTGGTCAAAAAAAGCCCATTTTGATCATTGTTTTTAATGCTCTACTAGTTTGCTAACTGGGCTTTTTCTGGCTTGCTTATTTCTTAGGTGAAGTAATTTTGACAAAACTCCTGGTTGTACTGACCTCCTGAACGACAATGAAAAACAAAAACAAATACAAAAACAAACAAACAAACAAAAAAACCAAGAAATGATGTCTTTCTGATGTTAAATTTTCTGAAAGTTAAACATATGAGTTCTCTGTGATTCTCTTTCCTTCCAGATCAGAAATACAAGAATGAAGCCTAATCTAAAGTGACATTTCTCAAAGGGGACTGTTGCTATCTAAACATATTTCCCTAGATTTAATATTTAGAAAAAAAATAAATTTTTACTTTGTAGATTTCATAAGACAAAAATATTCACCTTTTATTTTTTTTAGGTAATTATGACTACTAAATGTATCTTAATTTTTTTTTCACTTTTTTGCAAAGGTTAGAACACAATCATGAAATTTAAAAAAAACTAAAAGTTTAGGTCTTATCACAGAACACATAGGCATTTGATAAGTCTATAATTTTACTTGCTTCATGACAGTCCACAAAAATGTGTTGAAAGTACATATTGGTCTCATTTATTGAATCATTAATATAAATAAATTCCATTGGGAAATTACGGTCACATAATACAACTTGCAGTCTCTACATAGACACTGGAAGTTTCTTTTACTCAAGCACGTGCTTTCCCTGGAAGAAAGAGACTTCCATGATTGAACTGGTGGATGTGTCCTGGTAGAGCTGATCAGGAAAACGCCATGCTTCTGGTTCCATCATTCAGTTAGCCACAGGACATAAAGCTCATCAGAACACTTATTGTCTCAATTGAGATAGCTTTGAAAGTGAAAGAGAAAGCTTTTAATAACAGAAGTACATGGGGTGAACTGGGACTTACTAAACTTGAACTTGTGGTCATCTACCCACAGGCAATAGTTTGTGATAGAAGTTTACCCTTTCCTTGAAACTTTTTAAAACTCTATGAAAAAGAACTTTTGTTCTCTCTCAATTCAGAGCTATAAGGATGTAAACTTTTAAAAATCATTTTTTCCTAAATTTATATATTTATTTCATTAGCAAGAGAGACAGAAAGAGAGAGGGAGAGAACTCCCAATAATTACAATTCAGTTCATCCCAAACTTTCAGCTAGTCCCAGATTGTGAGAAAGTATGTGCCCAGAGTCCTCAGTAAGATATCCAGACTTGAACTGGGAACCTTCCCACATGGAATTGTCTTGTGTTTTACCTCTGTTCCTCCATCTGGTCCTGAGGCTGTGAACTTGACATCATCTGAAACTTTGGTCACCAATAATGTGTGGATTTTTAATATGATCAATTTATTTTATCAAAAAATAAAAGAAAAATATTCTGATTCATCCTTGATTCCTGATTCTAATTGCCCAGAGAACTACCTTTCCCTTATTAACTGGTTTTCAAGTTAAAAATCTTTTAATGTTCTTTAAAAACCTCTGGGACTAGAAAAGGAATAAGAATGTAGTTGGGAGGGGACATATATTATCATTGCCCTCTTTTTTTTCTGAACTTTCACTTTTCTCTTTGGCTTTCTTTTTTGGATCATCTGAGCTTGTTTTCTTCCTCATAGATGGGATAAGTGTGCTATGAGGAAGGAAGCTGTAGACTTATCTATACGACATTTTAAAATAATCTTCATCCTATAGTCTCACAGTAGAGTAATATAGATGGATAGATAGATAGATAGATAGATAGATAGATAGATAGATAATGTCATACCTATTTAAAAAGAAAAAAAATAGGACTAGGTATGGTACAGTGATTATGTTGCTGATCAAGAGAAGCCAGATCCCACATTTTGACAGTGGTTCAGGTCCGCAGCCTCGCCAATCTAAAGCATGTTGGGCACAGCATCCAAGCGCCCCACATGAAGCATTTGGTGTACTGGAGAAAGGGGATTACAGTTTGACCAGACTCTCCAGAGGCTTCTCATCTCTGTCTCTGTCTCTCTTTGTCATATATGCATGTGCATGTATTCTATAGTGAATAAATGAGGAAAAATATCTAAGTAGCAGAACTATTAACAAATGTTCAGAATATAAGGTAATGTTAAATATTGAAGATGAATATGGTCATATCTTGATTTAATTATTGTTCACTGTTTGCATGCCTTCAAAAAACCAAACTATAACCCACCAAAATACACATCGATTATATACTAACCAGAATTAATAATAATTCTTTTTTTTAATTTTAAGAAATAATCTTTATCATTTCATTGTAGCCAACTTGCTCATTAGGAAGCTTTATTAGCTTTTGTGATAAACAATTTTCTGTAGTAACTAGAGTAGTTTTCTGCATATCTATTGCTAACAAGCCAATGATCACATCCTGCTTATAAAAAAAAATACTGAATATTTTTGTCTTTTTTGGTAACAAGTCCATTTCTTTAAAATGTCCTTCAATCTGTGTGCTCCCTAACATGCTCTCAGCATATTTATTTTACATTTGATAAAGAAAGTCACAACTTGTTACTTACAACCAAAAAATAAAACAAATTAAAAAATACTTATTAAAGGAAATAGAATCAGAGAACAGATTGCTAGGCAAAAATCCTCAGAGAAATGTGGAACATTTGGAATCAGTTATCTGGTCGAGTACCTCACATTCTGCAATGAGAGTCTATTATACATGCCCATAGCATGCAGTGGAAAACACCTAATTAAATAACTACCTTATGTTACTAGAACCAAAGTTCTGCTGAGCCCAAGACTCTGAGATCAGGGAACATGAAGATAAAAAATGAAAGGATGAGGAATTACAGGACTGCAGAGGTGGCTTCTGAGGTGTTACATGATTTAAAGTAGAAGAATAACAAATTATCTTGAGACACAGAATGAAGCACATAGAATTCCCTGATTATGAACATTTTTTATTGTTTTAATCTGCTAGGCTTAGTCAAAGTCCAAAATTTGATTCTTCAGGTTTCTGAATCATTGTAATTTCTACTGAATTCACAGCCTTGACATAAATTTTATGTACCAGAAGGACTTTGTTGAAAAAGAATGGGAGAAAAATGAGAACATTTGAGAAAAATCACAATATTCAGAGGACCTCCAAACATTCTAGTACATTTCCAAGTAATAATCCCAGAGACCTGAGCACACTTTTGTTTTCCCACTGATCTTCCATGCTGTTTCTTCCTTGCTTGAAAATACCGTCATGCTCCTTACCTGAGGAAGCACACTTGTGAGGATGGGAGCAGCAATGGCCCTGTCCTCCTGCCTCTCTCATTACTACTAAGTCATTTCACTCAAATAATAACTAGCCTCGTGAAAACTTGTGAGAGGGAGGTTAGTGTTTGTAAAACCTAAGTGTGGAACAGAAATGCAAGTGACTGCATGTGTTGACTTTTCTGGTGCTCAGTTGTTTCCGTAACTTCATTACTAGTGGTTCTGAAAGCAGTTAAAACCTCAGCTGAAGTGTTCTATAGATTTTCTGGGTTCCTTAGTGCAAACCTAAATCTAGCAGTTGACAACAATGTTGGGGTAGTAGAAATCATCTGGTGAAATAGATAAGAAAAATTTAACACCAAGAATTTAAAATGATGAAGAAAAAATGTTCTGTGTGTGTGAATCATCATCCCAACTTGAATGTATATTTCACATGATAAACCAGAAAAAAAAATGAACTAGTTTTGTAAGGCAGCTGTAAAAAAGTGCCACAAACTGAATGACTACAAGAAAAGAAATGTTTTGCCCCATAGTTCTGGAGAGTGTGAGGTCAAGGTGTTAGCAGGTCAATTCCTTTTGGGAGTTGTGAAGAAGGATTGGTCCCACATGTCTCTCCCAGCTTCTAGTGGCTTACTGGCAATCTTGGGCATTGCTTAGCTATAGAAGCAGCACTGTCTCTGCCTTTAATTTTACATTCTGTCCTTCTGTGTGCATGTCTATTTCTATATTCAAATTTCCTGTTTTCACAAGGATACCAGTCATGCTGGATTCGGATTCCCCAATGACCTAACCTTAACTTGGTCAGTTATAAAACCCTTTTACCAAATAGTCACAGGTGCTGAAGATTAGGACTTCAACATCTTCGCAGGGAACACATTTTAATCCATAATTTCAACTGAAGATGTGAAAGATATTTTGGCAAGTCAAGGACCAGTATATTATTATAGCATATCATGACTGAATTTCTCTATGCCTGCTTATTTGGCTGTTGAAACACACAGAGTTCAATATATAAGGGTGAAAGCTGCTTTTCAATTTCATGTTAGAGCAGGTTCGTCTGGGGAGATGAATTTTAAAGTCAAGTACACCAATTTTTCTTCATTTATCTAGAGTTGGTTTATATCTTTAAAAAATTGCAAATTGATGCTTAGTCATTTTCTTCCTCATTAAAACTAGGAATCAGGACAAGGCATGGTGATGAAGTAGTGACACAACATTCTGCAAAGTTGAGCCTACAGGGTACGTTCCTAGGTTTGCATCTGCATGTCTCCCTGTATACGCTGGAATGTACAAATGCTCCACATGCACTTCCGATTGAGGCTGGCTTGACTGAGGGTGAATCCGACTGTGAAGTCCTGGTTGGGATGCCTATCTCTTTCTTTGTCGTGCCCTCTCTCTTTCACACATACATACCTTCTCTCTCTCTCTCTCTTTCATGAAAAAATAAATAAAAATCTAGGAGTCAATTGATAATTCTAAGTATAGGGAAAGTAAGTAAGTGAGCTATAAGGGAAACAGAGGGAAAATCAGAAATAGGACGGTGCCAGAGAACACGTGATTAAAAAATATGCAAAAAAAGAGGACCTTGTTTATGGTGGGTGGACAGGAATAATCCTAAGAGAAGATGCTTAGCATTTTAGAAACATAATTTTTATTAAAAATGATATAATTGTTAAAAATGGAAGAATATTAGATAATTGTCCACCAAAGTTGTCCTTAACATACGTGGTTGGTCTTATAGCTGCTGCATAGTAAACCATCAAGCAGCATTTGTCAAATGAATGAATGAATGAACTAATCAATTTTTAAATAGAATATACAATAGCAGATCTTGTATTCTCTTAATGCATGGCATAGTAAAACAAAACATAAACCAATAAACAAGTATATTTAGAGAACTATGAAGGGATAAGACACAATGAGCTAACAACCTCAATCATGCAAACCATCAATGGCATAAATAGAAACTCAGTAATCATCTGATTATGTGGGAGTCTTGATGCCATAATGATGATGAATATTGTCCAGATAAGAGAATTTCTCAATTTTATAATATATACACAAGCAAAATCAATTGAATTTTATCATGCCACTGAACAACAATTTGGGAAACCATTAATGCTTTCCTTGTGGCTAAACATGTGGTGTTATCACATCATTAACCAAACAAAACAGAATACTGTGAATACCAAGATGTGAAGTAAATGTGTGATTTTTTTTTTTTTTGGTGATGCTTATACTTTAACATAATCAAATCTTAAAGTAAGAAAATTTAAGGTAGAAAATTATATTCTATCCTGTTCATCTCAACATAATTGTGTCAATTACTTCAGACAACCAAAGAAAATAAATTAGAATAAGGATTAATCTGTCAGCACTCATACAGCTTCTAAGAATTACAACTTTGACAATTATTGCCATTACCTGAATGTATTATTTTATATATTTTCTTTATGAATAATAGTTTATACCTATAAAATGTAGATAGTCTTCTGAGACATTAGAACTTCTGCTGACTGTTGCCCCAACAGCATTGTGAAACCCTTCTTTCACATAGCCTCTTGAGTATACCTAGTAAATGTGCTTTATCTCTGTGTGTGTCTATAAAACTTAATTCTGTTAACAAAGTTACCAAGACAGTGACTTTGCTTTGGAGGCACCAAATTCCACAAGTGGAATTAATGATGTGCTTAATGCATCTTAGTTTAAATCTAAACTAATAAACAATGAGAAACAAGGACTGCAGAACATTAAGTTGCAAAAGTTACTATTAACATCTGTTCCTGAAAAGCTCCAGCTACCACCACATTAACTGAAAGGATAACACATGAGAAAAGAGAGTTGATTTTCCAATTAATTCTGTTGAGTCATCCTGAGCATTAGATAGAAAAGTCACCAGGGCTTCCTCATAGAAAGAGCAGTTATGGAAGTTCTAGTTGGGAGAGATGTAAACATCGGGCCACCACAGACCTTTTTGAAATAATTTGATATAGTTGTTTTGTTACAGAAAATAACAAGTCACTTTAGACTTAATTTGTTTCCAGTTTAAAAGTTTGAATTTTGAAGCCAGCACTGGGGTGGTGGTTAACTGGACTCCCACATGGCTGACCACAAGGTGTGAGTCCCAGAGTTGGTGGCTTGAAAATCATGTCAGGCACATGTGTGTATATGCCCAAAATCCCAAGAGGAGAATGGAGGACAAGGGATTGTAGTATGACCATCCATCCTGAGGACTGATTTCTGACTTTCCCTTTCACTGTATCTCTCTGTCTCTCCAATGAGTACATGCACCTTACAGTGAAAACCAAAAAAAAAAAAAAAAAAAAACAAAAACAAAGTTTGAGTTACATTTTTCCCCAAAATTCTGAAATATACAGAAATTCCAGAAATATCAACATTGATGAGTTTCTTCATTACATACATTTTTGATCATTTTCTTTTATTTATAGATGAGAATAAATATAGCACACTTTTAAATAAATAAACAGAAAACTAGAAGAAAATAATTTGAAACTCATGCAATCCTATGTCTCTAACAGCTTACAAGTGCAAGGTTTCAAGGCATTAAAAAAAAAAAATTCACAAACACAGACCATCAGTTTATTTTGAATATCTAATGACCCAATGAATATATGAAATACATTTCTTCAATGCCACTAAAAATATTCTGTTCTTTTTTTACAATAAACACAGGACAATTTCACATAAAGATGCTTGATTACATATGATAATGTGTGCCTGTTATCTAAGTATGTTTATGAGGGTACTTCAAAAAGTTTATGAACAATGGAATTAAAGTGAGTTTATTTTTGAAATACATGCATACTATTTTTCAAAAATGCATATTCTATACATTTTTTCAAGACCTGGCATGTGCATATGCATGTATTTGTAATTTTTTATTTGATTTGAGAGAGATTTTTGCTGTAGGGTGCTTATGCTCGCCAGAGAGACAGAAAGTGAGAAATCACCCCTCCCAACCAGGTGGTGTGGCCATGCTGCAATCATTTCTCCTCCGTTCTCCTCTTGGGATCTTGGGCACACATGCACACATGCCCAGCATGAGTTTTTTTTTTTTTTTTTTTTTTTTGAGAGGTTTTCGCTATAGGGTGCATGCGCTCGCCAGACAGAGAGAGACAGAGAGACAGAAAGAAATCACCCCCCAGGGGGGATGGTCACGCGGCAATCTCTTCTCCTCCATTCTCCTCTCGGGATCTTGGGCACGCACGCACACACGCCCGGTGTGAGTTTTAAGCCACCAGGTCCGGAACGCGAACCACGGTCGACTACGTGGGAGTCCAGTGACATAGTCATTACACTAACTGCTGCTTCCCGCCCAGCGTGAGTTTTAAGTTGCCATATCTGGGACCTGAACCACTATTAACTACATGGGACTCCAGCTACGTAGCTATAACACCATCTGCTGGTCCCTTGTGTGTGTATTTATCACTTTTAAAATTGCTAATGATAAAAGAGAGTTGTCTCGTTTTTTTTTTTTTTTTTTTTTTTTTTTAAGAATTATTTTATTTATTTATTTACTTATTTAAATTTGACCAGAGACAGACAGAGTGAGAGAAGCTAGAGAGAAAGTCAGAAAGCAAGCCACCAAGTCCAGGACTTGAACTGCAGTCAGCCACGTGGGAGTCCAGTGCCCTTAACCATGGGGCCAATTGCCGGCTCCAGAGTTGCCTCATTTTTAATAAAACCCACCCATGCACCTCAAGATGTTTTTTTCAAATACACTTTAGAAATTATGCATGTAGTATTTATTAAGGAGTATATCCTTAGAGCATGCTCATTATTGTTTTGGTTTTCTTTTATTTCAGCCACTCTATCTCACTTGATTTATTTCTTGTATAAAAGGTCATTTGACATACATCTTGGAGAACTACAGTATAATTTTTCTCTTTTTATTTTCTTTCTTTAGTGTTTATAAAAGACGTTTCTTTCTATATGATAGTTTTTATGGATAATTCGATATGTAATTTTAGCCTCATGAGATTATGTGCTTAACTAGCTCAGTCATTGCCTACTAATACATACCGCATCATATACAAATTATTATTTTTCTTAAAAAATAAAACTTCAAATTAGCAATATTTTGTGAATTCCACATCTATGTACTAAGTATTGGATCTAAAAATATATAGTTAATTCTTAATGTTTATTGATCATTTTAACAATATCTATTGGGCCTCAGTTCTGTAATACTCAGTCTTTCCTTATATACATTTAAATGAAGTCAACTATAGCTGTTAATAAGTCCTAAGAAATAATTATGTTTGTCCCAAAAATATAGTTAAATTATAACAATATTTAGATAGATTCTAATAATTTAAGTAATCTTCAAGACATAAAAGGAAGATTTAAGAATGAAGGCTTGATTTTGATAACTGAAAAACTGTGCTTTAACATTTTTAAGAATGCAGTATCCATTTTACATACATGCCTGGATTTCTTTCTCTTCATTAGTTTAGTCAACATATATGCTTTAAGCATCCTTTATATGCAGAACTGTCATGTCATTGAGACACAGTTAAGAGTGCTGCACGGGACCAGCAGTTAGCGTAATGGCTATGTCGCTGGACTCCCACGTAGTCGACCGCGGTTCGAGTCCCGGACCCGGCGGCTTAAAACTCACGCCGGGCGCGTGTGCGTGCGTGCCCAAGATCCCGAGAGGAGAATGGAGGAGAAGGGATTGCGGCGTGGCCATCCCCCCTGGGGGGTGATTTCCTGCTTTCTATCTCTCTGTCTCTCTCTGTCTGTCTGGCGAGCGCACGCGCCCTATAGCAAAAACCTCTCCAAAAAAAAAAAAAAAAAAAAGAGTGCTGCTGAGGTGCCAGTGAAGGTTCCAAAATGAATATCACACTTATTTTGATACAGCAAGTTATGACACTAATTTCAAAGGTTAAATTAAAGTATTATTTTTAGATATTAGAGAGTTGAGAACAAAACTAATCGCTTCCTTTGCTAGTAAAAAAACTGAAATAGCTAAAACCATAACTTGACAGTTCAGAAAATTATGCCAAAGAATCTTATTTATAAACAAGATTATATCCTATTTATAAGTAATAATCCAAGGCTTTATTATATAAGACAGATATAACAATTCTTTTGAAATAATAAACAAAGCAAAGCAATGGCAGTGCAGGGTTTCTAGTGCTCGTTAATTTTGTGGCATATTTTAAATATGGAATTATGTAAGTAATAAAAAAGAAAGTAATTAAAAGTATCAACATTCAAATTCTATTACAATGATAGTATGCAGGAAAATGAACAAAGTTAAACCAGTTTAAAATGAGAAATGATTAGACACATTGATCTTTGAAACATCAATAATGAAAAAGTTTAAATAGTTTATAGATTATTAAAATTATGTAACTAAAATAGATAAATTGTTTAAAAAGGGATTGAATTTTAATGTATTATTAAGTGAATATAATCATGAGACAAACTATTAATCAAATACTGAACAGCAAAGACGTTGTTTAAGTTGTTTATTTTTGTCCTGATGTAGAGCAAGTATGTGATCAGGTACGAAAGTGAGAAAGAGGAGAGAGAAGCGCTTTGACGGGATCTGGTCTCACCACAATCCCTGTTCTCTAGCCCTCTAGCTCGCCAGGATCTTGGGAATGAGCACGATGGTTCAGGTGCTCTGGGCTGGGGATCTGTACCTATAGTTTGTCATGTGGCCTCCAGCAGAGTCCAGCCTGCTTAGACTGTGCTACTGACACTGGGGCAAATGTTTTTATTCTCGAAAAATTCTAGTACCACATTTGTTTTCCAGAAACCATATATTGATTATAAATGTCAGTGTTTTCATTGTTGTCGTTTGCCTTAGAGTGCATGCACTCTCCAGAGAGAGATAGAGAGAGGAAAAGTGAGGAATCATCCCCCAGGGGAATGGCCATGCTGCAATCTCTCGTCGTTTCATTCTTCTCTCAGGATTCAGGGCACACACAGGCTCCCTGTGTGAGTTACATGCCACCAGGCTCAGGACTCGAACAGCAGTCAAACACATAGGAGACCAGTGCCTTAACCACCACACTACCTACTAAACACATAAATGTCAATAGTCGAAATGAAATATACCTAAACAGCAAAATTAAATGTACGTGTGATTTGTGCATGCACATACGTTCATATTTCATTACTGAGTAATAAAAATAACTGTTAACAATGAACTACTAACCATCGACATTCTTGTCTATAACCAAAATTTTCCTTAAAGGAAAGATTTATTATAATTAAGTTTAGAAGAAGTAAAACAAATTGCTTTCACATACAACTAGAAAACTTAAAGAACATAAAAATAAACCCCAAAATAAATATATAAATTAATTTAAAACATGAATATGACATAAGCATAAGAAAAGATTAGATATTAGTAAGGAAGCTTTTAGTTAAGTGAGGAAAGCCCCGACTCAACTAGCTAGATCAATGAGATGTATAATTTAACAGAATGAAAAGCCCAAATACAGGGCTACTTTGTGCATAGTGTATTCAGGGCTCCCATAACTGTGTTGGCTGTAGCCTTCTTCATATCTTAGTCTTTGTCAAAGTTGAGCTCTACGAATGGGTACAACATGGCTATAAGATTCCTCAGATTACTCTTCCAGATATGATAATGTGTCTAAATGTGTCTTTGTGTCCTTTCTGAGTCATAGAAAAACTGGCCCCACAGACTGTTGAATACATTTTCTCTCATCTTTTGCCCATAAGCATATACCTTGCCTATGCCTAACCACTCAATCAGTAGAAAAAAAGAATAAGACTAAGATGATTTGCTTAGACTAATCAGAATTTCCATCTCTAGACTGAATAAGTGCCTCCCCTGAAGCATATAACTATTTGGAGGATACCAAATCTTTAAACAATAAAGAGAAAATGTCTTCCAAAATAAGTTGATGCCTAAAACTGAATTTTACTTATTTGGAAAAAGAAAAGCTGTTCAATGTATAGCTATATTATAAACTTTAGGCAAAATATTCAAATGCATATTATGAATAACTATATAATTCAGAAGTGATAAACATTTGAATGGTACATAAATTGATAGGGCAATCCATAGTGTGGCAGTTAAGGTGGCTGTATCCCACATGGTTGAGTACATGGTTCGAGTCCTGGACCCAAAGCCTTGAGAAACATGCTAAGCACATGTGCATGCATGGCCAGAATCCAAAATACATGGAACCATGATAGAGAAGGACTGCAGCATGACCATGCTTCCTGAAGGGTGCTTTCTCACTTTTTCTCTCTCCCCCATCTCTTTCTGGTGAGTGTACAAACCTGACAAAAATAAATAAATAAATAAATAAACAAACAAACAAAAAAAACCAAACACATAACTTGAACAAAGTGGATGAAACGAATGATCAAAAAATACTAACTGTAACTAACAAAAGGAGAATATTTAAACAAAGAGAAGAAACTGTCCAAAAGTATTTCTAACTTGTTCTTCAGTATTATAGGTAAACGTTTAAGCTGTTTCAGAAGTAAGGAAAAGATTGAAAGCATCCTGATTACTTTTCAAAATTAGCATAGCTTGTATCAAAAAAAATTACATAGATTTTAAAATGCGGAAAATTGCAGACCAATCTTACTTATGACTATGGATGAACCTAATCTACCAGGATTAGGTTCAGGTGAAGCAGCAGAAAATGCAAAATTGCAGTCACTTAAGATAGAAGTTTATTTCTCATATAGATGAAGTTCAAATATAGACAGATTGAGTCTTGTATGGCAGCTGCATAAACATTAGGGACTCTCACCCTTCCAGCTCCATTGTCCTAGTGTGAGGCTTCCAATTCAGTCGTAGTCTCGAATGAGTGTAGGAGCTCCCACTATAACATAGAAGCTCCAAACTGAAAAAGAAGGATAAATAGATACCTCCATGTAAATGAGGCCCATTTCAGAAGATATCTTAGAAGTTACACACAAAACTTCATGTAAAGGACAAGTACAGCTTTGTTGCACAGCTACTTCCAGATAAGAAAGCTTGAACGGTGTAATTTAGCCAGTCACATTGCTGCTCAAAGAAACAAAGGCTCTGAAATAAAGCATGAGAGCTTCTACCACACATGCAAAAATACTTAATAGGAAACTAACAAATCTAATACACAAATGCATTAAAAGAAAATGAAAACAAGATCAAGTTGACTTTATCCCCTAATGCAAAGGGAGACTAATATTCAGATGTCTACTTGCAGCATTCATCACATCACTAAATCAAGGCAGAAAGATCATCTAAACAGATTGCAGACGACAAACTGGCTTGATTAAACATCAATTCCTAAAAAAAAAGTTATAATTAAAACTATGACTTACCATGATAAATAAAACTGAAAACAAGTAACATTATACTTAGAGGAAAACTTTTAGTATCTTATTTTATATTGAAAACATTTCAAAGATGTTTACTGTTACTAATATTATTTATCATGCTTCTGAAACTGCATTTTACTTTGTCTTTTTTAGGTTTGTGCGATGGAGTGTATATGTTCACCAGAGAGACAGAGTGACCAAGAGAGAGAGAAAGTGAAAGATTGTTCCCTAGAGGAATGACCATGCTTCAACCCCTCCTCTTCCATTCTCCTCTTGGGATTTTGAGCACGCATGCATGCATGCCTGACCTGGTTCTCAAGCCTCCAGGTCCAGGACTTGAATTGCACAGTCAGCCACATGGGATATACCACCTCAACCACTACTCCACCTGCTGACTCCAAAAGTATTTTTTATTTAATACATCCTTAACATTTTTTATTATCAACACAAATTAGAGAATTACAGAGAAGCTTGTGTGTGTGTGTGGGGGGGGGGAGCCCTTCATAGGAGTCTTGCCTATTCCCCTACAAAGTCTGTGGAGAATTTAGTCTTCCAATTTAGAATAATTACTCAAGATTATTTTTAAAAAGAAAAAAGGAAAGTAAAGTGATCCACAATCTTTGCTAATAAAATAATATTTATTTTCCTCTACAAAATTAAAAAACAAAATTGAAAGTAAAAGCACCCATCCATTAACATTTCAGAAATATATAAAAATTATAGAAAATAATATTTTTTACACCTACAATGAAACTGAAAATTAAATCCATACACAGTAGAAATAAAGAAAAAGATATCAAGGACTATATCTTACTAAAGTACATAAAACTTATGTAGATAAACTATAAATGTTGAAGACTATGTCAAAGAATATTTGAATATGTGGTAAAGGATAACGTTTTATTTCATTCATTTAACAATTATTTATTGACCTTCTGTTATTTGCGTGATCTGATTCCAGGCACTAGGAGTACAGTAGATAACATGTTTGGCTTTATTTATTTATTTATATATATTTTTTTGCCAGTGGGTATATGTGCTCACTCGAGGGGTGGGGGGAGACCCTTCTCCCACTTGGGGAATAGTGACATCACAGTCTCCTCTCCTCCACTTCTCCATTCTGCTGGGTTTTTGAGTGCACACACATGTAGCCCAACGTGTTTCTCAAGTCCTTGGATCCTGGACTTAAATCACAGGATTCACCATTTGGGATCTGGTTGCCTTAACCACCAGACCACAGAGTCAATCTGACAACAGGATATTTAACATCACGTTTTCTTGGAAGCATGCTGTTAAGGGACATCCCTCAAACTTTTCAAATATTAAGAAAGATTGTGTTTATTCAAGAATATCTATAGGGAAACTTGAATTTGAATGTTCAGAAAAATTCTTCTTGAGGGTGCATTTCAGCTGAGACCCAAATAACCAGAAAGGAGAAATGTTAGTATCTGGATTAAGAAACATTCTAGCTAAGGAAATAACATTAAAAAAAAATCAAACAGAAAAGCTAGATATAAAGAAACAAATCATAGTATTAGAGATAAATTATTCCTTTAATTGGCTCATCAGTAGACTCAAAACAGCCAAAAAACAGTCCATTGCAACAAAAATCTCAGCAGGATTATATGTACAAATTAATAAATTGATTAAAAAATACATAAGATGCCTAAAGAAAGAGAATGATCAAATAATTTTGAAATAATAGTTAACAGGAACAAAATTAGAGAACTTACTGCACCTATTTGAATGCATAATGAATGTATCATGATTAAATGGTATTATATTCATATAATGGTGGTCATTTTCTAGCAATGTGATGACTAAAGAGATCAGGAAGAGAAACATATATGGTTAATATATTTTTAAAATAAAGGTGCAAAGGTAATTCTGTAGAAGAGGATAGTTTAATCAATAAATGAAGCTAGAATATATGTATATTCATGTTCAAAAATAAACTTTGTTCCATATGTCATGACATAAACAAAATGAACCCAAATTTGTCATAGAATTATTATCATAATTTATTATTAGAGGTTCCATATGCTCACCAGAAAAAAATATCCTAAATGTGATGTAGTCAGTCTGCATTCTTTCTTCCTCATTTCCTACGTACCATCAGGATTCGGGGCATGCACACATACACAGACTCATACATGCATATTTTTCAAGCCTCCAGTCCAAGACCTGAAAAGCAGCTGGCCGTGTGGGATGCTACTTCTCATGACAGGACTTCACCTGCTTCACTGTGAGGCTGGCCCACCATCATGACATTTCTATAGGCATCATAGGAATACAGATGTCTTACCTTGAATATCATTCATAGTAATTATAAAAGAAAACATGTCTAAATTGGACTTCTTCAAAGTAACAACTTCTGCTCTTACAAAAGTACTATAAATAAAGAGAAAAACAATCCACTCAATGGGAGAAAATATTCATAAATGATATATTTTGTCCAGAATATATAAGGAACTCATAATTCTATAATAAGAAAACAACCAAAATGAGTTGAAAGGGAAAAGGAGTAAAGGGTTAAACAATTATCTTAATTTTTTTAAAAGTACATGAATGGATAAGGAAACCAGGGTATGTGCATGTGATGGAGTACTCAGTATTGAATGATTCTACAATCACTATGCTAAGAGAAGATGTCTGGCACAAGTGGCTGGGCTATGAGTCCATTTATGTGACATACAGACAAAGCTGTAGAGCTGAAATCAGATCAATGGTTTTCAGAAGCTGGGCGCCTGGAAAAGAGATTGACAATGACGCACAAGGGAAATTTTCAGTATGATGAAAATCTGAACTCATAACTTCATTGAAGTAGTGGTTCCTCACTCTAAATATTCTTGAAAAGTTATAGAAATGCACTATAAAAAGTTTCATCTGTATTTTATACCTCAAATATTGGACCAAAAAAAAAGGAAAAAGACCAAAAGTACAGAGTTCTGCTTATTCTAAATCAATGTATGCCCTCTGGATAAATGTGGCCCTAAGTGCTAGGTTCACCTCTCTGGATAGCAGCTTTCTTCTTCCTCATTTGGACCATTATTTCCTATCTTGTTTGTACTTTTAGAAAGCTGTCATGTGTATTTTGTCTCCCTTTTTAGTTGTCTGCAGACAGAATTACTATAGGCAAAAGTTAGATATGTTTATTCTGTATCACAATAAGCTACACAACTATTTTAGGTCTCTAAAGCACTGCCATTAGCCCAATCAAATTGTACAGATTGAGACCATACAAGAGACAGAAAATTGTCTATGGACATAAAGCTTCCTTCAATTATATTTTTTGGCTTCTTGTGAATGATTAAATGCAACTATTTTATTGTCATCGCAGAAGGAGTCTGATGGGATCTACCTGCTATTATACCTAGAGTAGTATTAAGATTTCAGAAACAGCTGCACCTGCAAATCAATTAGCATAGTAGAATCATTATCAGAAGCAGAATTCTATATATGGCAGATAATGCATCTGTACTTTGATCTGTCAATTTTGCCATTTGATTTTAAGGTCGTATGATATTTGTTATAAAAGCCAAGAACATAAAAAATAAATGGTAAGGTAACACTCCATTTTATTTCTGTGATCAAGTCTTTATTTGTATCATATTTTCTTTCATACATATATAACTTCTATCCCTATGTATCCATAAACAAAATAAAATATTCAATAAAATTATCTCTACTTATACAGCAATGTGGGTACTAGAAATGGAAATAAATAAAAGGGAAAAGATTTTGCCCCTCAAGGAGCTTTAAAAAATCCAATAAGGCCATTTTAAGTATTTGAATAATTCTAATGTAATGTGAAAATTAATGCTACAGAGATGACCACATATCAAAAGTCGATTAAGGGTCAGCAGGTAGCGAGACACAGGACTCCCACATGGCCAACCATGGTTGAAGATCTGGACCAGGCTGCTTGAAACATGCAGTAACGTGTACGTGCTTGCCCAAAATCCCATGAGTAGAATGAAGGAGAAGGGATTGTGGTGTGGCCATCCTCCCTGTGGGCTGATTTATCACTTTCTCTCGCTCAGTCTCTCTCTGTTTCTCCAGAGAGAACACTCATCCTATAGCAAAAGACTTTCCCCCCAACCAAAAAAAAAGTTTGTTAAAATTCTAAACAAAATGCAGTGTCTTGAGAAACATTCAGTGGTGATCCAATTTTTCCTGGCACAGTTATTCCTCAATTATCTTCTGAAAGACATATGTGGAAGAGAACTTCCCTCTTGCAAGAGATCATCTGAGTCAATACCAAGTTCTCTAAGACATCAGCTTCTTCCTATCCAATGAACAAAAGGGTTATTGAATACTATATTGATTGCACCAAACTCAATGTTTACATGTTGTAACTTAAAAATAATTTTCAATATTATCATTCAGCACCCAAGGCTTGTTGTTTTTTTGTCGGTTGTCTAAATCGAGAGATTTGAAATGACAACTCTCAGTAAAGCTATAAAAACAGTGTGACTATGATAGTCTGTACTAGCTTTTGTTTATTTAATTTTGTCCATGGCATAAACTCTAATTAAGGACCGTGGTGTACAGTAGCCTACCTTCACCAGTTTGCAAAAACTGATGGTATATAATTTACCTCAGCTCCACGCTCAGTGACACTATGCTGGTAGCACAGGAGAGGGTACACTTAAGAATGACAAAAATTGGGAGAAACCAATCAATAGTGCAGTGGTGAAACAAAACACTCTGCAAAGTAGTTACTCATGAGGAAGATTCCAGGTTCAAGTTCAGAGACTGCCCTAAGTTTGCCAGGCATAACCCTGCCCATTATCTGGGGCTGGCTAAAGGCTGGGGTGGATGCTGGTATCTGGACTGTGCTGGGGGTGCTAACACTATGCATTTCTTTCTTTCTCTCTTTTTCGTGAAGAAATAAATATAATTTCAAAAATAAGTAAAAAATCATCAAAGATCATTAGAGATGTTTTAAAACACAAGAGATTTATTCAGCAATATATAGTCTACTTAATGGCATACTTCCCATTATGAAAACACATTGGAAATGAATGTATAGACACTTACAGAGCTGATGCAAATTGCAATATTTTCCTGGAAATCCTTCAGATGCCACTTATAAAGGCCATATGTAGAGAAACAGATTATCCCATGGCATGGAAAATACTTTGAACTCTGAAACATGATGAGTTAGCAGCATGAAAATAAAATTTGCAAGTCAAAAAAACTTTAAGTCTCTATAGATATTTGTGCTTATATTCTTTATGCATATTTTACTCATATATATGTGTGTGTGTATATATATATATATATATATATATATATATATATATATGTAAATAAGTTTATATAGTTTAAACTATGTAATGAACTTTGAATAATCATCATCTTGGAACAACTTGTAGGAGACAAGAGCACACAGAGAATCCTTTAGGGTGGGGTCTGCAAGTTACAGACTTTCTGGCCAGATCTAGCCTTGAGGCCTATTTCTCTGCATCCTTTAACTAAGAATGTCCTTTTGCATTTTTAAAGGATCATAAGGAAGCAAAAACAAAACAAAGAGTACATGGCTTAGACCATATGTGACTTGTAAAGCCTGAAACATTTACTGTCACGCCTTTGTAAAAGAAGTTTGTCACCCCCCACTTTACGGCAATGGAAATATAAGGATGACAATTACCTAACTAGAGAAGAGAGATTTTTCTATCAATTTAGAGGACTTCAGATTCTAATTGAGCCATTATAGAACTGTTTGGTAAGGTGATAATGTACTTACTCAAAACTAGCCCTTTTCTGAGAGGTAATAATTTCACAGCTTTACTAAATCAATTAACTTTAGGTCAGTAGCTAGGGCTTTGCTGTCATCATAATATCTAAAAAATGAATAATCAATTTGACTTAAAGCAATCAATTTAAAGTAATACTTGTCTATTAACCTAAACAGACCTAAAAATAGGTAGCTGTATATATTTGCAGAAAACACCTTCTATAAATTTGTAAAATATTACTTCTCCCAAAATATTTTATAAATCCTTTCTTCAAGGAATAAAGCAACCTACATAAAGCAGCCAGGATGTAAGATGAATTTTGCCATCTATTGGTTGTATGACCTTGGGCAATGAAATGAATGTTTCTGCCCTTCATTTCTTTTCCTCATTTATCTAAAGTGAGACAAAATAAAATAATTTATAATTGACTATAATCAGGATTAAAGAATATTATGGGGAACCAGCAGTTAGCGTAATGGCTATGTCGCTGGACTCCCACGTAGTCGATCGCGGTTCGCGTCCCGGACCTGGTGGCTTAAAACTCATGCCAGGCGCGTGTGCGTGTGTGCCCAAGATTCGAGAGGAGAATGGAGGAGAAGGGATTGCGGCGTGACCATCCCCCCGGGGGGTGATTTCTCGCTTTCTGTCTCTCTGTCTCTGTCTGTCTGGTGAGCGCATGCACTCCATAACGAAAATCTCTCAAAAAAAATAAAAATAAAAAGAATATTATGACAAGAAACCACAAAGAGTTAAGTATTAAGTAACTGTGTAATATAAGTACCAATAAATACATCTCTAAACTAGGTCTTTTATTTGTAGTTATTGACACAGTCATTGGCTGATAAGTTACTAAATTATCTCTTTCTCAATTGAGTATAAATCAGCATAGCTCGCTAGGTATAAAATGATTCCAAATCAGGGACATTTTTACCTCTGTACTTGCTATGTAATTGTTTACAAATTCAGAATGTGGCTACTTTTGATTCTTAGTAAATGATACACATACATTTTTAAGAAATGGCACTTAGATTTAATAAGTTATACATTTTAGGAGTTGACTGTTAAAGCATTGCTGACTTTGAAGAGTTAAGGAATGCCTAACCCCTTCGGATTTCATTCCATAATGTCAGAAATCATGAAACTCACCACCACTTAATGTATTTTGTTTTCCCTCTCTATGATGTTTAGACATCCATGGTTTCCTTTTGTGATATGGCTAAGTGTTTAAATTGTTTGACTTAAACTGTCTCTAAAGCCTCTGACAATGCATGAAAACCAGAGACTAAGACACCATTATTATCCTTTCAGAGCTTTCCAAATAACTTAATGTCTAAGAGAATTAGATTGGAAAAATAAGTCAGTCTGAAGAAGTCTGCTTATCGCAGATACTGTACCTCTCTATGACTCATTCAGGAGAGAATTTAATAAGTCCCCAGCACCAAAGACAATGTCACCTTGTAACAAATGACCGTAATTGAAGCTTAGGAAAAGCTTCATAAAGAAGCATGTCCTTGCTTGGCCTCATTCTGCAACTGAAGGGGAATAGGAGTACAAAGCCCTTTGTGTATTCTAGAAGAGTAAACATCATCAGTCCTTCATAAGAGGTCATAGATTCCTGCATTTCTGCGGCGTTTTGACCATTCGAAATGAGAAACCTGTCAGGTGATGTTGAGTATTCTGAATTTCAAACTCTATTAGATTTCCAGGGGAGTGAAGTAATAAGTAGTTTTAAGTTCAGCGGTGCAAGGCAGTGCCACATGACTTGGATTCTGTTAACATAAGAGTGATCTGGTTAGATGGAATGCTCCCTGGGATGAAATTTTAGTTTTCCCTTTTGGAGTTGAAAATAAAAATAATGCCATTTTCTCTCTCACCGAGGTGCTCTTTTGTAGGCTTCTCTGATGAAGTTACAATAAAACCATATGGATGAAATAAACAACTTTCTCATTCAGATCCCCTGTGTATAATCCACATCAACCTAATGTTTCCAATTGACTTAAAATAAAATTCAGATGCTTGAAATCTATAACCATGGGAAGAAGGGAAATGGGGAAAGCATACAGAATACATAGAGGACACAAGGAAACCTATAAAAGTGTGCGCTGCATTTTCACACTTTATGACAACTTGTGGTCAAATAATATCTTAATTCTGTGCATTAAAATCTGATGGTTAAAGCAATGTGACTTAGACTGCATGTATTCCCTTGTGAAAATAAAATCTGATTAAACATCTAACATTGGTTTCACTGAAACAACCAAAAATAGTACCATAAGAAACGTAGACTTTTAGAATGCAGGCAGGGATTTAGAGATGATCTATTCTACTCCAGCATACGGTAACAAAACAGGCAAAGCAGAGAGCATTAAGAGACTCCGATTTGCCTAAGTCCTTTTTTGTTCTGTTTTGTTTGTTTTACTGCCAGAGGGCACATATGCTTGCCAGAGAGAGAGACAGAGAGAGAAAGAAAATGACTCCTCTACAGAACATAATCATTCCCCAATCCTTTTTCCTCCATTACTTCCTTCTGTCAGGATCCTGGGTAGGCATGGATGTGTACCTAGAGTGTTTTTCCAAGGTACCTGTGCTAAAATTCTAAAAATAGTCGTCCATGTGGGATCCAGCTCCTTATTAAAAAACTGCATAACACATAACCACTGTGCTATAGGGCTGTTCCTGTCCAAGTTGTTGTTATTATTATTATTATTTGAATATGTTTCATCTTTTGTAGAGAAAGAAAAGATTTTCCTGGACCCTCTTAGTGTTTCTAGTTGGGTCTGGGTGGTGGTGAGGGGGACAAACAAAGACAAAATAACAGAAGAAAATCATATAAGTATATTTATTAAGTGTTATGTGAAATGGAACCTACATAAGAAAATGGTGACCCAAGGGCCGGCAGGTGGCATAATGGTTTAGGTGCTATTCTCCCACAAGGCCCACTGTAATTCCAATCCCAGACCTGGCAACTTGCTTTCTCACTCTCCTTATCTCTTTCGCTCACTCTCTCTGTCTCTCTCTGGTCAAAAGAAAAAAAAAAAAAAGATGAATAAAATTAAATAAAATAATTTTAAAAAAAGATGACCCAAAGAAAATATAAATTATTTAATTTAATGAATTAATGTTTATTATTTTTCTTCCAATTCATGATGGGGCATATGTCCTCACAGGAGAGAAAGGGAAAGTGAGAAAGCAAGCCATCGTGTTCAGGGCTCAAGCTGCTCTCAGCCACGTGCGAGTCCAGTGTCTTTACCACCATGCCGCCTGCTGGCCCCAACCTGAATAATTTTCATGCTTAATTTGATGAAGAAGTAGAAAATCGTAGAGAAATATCATTGATTTTAAAAAGTATAATCTAATGATAATATACTATAGAAACATAGAAATACCTATTAAGATTTTTCTCTGTGAATCTATGACTTTCTTTACCTTCAGGTACAGGAAGGAACTTATATGTGAATCTTAGAACCTGCTTCAGGGGAAAGTTAGGAAATCCTCCCTAAGTTTCATAAACTGTTTCAGACATGTAATAAGGTGAGAAGGACATCCTTGCTTTTGCTGACTTCTCAAATACCAATGTGCAGTATTTCAAGGTAGTGTGTCCTGAACCCTATCACTATCAAACAAATATGTTTTTTAAGTCATAAGAAAAATGTTGGTCCTTGCATTTCGGTTCAAAGGATTTATTTTATAATTTAGCTTAACTTTCAAATGTGGTACAAGAACTTTGCATTCTTTTGCATTAATTTAATTAATGCAGTCTTTTGTAGCACTTGAGTAAAATTAATTGATATTGATGACCCTATTAATTTAATTTTTTACTAGCTTAAATACTAAGCAGATGGGGCTGCATTTTTATTTTGGTTCTGAGCATACAATTTCCAAAATACATAAATTATTGCTATATAAAATAAGTTGTTACTTTTGTTACTCTCTTTAATCTTCACCTTAAAATTGAACATATTTGTAGGGAAAAAAAAAAACTGGTTCTCTCTTTAAAAAACATGCAGTCTAGATAAGATCAGAATAATTAAACCAGTGCTTTTGACTTTATTAACTGTCTAAAAAAGTTTCATCCAAGTTTTTAAAATTTTTCTTTTTACCTAATATATTTAATCCAGATGAAGGAATAGTCAAAAAATGTCTTCAAAATGAGCAATATAAAACTGTCATTTTATTGTTAATAATTGAAAAGAATAGAATGACAAAAGTTATTTCTCAGTTTTATTCTTCACTATAAGCTATCTACAAGGTAAAAGGAGACATCATGTGATTGAACTATTGGCACGTGGTATTTGCTCAGCATTTAGATCACTTTTTCTTTCTGAAAAATACATAAATCATAAATAATTTTAATGAACATTTAGAGATCAAGTTTATTAATCAAATGTAATAGGGAGACTTTGGCATTTAGAGAACTTTGAAACCAAATGGAGTAGAGTTATCAAGGACCTTTCTGTTTTCCATAGAAGTTTATTTTCCCTTCTTTAATATATAGAGAATAGTGTGTGTTCTATTGACTGAAAGGACATATCAGCACACTTTGGAGACAAATGACTAACACATACTGCAGGTCCAATGTTGGGAACCTAAGATTTTAGAACTATTAAGTCAAAATCTGTAAAATATGTCTCCTGAGTGATTATACTGTTAATGGCTCCATTTTCTTGCTCTGAAAGCTTTCAGAAAAAAGTTCCTCTGCACAATTTTTAAGATGCCTTTTGTTTGTTTGATATTAAATGCTGCTTGTTGATGTTTGTGTGAGCATTATTCAGAAGCCTAAACATGAAAACAACTGATATGTCCAACTGATTAATGAATAAACACAATGCCATATATTCATATGATGGAATATTATTTGGCTGTCAAAAGAAAAAGTACCTAATCTTACCATAATGAGATCAACCTTGAAAACAAATTATGTGAAAGAAGCCAATCACAAAAGACCACATATCATCTGAGTCTTTTATATGAAATGTTCAGAATAGACAGAAAGTCGATTAGTAATTTCCTGAGGGAGGGAATGGGTAGTGATACAGTGATTGCTAATGGGCATGAAGATCCTTTTTGGAGTGATAAAAATGTTCTAGAATTAAACACTGGTGATAATTGTGCAGCTTTGTGAATATATTAAAAACCATTCAATTATACATTTTAAATGGTGGAAACATATGACATGTGAAGTATTTCTCAATAAAAATGCTTTAAAAATCATCATGACAATTTAAAAGGTAATAATTTGATTTAGTTAACATATTTTATCTAAAAAAGAAATTGCAAGAGGGCACATGTACTCACAGGAGACAGAAAGTGAGAAAGAAAAAAGTGAGAAAGCACCTGTTATGGGTGATGGTCATGCTGCAATTGCTTCTCTTCCAATTCTCCTTTCAGGATTTTGGGCACACACACACACACACACACACACACACACACACACCTGGCATGCTTTCGATGTCACCAGGTGCAGGACTTGAACTATGCAGTTAGCCATGTAGGATCCAGCCATCTTACTCACCACATCAGCAGCTGGTTTTTGATGTTTAAAACTGATAATTAGTGTCAGACAGGATGAAAACCAAGCTTAGCAAAGGCTATCTGAAAATTTTAAAGTGATCTATTGAAAACTAAAAACTAAATTCAATAATACAAATTTTCAGTATTCTTGTTTATCATTATTTGGAAAATTTGATTTAAATATATATATATTTATATATATATTTATATATATATTTAATTTTAATAGAACTTTGAGAAAAATATAATTAAAAAATGTGTGTCAACTAAAAGGCACAGTAATTTCTTTTTAGTTTTAATCAACTTGACTTATGGAAATTGATCTACTAAATAATAATAGTAACTTGGTATTCAAGTTTATAAAAGTTTTTTTTTTCAGTTTAAATCCTTGTTAAAAGTAGTTTAATAACCTTGCAAATAGCCACTTGCCCACTTTTCCATGAAATCAGCTGACTAGACCTGCTCTTAAATTAAAGTAGGTCAATTTTATTGAGTTAAATTGCAGCATATTCCAGAAAGGAGCAGAATGCAGAATGTAAAGTGCTCTTCTTCATACTTGTCAAGAAAAATATGATATTATCTATATGTTATACAAAAGTCTCAGTTTTGACACAAATTTTAATCTCTCTCTTCCGTAGTGGATGGATGCAAACATGTAGGAAAATGATGAGTAAAAATTATCCTGTCTTTTTCCCTGTCTGCATTGCAGCATAAATATTAAAAGGTACAAAAAGTACATCTTTTATAATAAGAATATTTTACATAAAAAATTTATATCATAAAAGTATAAAAAAGGGGACCAGCAGGTGGAGTGGTGGTTAAGGGACTTTATTCCATATGTCCGACCACCATTCGAGTCCCAGACTCAATAGTTTGAAAATCATGCTGGGCACATGTGCATGTGTGCCCAAAACCCTAGAGGAGAATGGAGAAGGGATTGCAGTGTAGCTATGACCCCTGGGGGGAGATTTCTCACTTTACATCTCTCTGTCCCTCTTTGGCAAGTATATGCACCCTATGGCAAAAAAGAAAAATTAAAAAAAAATTAAAAAAACATAAAAAAATAATAATAACAAAGAAGAAATAAGATTGTCATCTTCAGGTTACTAAATAATGGCCTCAAAGATATCCGGTCCTAATTTCTATAATATGTACATGTTATCTTACTTTAAAAGGAAGTCTTTAGGGCTCAGCAGATGGCACAGTGGTTACATCACTGGACTCCCACATGGCCAATTGTGAAGTGCCAAACCCAGAGGCTTGAAATTCACTCCAGCCACATGTGTATACATGCCCAAAATCCTGAGAGGAGAATAGAAGAGAAAAGATTGTGGTGTGGCCATCCTCTCTTGCGGATGATTTCTCACTTTCTCTCTCCCTGTCTCTTTTGTCTGTCTAGTGAGCACACAGTCCTATGGCAAAAAATCTCTCTAAAAATGGGGGGTGTCTTTGCATAGTGATTAATAATCTTGTCATGAGCTTATCCTGGATTATCTGGGTAGGCCCTAAATAGAATTACAAATATCTCTATAAGAATAAGGTAGAAGAAACTATGACATGGACAAAGGTGAGTTAGATAACATGATCATAGAGACTGCTTGGAGTGATATAACCATGAACCTAGGAATGCTGGCAGACAATAGGAGCTGAAGAGGTGAAGAGCCCAGTACCTTAATTCAACGTAGCCCTGCTGATACCTGGTTTGCAGATTTCTGGCCCCCAGAACAATACAGAATAAATTTCTATAGTCCTACTTCGCCAAATCTGTTAATTTGTTATGGCGGCCATGCGAAACTAACACCCCATGCACAACTAATTATTCCTAGAACATGTGTTTGAAATACTTTCTTGCCAGAGGCAACAATACAGATAGATAATTTTAAGAAATCCCTTAGAATGATAGCCTCAGGGTTAAAATAAATCTCAAAATTTGATAGAGCTAAATCTTTGCCCATTCTTTTAGTTTGCCTTTGTCCTAGACTCCTAACTTGAATATCTCCAGCAGCAAAGAACTCATACACTATATTTCACTTTTGGCCTGCTTTGTATTCTAGAAAGCACTTGTTCATGTTTGTTTTGTCTTTGAAATCTTATTTTAAACACCTGTGATTTTTTTTATTCATTTTTAAGAAACACATTCAGCATGTTTATCTTTTTTGCTCTTTGTTGCCTTTCATATATGTAAAGATAGCTATCTAAATCTTTATTTTTTGGGAATGGTATAATTGCAGTTAATTGTAACTTTATCATTTGATATCAATCTTTAACCCAGTTTTTCTTAATGTGTTTTTTTGAACTAGCACGAAATAAGTTGAACCTTGATAGAAGAAAAATATTTAGGTCCCATCTTAAACCCACTGAGTCAGAAAGGGATAGGCAGAGCATAGAATCTATTTTTTAATAAGACCTCTTATGTGTTTTGATACTTGCTTAGGATTCAGTAACATTGCTTTTATACCATAGTACTGGTTTTATTATAACTACGGGTCCTGAAATAATCAGAACTACAATGCAGAGGTAAAAGGAGATAATGTCACATTTTTATATTAATTTTAAAAGAATTGTGAAAGTTCTAAAATGACACCCTCAAAATCCTCATGTTATTTATTTCCATTGAGCTTCAATTGACTTTTACTGTGTGATTTTAGAGACTATTTAAATGCATGCAATTATCTGTCCAGAAAGACATCACTGTCTGTTCATAAAGGTAATGATCAAGTCAATTAACAACACAGAAAGGGGTACTTTTAAATTTGTAGAGTGGGTAGCAGGTGTACCAATAATATCACATTGATATTAACATAGACACTTAGTGGGTTAATGAACTGACAGCTGTGAAATTTACAGTGCTAATCTGATCACACTCAAATCAAGAGAGGAATGTACTACAAAGAGGAAAAGTCAACCCATTCAGTTAATTCAGAGGCAACGTAGTGTAGTTTCATCTTGTATATGCGAATAATACATAACTACGTACCATTGTTAAATTTCATCAAAAAGGACTCAATGAATTCTAACTCTATTCCATGTTTGTAAATACCAGGAACAACTTAGAAAGTAAATAGATCAAGATCCTTGCTTTCAGAATTTTTTTTTTTCTTGAGAGGTTTTTGTTATAGGGCACACATGCTTATCAGAGAGACAGAAAGCAAGAAAACACCCCCCCACCACCACCACCGGGGAGAACAAACAAGCCATTTTCATTTTCCTTCATTCTCCTATCAGGATTATGGACATTTATGTACAGATGCCTGGCATGAGTTTCAAGCCCCCTTGGTCCAGGACTCAAACCATGGTCAGCCATGTGGGAGTCCAGCCGCCGTAAGCACCATGCCTCTTGCCTGTTCCACTCTCACAAATCTTGTATTTTAGTGGAGAGAATCCAACTATTACATTTATTAAGCACATGCTATGTGTCAGCCATCATTCTAAGCACCTTACAACCTTTAAGGTATTATTATAAATATCCACTTTTAATAGATAAAAAAAAAGCAGGTGCTGAGAGATTTACCAGTTTTCCCGGATAGTAATTGGTGATGCTGTGAATAAAACCCATTTGGAGTTTGAATATCATAATCTTTGTCATTGTACTTTATCTCTTCATATTGCAGAAGTTTTTAAAAAATTATCTTGGTTGCATGAAAGAATATATGACAGCTCCAGAATGTTAACAGTTAGAAAAGGAAGGCATCAAAACAAGTCCTGAAATAATGAAGTTATCAGGTTAAAAATTCTTAATTCATTTTTCATAACAACCATATAGAGTTGTAGTGCATATCACTCCTACATAGAAAATCATATAATAGTGAAAAAAACACTATATATTCAAAATACACTTGTCCCACCTTTTTCTACAGAAGACATGTTTCAAGACCTCTATCAGATACCTGAAGCGTAGATGATACCAAACACTGCACACATTGTGTTTTTTCCCTAGACATGCATATTATGATAAAGTTTAACTTAACCAATTAGAGTCAATAAGTGATTACAAACGGTCAATAATAAAATTAGAGCAATTCTAACAATGAAATACAATTAAAGTTATGTGATTAGGGTCTTTATCCCCTCACTCAAAATATCTCATTGTACTTTACTCATTGTTTTTCTATTGATCTGGTAACTGAGAAGACTAGTAAGTGACTAACAGCTGGGTGGATAAAGGGATGATTTATGTCTAGGCTAGAATGTAACTGGTCAGCATGAGATTTTCATCATGCTACTCAAAATAGCATGCAATTTAAAATCTATGAATAGTTCATTTCTGAAATATTCCACTAATATTTTGGAATCACATAAAACTCAGGTAACCAAAAGTATTAAAAGCAAAATTATGGATTGGGGAGAAGATGACCACACTTTAGAGAAATCACCCCTCGGGGGGGTGGCCACGCTGCAATCCCTTCTCCTTCATTCTCTTCTCAGGATCTTGGGCATGCATGCACACGCGCCTGCGTGAATTTAAGCCACCGAGTCCGGGACTTGAACCGCGGTTGACTACATGGGAGTTCAGCAACATAGACATTACGCTAACTGCTGGTCCAACCTGTACTCTTAATATCTGTTCATTGAAGTATATCTTAATCATACATCCATTAAAAAATTAAAATGGGTTTAGCTTTGGCAGTACATACAGCTGCATACTAATTTCCAGTACTTGAAGCCACGTTGCTGATTGTGAGCTCTGTTCCAAGTTGGAGTTGACTTGAAACATGCCAAGTGTATATGGCCCAAGATTTTGACAGCTGATAGGTTGGGTGGATGGGGATCATAGCATGAAAACCTTGTAGAAGACATTTCCCTCACTTACTCTATCTCTATCTCTTTCTCTGACATGTGTCCATGTATACATGCTTTTTTATGATAGAAAATGAAAGAATTAAAAAGTGAAAGTGACTGCACCCTGATTTCAACTCTGCAAGTTAGTATTAAATTAGGCAGCGTTGGGACCAGAAGATGGTGTAATGGCTAAGTTGCAAGAATCCCATGTAGTTGACCATGGTTCAAGTCCCAGACCCAGTGGCTTAAACTCACGCTGGGTGCTTGTACATGCATGGCCAAGATCCCAGGAGTAGAATGGAGGAGAACTGGTTGTGGTGTGTCCATCCCACATGGGGGGTGATTTCTCGCTTTCTGTCTCTCTCTGTCTTTCTGGCGAGCGCACGTGCCCTGTAGGAAAAAATTTCTCTCAATAAATAAATAAATAAATAAAATTAGGCAGAATTTCCCAAACTACTGGTAATAAACTCCAAATAGACTCATAAAAATTATAAGGCATCTATGAATCAGTAAATAAACTAGGCAATCTCTGTAGTTGAAATAATATGACAGCATACTACATTTTTTTTTTTTTTTATACAGGGTTTTACCATGTCATGATTCTCCTCCCTCATCCTCCCAGATGGGACTATAAGAATGTGCATCTGTGTTTGGTTCAGTTTTAGACAGTTTTTCTGTGTTCACTCAGCAAGCTAGCTTCCAGGTCATGGTCATCTTGCCTGAACCTCCTGTAGTTGCTGGACTTACAGGTGCACACAACAGTGCTGGGCCTTTATGTTGGAGCAGGTATCAAACCTGGATTTCTCTTGTGATCCCAGCCTACAGAACACAATGTCTTAGCAGTCTACATCCCTATGGTTGGCACAACATTCCAGACATTTCAAAGATTAAAAACATTTACACTATGGGACTCATTAAGTAGAAATTTATATAAAGTCATTTAAGGTCATTATAATTAATTATTAAAAAAATCATCTTATAGAAATCTATAGCTGTTGTGTTTACATTTATTTCACATTTAAAAAGTTAAACCGTTGTTGAAACTTATTGAACTCTGGTAGATGAAGCTGTTATGTACTGTTAGTCAAATGATGGAGTGTAAATCAAAAGTTGCCTCACTCATCAGTGACTTCTGAAATTTGGGGATTCCATGTACCCTAACATTTCAGTCTCAGACAGAAAAAAAAATCACTTTCAGCTGCTTAGTAGTTTGGGGATCTATAATTAACCAGATTTTGCCACTGAAAAAGACAAGATGGTATGTCTCTGAATGTTCTGACGTTATTGAGCAACACTTTTGCTGAGTGAGTATGTGAGGGAAATGCTGGCACATCAGGAAGCACATGGACAATGGTTTGTTCTTCTCAGTTGTATCTTTTTATATATATTTTTGTTTCGATTTCTTTTATACATTCAATCACATGTGTCACTTAGCTTGCAAAGTGAATATTCCAACAAGTATACATTTCTCACCAATCCAGTTGAGGATACTATACACATTATCTTCAACAGATAATAACTCATTTCTTTGTCTCATAAATGCCTTGCCTCTCTATCCTGAGTCCTTCCTCAGACTCTCCTCCTTCACCCACCCTCTTTTTACACTGTATCTGGTATTCATAACCATTTTCTATGTTTCTATATCCTCTAGTCATTCTACATAGAGCAGCCAGAAGACCTGCCTTCTACTCCCAGATGGGCCACTAACCAATTCTGTGATAACATGAACAAGTTAGTTGAATTCTTTGTGATCAGGTTCTTCATCTGTAAACGTATGTGAGATTCAAAAATTCTGCAAGACTCAAAGGAATATGATTTATCTCATGTGCTTGGGGCCACCCATTTGACTAATCCTTGTGTACTATACACAGTATAGTATTATGAGTAAAAGTTGTTTTGCCTAAACATTGCAATTCAACATTGGAATAAAAATTGTGTCTCATGTTTGACTTTTAATTCTTCATAGCTTTATTTTAATAAGAAACATGCAATCCCCCAACCTCTGAAAGCAGAGCCAGAGCCAAGTAAATCCACCAACTAAGCAGAGATGTAATGACGATGCTTGTTCTGCCGGCAGCTGCAGAATTGTGGATTTGGTTTATTGAGTAAGATATTTTAAGTGCTATTACCGCATTTTCCAGGCTGAAAAATCTCAAAGAGAGTTAATCCCAAAGGAAGAAAAAACAGCTGTACAGAACAATCTATTTGGACAATCATTAGCTCTTTGTTCACAGTTATGTCTAGATAACTCTGAGCAAAAAGTATTCTTTTTATAGTTGTACTTTTTCTTAGCCAAATAAGGATATCATTTTTATCATTTTTAATTACAAACTAGAGGAATGAAGTTTTTCTTTTTCATTCTTTAAAGTATAAAGTTTAAGGGAAAATTAACCTCACACTCTGGTAATCTGTAAGAGTAGTCTATGCTGTTTTTAAAAATTCAAAAATATTGAAAAGTGTAGTGATTCTGTAAACAGTATAAAAATAATCATAAAACCACTTTTTTGGTGTTATCTAAGTACAAGAATATAGCAAGAGTTTATTTTACTAAGAGACAAAGAGAGAGAAAGAGAAAGAATGAGAAAGTATCTCCTATGGGGAATGTCACAATCCCTTCTCTTCCATTTCTGCCTCCTTTCAGAATTTTGGGCATGCTACATATACACCCACTATGTTCATCAAGCCAGTGGGTCTCAGACATGAATCATGATGTTGACCATATGAGATCCAACCACCTTAACTACTACCATTTAAAGGTGACAGACATACTTTACAGGAAAAAACAAATGATCACAGTTCAACTGCCATGAGTTTTAGAAAGCCATATATAGGAAGTAACAGATAAATCCCCTTAAGATAAATTCAAAATTATATATTTCTTACTATGCATTGTTTGAGTTTATCTGCAGAAAGAAAAGTCATTGACCCGGCATAATTATCCTTAGTATTATACAATACTAGGGTTGTAGCTACAAAACACGTTTCATGTGGAGATGTGATATCACTCACAGCAGTACTTACTATGTATGTAGTTATTTATGTCCCTTTTCCAGGACGCCAACATCTTCTGCCTCTAGCCACTCTAACATTCAGAGCCCTCAGTGTTTTAATTTAATTTAATTTATATTTTTAGAGAGATTTTTGCTCTATGGTATGTATGCAGATAGTAGAGACAGGAAATGAGAAATTACCCCCCAGTGAGAATGGCCACACTACAGTCCTTTCACTTCCATTCTCCTCTCAGAATTTTGGGCAAGCACCCGGCATGAGTTTGAAGTCACCAGGTTTGGGACTCAAACCAGTGTCAGCCATGTCAGAGTCCAGCAATGTAACCACTATGCCATCTGCTGTTCCTAGCCCTTAGTGTTTTAACATCTCTCTCTATATATTTTTTTTTTCTGTAACTTTGCCCATATGTCATCATTTCGTTTTTGCTTTCTGCCATGACCTTGACAAATACAGTGGGGCATTTCAGTGGAGGAATGCAGTCTTACAAATATAGACCTAGATCTGGATTCTAGGTTTCAGAAGCATGGGTTAAAGTGAGTCTAAAACAATAGAAAATTTATATTACCCATGTGGAGCATATGATGTGTAAATAAAAATAGAGAAAAAGTATATAGCTAATAGATGATTAAAATGTAATCAGAGCAGGTACATGGTGGTACGTGGTGGTTAAGGTGGCTGGATCCCACACCTGGCCAACTGTACTGTTGAATCCCAGATCTGGTAGCTTGAAATACACACCAGGTGTGGATGCATGAATTCCCAAAATCCTAAAAGAAGAAATGAAGGAGAAGGATGGTGGTATGACCATGCCCTAAGGGAGGTGTTTTTCTCTTGCTCTCTCTGTTTCTGTTTCTTTCTGGTGAACATGTACACTTTCTAGCAAACTGTTTTCAAAAAGAAAAGAAACTAGTAGAGAATAGTATTTGAATGAAAATGAAGATGGGAGCAACAAAAAGGAATGGACTGTAAAGTTATAAATAATGAAGGAAGATCATATGTTATGAAACTAAAAGATAATTGGATCTAATCATTAGCATGTTCTTTTTTCATTACGAGAAAAAATTCAAGAAAGTAGAGGTCCAAATTATTAAGTTAAGAACAGGAAAGAGAGGTAACACAGTGAATTTACCATAACCAGGAATAGAGGAAGAGGCTTTGATGGGGAATGAAGAAAAATAAAATTCATTATATGAATTGTTAACTTCTATCTATTCTTTATATTGAAAACTAAAAGGTAAGCTGGCAGGTAGTGTGGTGGTTAAGTGTGCTGAACTTTCACATGGCCGACCATGTTCAAGTTCCAGATCTGGCAGTGGCTTTCTCACTTTCTCTCTCTCTCTCAATCTGTCCCTCTCTAGTCAAATTAAAATAAATAAATGAATAAATAAAGTTAAAGAAAATAATTCTTAATAAAGTTAAATAAAAAATAAAAGGTATTTTTTCTTTTCTCACCCCAGCATACCTTAACCAAGAACCTCATATTTGGGAAAATACCAAAGTCTAAAATTGGCTTCAAATGCCATAATATTCTACTATAGAATTTCAGAAACTTTAAGGATTTATTTTAAAATATACCAAAAACCTAGACTCTGGCATAAATAACATTTCCTTAATCCAGTATGATGATGTTGACACTTTTGATATCATAAAACAGGTCAACATCCTCACAAATCTATAATATAGGTCTGTATCTAGTGTTCACAGTTTTTACACACACACACACACACACACACAGACATGAATGCTCTGAAATAAAAAAAATTACTGCAGGGCAATTTTAAGATGTCAGAGAAACACCTTCCAATCAGGCTTTAGTCTAGTCCAATAATTTCGCATGCTCTCATCTAGACTGGCACTGATCCTTGGGAAGTCTTGTTCATGTTCTAAATGAGTCAATTGACCAATGTTTATCAACATTTCTGATTTTTTTTGAACTAGAATCTCTTGATATGTTTATATTAAAATGTGGCTTTCTGGGCTGTTTTTCAGACCAATTGAATTAAAATCTCTTTTGGTGGGATTGAAAATTTTTACTTCAGTGAGATTGTTGGTTTATTCTTACACACAATAAATTCTGAGAAACACTGCCCTAGACCAGAGAGAAATATAGACAACTAAGATAACTTGGAATCCTTGTTTGGTAAACAGTTGCTTTTATTTGTCCTTTCCGGTAGAGTTGATGTGTTTTGGTTTTCTTTAAATAAAAATTTTACAAAATTTCATAAAATAAAACTCAAACAAACACCAGTTATAAATTAACAAGTTACTTAGCTACACAAGTAAATAAACCCTGATTTCTTACAATCATTATAGGAGTTATAAATCAATAGTTGGTTTGAGAGATTCAAATCTGTCTCTTCTGGAACCTCTGATTACCATGTTACCATGTATGCCAGTACAATAAATACCACCAGAGGAGATGGCACAATAGTAAGAATGACTGGTGAGGGGCCAGCAGGTGGCATGGTGGTTAGGGTTCTGGACTCCCACATGACCAACAGCAATTCAAGTCCCAGACCTGGTGGCTTGCTTTCTCACTCTCTCTCTCTCTCTCGTTCTCTCTCTCTCTCTCCCTAAAACACACACACACTCTGTCCTCTCTGGTCAAATTAAAATAAATAAATAATAAAATAAAATAATTATTTTTAGGAAAAAAAAACAGTGACTGGTGAGGTAAAGGGAATTTATGGAAAGTTTTAGGTTACCTTGCAAGTATCTTTTTTTTTTTTTTTTTGAGAGTTTTTTTCGCTATAGAGCACGTGCGCTCGCCAGAGAGAGAGAGAGAGACATAGAGACAGAAAGCGAGAAATCACCCCCCCCCAGGGGGGATGGTCACGCCGCAATCCCTTCTCCTCCATTCTTCTCTCGGGATCTTGGGCACACACGCACACGCGTCCGGCGTGAGTTTTAAGCCACCGGGTCCGGGACGCAAACCGTGGTCAACTACGTGGGAGTCCAGCGACATAGCCATTACGCTAACTGCTGGTTCCCAGTATCTGTTTTTTTTTTTTTTAAATTCCTAGATATTGAAGTTACGGGTGGATTTTTCATGGCCCACAGATAGGAATACCATGGAGGTAAAATGCTACAACAGAATTATATTAGTGACAATTGACTACAGTATATCTTCAAAACAATAACTCTTTTTTAAATAGTGCAATAAACAAATGTCACAGTTAAATGTTTGTACATTCAGGAATAGTTTAAGTAGCTCTAACCAATGAATGCACTATTAGTTTTATTACTATCTTTATGGTTTTCAGGGTCCATTAACTTGAATAACAAGAGCAAAGTGTCCTGATTCCAATAAATGTATCAGGGGTTCTGATGCCATGTGCAAACCATCTGAGTTACTCTTTATAGTTTAAGTTAACCAGAAAACTTCAATAAAATAAAAGCGTATCATTCTTATAATTGCTCATAGTTTATTCATTTAGAAACGCATTCTGCCCTTAAATATTTGCATACCCATCTTGGTGAAGATAATGGAATTTGTCTTGGGTAATGAAAGTCAGAATATGCCTAAAGAGACTTCATGAAATTCATCTCTCTATATAAGAATATATCTTCCTTATTGTATAGAGAGAATTTGACTTTCCAAAATCAGCTCTATTCTTGTCTCTCCAAAGAAATTTACAAAGTGCGGTACTTAGAGTATAAGCCAGTATGGAGTATCCGAATGGTGATTATCTCAGTTACTCCTGTACTATCTGCCCTTTTCATGTAACACCATTTAATCTAGTCTCTTATCATTGTTTCAAAGCTCTCTAGCTTGTCTGAAGTTAAATCATCAAAGCAAAATCAGTGAGAGGTGAAGCAGTGCCAGTGGGAAGTAATGTTGAGCACTTCTAGAGAGTGCTGGTGCTAAAAGGGCAAGGCCTTTTTTCCTCCCGCTGTCTTCCAACTCCCTTTGAAGCAGAACACAGTATTCTGTGCACAGTAAGCACATGCCAAATGGAGCAGTGCCTCAGGACATTGGTACAAGACAGCATCTTTCCATCTCATCCTTAGCCACACTATCTCACGTCTTGTTTCATACCCCTCGGTCAACTGCATAGCTTGCTCACCTTCACAATAAAAACTAGACTTTCCAAAGAAAAATATTAGAGACCAGACATAATACTAGCCCGTGTGATGACATAAGAAAGCATGAGTGCCTTTACCACATCAGCCACATAACCAAATTCTAACTATCTAAGGCTTTCTATCTCTTTTTCTTTCCCCCCAAGCAATGCTTCATTAAATATTTTTGGTTGTTTACTACATTTCTAGATTTGCCAATCTATTATGGTTCTTCTACTTACCTAATTCAATTATTAATGATCATTTCCTCCATATTCAGTCCTACCAGAGTTCTTTGTGTGTGTGTGTGTTTTGAATTGATATATTTTTCCCAGAAAAGACAGAAAGAGAGAGAGAGAATGAAAAAGAGAATGACAAAAAGAAGTTACCCCCATAGGATCTTCATGCTGTTCTCTATCCTCAGCTTCAGCTAACCAGGGAGACAGGCATGGGCACATGACTGATGTGTACAGGAAGACATGTGGATGCCACCCCAGGTCCGCCTCATGTTGCTTAAGTATTACCAAGTCTTGAGTTACTCCTGCATCACCGAGGTTGGGCTCAAAGTACTTATTTAATATTTCTAAAAGAATTTACAGTTTAAAAGTGAGTACTTCACATTCTTCTCGTTAAATGCTAAGTGTGTAGATACATATTATTCTTTGCCTTATTTTTTAATGTAAGGTCAAGGTCAACTGATAAGATAATCAACTTTCTGAAAATGTTGGTACTGAAATAGAGACAACTTTAAGAAATTATCCTGAACTTAAAATGTTTTGAATTTTGTTTTAGCATGTAAGAGCATTGAGGATTACTTCAATCTTCTAGTCTTCTTTTGTCTAGAAACCAATGTTTCCTATTGTGGTTGCAGAGAACTAAACATCTGTAACTTAAAAACAGGTCAAACTCTCCTAACAATGTATAAAAAGGGAAAGATTGCCTTTGGCTTCCTGTCCCCTAAAGGGCTTGATATTCTCCTGACATTTTTTTTTTCATGACCTATAGAAAACTGCTATAAAAAAAGATTAAAATCAGTGCACATAGACCAATAAATGACTGAACATTATCAGGTGATTTTTATTTTTTTGTAACAACTTAAGAGCTTCATATTGGTTATTTCCAGAAATATCACTACTATTATTTTTACTTCAGAGTGAAATATTCTCTTTCAAAACAATTTAACTCTGCTAGCTAGATCTACCCCCTTACCTTCATAAAACAAAAGCCTACTTTTGCTTACATATTTTCAACTCCACCTGGAATCCGAAGTATTGGGTTATCAGAAAAGTCATGGTGCCTTTTTTTGTATAGAAAAACATAGAAAAAAATATGTCATGATTTTTCTGAAAACCCAATAGATGATATTTCACTACATACTTGTAGTCATGCTCTGCCTTGTAGCTATGAATGAAGATATTCAGTCTTATTAAAACTTATTATATCCCTCCCAGATTGGAGAAGGTTTCTAGAGAATTCCATCAAAATTGTCATGCTAAAATAAGTTTAACTTTTTAAATTATATTTTATTTTTTGTATGTAGTCACTCACTTTATATTATTACATCTTGCAAAATGAAATTCCCCACATGAATACAGTTTATTATTCCAGGTAGTTAAAGACATAATCATACATGTTATCATCAACAGATAATTTTCCATTTGTGTGTGCCTTAAATGTTTTGATTCTTTCTTTTTCGTCTTGATTCCCTTTCTCTTACTGCCCTACATCTACCACCCTCATCCTACACCGCCTCTAGTATCTGCAATTATTCTCCATGCTTTTATATCTTCTGATCTTTCTTTAAAAATGCATTGCTCTTTTCTTTGCAAGACAATATCCCTTTTTATCAGAGTTTCACATTCTTTTCTAAGTGTAAATAAAATTACCACTCTCATATAGATTCCTAAATCCATCACTCTTTTTATTTATTTAATTTTTTTTACAGAGAGATTTTTGTTATAGGGTGTGTGTGTGTTCATCAAAGAGACAGAGAATGAGACACACAGACAGAAAGCAAGAAATCACCCCCCCCCCCCCAGGGGAGCTGGCCATGCTGCAATCCCTTCTCCTCCATTCTTCTGTTGGGGATTTTGGGTATACACTCACATGCGCCCAGCATGAGTTTCAAGCTGCTGGATCCGGGACTCGAATTACAGTCAGCTAAATGGTAGTCAAGCACCTTAACCACTATTTCATATGCTTGCCCCAAATCCATCTCCTCTTAATAGCCTCCTTGCTTTTTCCACGAGGTAAAAGGTTCTAAAATCCAGTCCCATCATTTAGGAATTAGAAATAGAATGTAAAAATTATATATTATCTTAAACCATTTGGTTAAATAGTCACATATTTGTATCTTGAAGAATGGGCATCTTTTGATAAAACACCTAACCTTTAGAATAAAATAAAAGTCATAAATATGGAATTCTACACGTTAATGAATTTTACTTATATCATTGGTTGCATATGCAAAAATACCTATTTTACTATGGAGAAATATTATGAGAAATTAGAATTAAATTTAATTTCACTACTGTGCTCCTTTTATTCAGGATAATTATTTATTTTGTACACTTCAGCGTGTTATAGGTAACTCAAGATGATGATTCTTGACTACTACTAATATCCACTCAACATCAACACCTGTGAAGAAGTCTAGATAGTTTCTGAAGTGAAGAGGTTATAAAGACTTTCCTTTTAAAGGACTGTTCATTTGTATTCTTGATATTCTTTTGGAAACACTAATTATCGAGATGTTCAAAAGACCTCTTTTACAGGATGTTGCTACTTGTTTTAGAAGAGCAACTTAAAATCAGCATTTATTTCCGTAGATAGTTTTTGAAAATATTATTTAGTGAGCACAGTAATTTTAATGCCTAAAACATCTAAAGGAGATATAGTCTGTTTTTAATCAGAAATATATTTAATTCAAGAAGGTAAATGCTAACTTATAAGATACTGCATAAATAGAAAATTTTTGAAAGTGCTTAGGTAGTTCTTTAACATAATTCATAGCTGTGAGGTTAGATAAATAGATTATAAAATGAATTAGATACAATTAACATTTCATTTACAAAGTATAGTTAGTGGCCTTAAATTTGAAATAACATATGTGGTTCTTAACCTGTAAGGAACCAGGCCGTAATGAAATAAAACTGCAAACTGATGCCAAAAATTAATGCCACTCCATCACTATAAATGTTTTCAGTGTGCTAATAGTAACGTTTCCAATTCTTCCTGATAATTTCAGTTCCAGTGAGGTTTCTCATACATAAGACAAGTTCCATTCCTTAAGTTCTGAGGTTCTTATTAACCTCTATTTTTTCCCCCAGAGTCTACTGTATTAACATTTGTATACATCCTTTAACTTTAATTTTCTGTCAGTTGGTGGCAGATGTAAATATGTATCACTTTAAAATCAGTTTGTGCTCTTCTTGAAGGTAAATACAGCACATTCCATAGTGTCTTTTTGCCAGACACATTATAGTTCTAGTTACTTAGGCAATGTTTTCAATATCAGCAGTTTTAATTATTAGTCACTTTGTTAATTTGTATTCCTATGACTTCCTAATTCTTAAAAATGCAGACTAAATCCTATTCATCTTTTAAATAGAAATAATATCTATCTATAAAGACAGTTATTAAGTCATTTTTAAGCTTTACTATAGGACATGTGCGCTTGGTGGAGAGACAGAGAGACAGAAAGCAAGAAATCATCCCCCACCACCACCACCAGAGGGATGGCCATGCTGGAATCCCTTCTTCCCCATTATCCTCTCAGGACTTTGGGCACACACACACACACACACACACCTGGCGTGAGTTTTAAGCTGCCAAGTCTGGAACTCAAACCGTGGTTGACTACATGGGGATCCAGTGACATAACCATTACGTCATCTGCTGTTACCAATACAGGAGAACTTAACATACTCTGTAAAGGTAGTTACTGAGAACTGTGATGGAGGAGATTTTTATTCTAATTGTAAGCTACAAAGTTAAACTGTTATAGTTTCATGGATGGTTTTGGAAGACATGATCCTCCTACATCAGAGACAATGGACTTTGTTTAGATATTGTTTAGAAAAGAGAATGTGTTTTATGTTTTTGTCAATCCATCTTGCAGTCAAATAAGAGTGACAGTGGCCCAAGCAGATGCTGAATGGGTATTGGTGTGTATCAGAGCTAAGGAATGCCAAAGAGAAGAACACTGAATTTTATATTGAGATGCAAATAATCTTTTTACTAAAGGGATGGAGACATTATTGGTATTACACCAGATAAGGAACAAGCCTATTCTGTGCTCCAGAGGAAGGCATGATTTTTGCTTACCAAGTCTCTTTGCTGTGCAAATATCCTTGGATAGATAGTCTAGAATAAAAACTGTTCTCTAACAGTTTACTCTTAGGACTGCAGACCTGTGAACACTGCACACACTGGTCTCATTCATTCAAAGCACAATTAAATTACGTATACCTTGTAAAACGTGAATTAAGTGATGATAATTTGAGACAGGATATATGTTGTCACATTTTTTATAATATAAAATATTCAATTCTGATTCTTACTCTTTTGCGCTTTTGTACACATAGCAATGTCAATTGCCATACCAATAAAATAATGTTTTGCCTACTTTTTGGCTACCAAAACAGAAATTCAATAAAGCAATTGCGTATAGATGCAATATTATGACTTCTCTTTTTATCTATACTATTACACAATGACAGAGGATCAGTTTTCCAAGAACTTTGTCCAAGCTATAATAGAGGGTATATAGGGCTTGTTTTTCTTTTTTTCTTCTTTTTTTTTGAGAGGCGCGCGCTCTCGCTAGACAGACAGAGAGAGACAGAGAGACAGAAAGCGAGAAATCACCCCCCCAGGGAGGATGGCCACGCCGGAATCCCTTGTCCTCCATTCTCCTCTCGGGATCTTGGGCACGCACGCACACACGCCCGGCGTAAGTTTTAAGCCACCAGGTCCAGGATGCGAACCGTGGTCGACTACGTGGGAGTCCAGCAACATAGCCATTATACTAACTGCTGGTTCCCAATAGGGCTTGTTTGTCAACATGCATCATACCAATCAAGTCTACCAAAAATATAACTCTGCAGCATTGAAGAAAATAGTGTGTACTCTCTCACCAGAAGATTTTGAGGGACCACAGTAGACATTTGATTCTTCTCTTGGAGAAAACTTTATTTTTAAAAATGTTTACAGTAATTGTGTATCATATCCATTACTTATTTTTTATTATCCTGATGATTTCAGAACCAATGCAGCACAAAGAATATTTTAACACTTAAAAAGTATAGCAATAAATTAATGTATAATCATTTTCTATTTAAGCTCTTAAATCAGCATATAGGTTAATAGAATGTTCTAGGAATAAAAAACATGTCTCTAGGGTGTTAAACAGCCTGTTTCAAAGCATGGCTATTTCTATTTTGGAATAGTTAAAGCAATGCTTTATGTCTCAAAACTTTCACAATATGCTTTGGACTTGATTGCTTTGTCAAATGTCTCCAATCTTGTGAAAATATTCCCTGATATTTAATTAACTGAAACCTTTTCTTCAGATGTAACCTCAATTGTAATTAGAAATGCATGTGTCAACATTTCTAATTAGTAGTGGTAATTAATATTTATTGAGGGTGCACAGGGCAGGTGGTGATGTTCTAGACCCTTGAGTAGCACGAGCAGAATTTCAGAGGAAAAGAGAATCAACACATATAATGGCTGTGGATACATGGCAAAGCACACTCACAGGGTGTGGGAAAGGATGAGGAGTCAGTTTAGTAACTGTCATGTCGCTCCAAATATGTTGTGATTTGGTAATAAAAAAGCAAGCCAGGATAAAAATGTGCTTTTTTCCTCTTAAGTCTATACTTCACTTCTTGCAACTTGATTATCTCAAGTCTGGAACTAATTAAGATTTATAACAAACTCATTGAAGCGGCTGTTTGAAAAAATAATATTTGAAAAATAACAACTACAAATAGGATTATTTTTTTGAAAAAATCAACCAATGCTATGGATGCAAAATATTGAGTTTAGTAAACTATAATAATGAAGTATAGGTTCAATAATGATATGTTTATGCTGAATCTTAATATGCTATGATCATTATCTGACATCTTACCCTGGAGATGTTTATAAAACAAAATACTTTGAGGTTTCTTGCATGAAGAAGTACTCTGATGCTCTATAGTTTTATTAAAAATTTGAATGGAAAAAAGAACAAAACAGAGCCAAGAGCAATGATTTTTAATATAAATTACAGAATTAACATTCAAAAGAAAATCAGATGATAATGTAGTGCAAAATTCAACAAGATAAGTTGTAATGGAACAAGGTAAAATACCGTATTTAGGTCCAAAGATCAAACAAACTGTATTATGTGTCAAAACAAGTTTAATTAGTCACTCATTTTAAAGGCATAAAAGTACTTTAAAGTATAAAAGTGGTTTATATATGATCTATAATTATAAGAGAAATAAATAGAAGACATCCTATTTAAAGAATAAAAAAAAGTAGGATAATTAAGAAAACATGAACTTGACCACTTTAAAGTAATGTAGACACACATTACATACCCATAATGCATGTATATATAAAGATACATAAAAATGTAATAAGTATAAAGGACAACTTTCAAAGGCAAAAATGTGAAAATATGAAAGACCATAGGTTACTCTTAAATTAAAAATGCGAGGAGACTCTGTAGCACAATGGTTAAGTACTGTGTAGAAAGAGCTGAATTCCACTTGGCCAACCGGAGTTCAAGGTCAGGCCCTGGAGGCTTGAAAGACATACCATATGTGAATGTGCATGCCCAGGATCCTGACAGGATGCAGAACTGGAGGAAAGGGCATTATGTTGTGACAATGCCCTGCTAGGGGTTGCTTTCCCCTAACTCTTTCTCTTTCTCTCTCTCTTTGTGGATATGCTTTCTCACATTAAAAACAATTATATTGTTAAGGGGCCAGCAGGTGGTGGAATGGTATCGCTGGATGCCCACATGGCTAACTAAGGTCTGAGTCGCAGACTTGGTGGTTCGAAATTCACACTAAGTTCATTTGTGTGCATGCCCAAGATCCCAGAAGACTGGAGAAAGAACTGAGGCGTGGTCAACGCTCCTGCGAGCATGATTTCTCACTTTCCCTCTCACTGTCTCGTTCTCTTTCTCTCTCTGGCAAGTATGTGTGTCATATGGCAAAAACCTCTAAAAAAAAAAACAAACAAACAAACAAAATCTTTATGTTAATTATAATAAAAGTAACACTAAAATAAGAAAATAAATCAACAAATTGAACTTATGAGTAATTCACAAAATAACATAACAGATAATGAACATGATATGCACTTACAGTCATTTAAAACTAAAGAAACATGACATTTGAACAACCATAGCAGGGAGTTTATTTATCTATTTTCCAATTAATTATTGTACATCTTACCGGTATAATATGGTTTTTCAAAGTATGCATGACTTTGTATATCAATCAAGTCCAAGATATTACTATATATGTCATCTTCAACAGCTAGCTTTTCATTGTTCTGTCTGCTTTTTTTAATCTGTTAGATTAGTATGGGTTTAAATGTCCCAAATAGTGTTGTCACATGTTGAGAATCTGACATGCCAGTGTGCTGTTGATGGGAAGTTAAAAATTTATACCATCTTTCTGATGGACATTTGATGCTATGCATCAATTCCTTCTTGGGGTTTCTCTGAGGCAATAAGAAACTAGCAAAAGATGAAATAATAAAGAGTGGGGTGATACTTTTAAAAGCAAAAAAACAATGACAAGCTAGGTTTTACTAAACAGCGCATTTATTCGACAAACTATGACGTATTCATTCACTAGAATATCATACCACCACTTACATGTTTAGGAAACAATGCATTGGCATAAAATGACATCAATGATGTATTAACTATGAAAAGTATATTACAGAAAAATATCTGCAGCATACCTAAAAACTGTTTTCTAAAGTGTATTAATAAAATACTAATTCCACAAAAATATATATAATCTATATTGTCAAATTATTTGGGAAATAATGTACATTTTATTCATTTGTTATATATTTATAAGACACATGTGTATGCTACAGGTTCTGAAAAACGTGGCCACAAAACAATTTTGTTTAGCCCAATTGATTGCTAAAATTATTGTAATTTGGGGGGGCATAATTTCTTGGATCATCTTTAGTCTATTGGAGTTTGAAAAAGTTGCTCTACATAAATATCAATAAAAATCTGTCAAAAGAGAGGCCAAATAGGCAATTGTCATCCTGAAAAATGGAAAATTTTGAAATTATAATATTCTACTACATACATTTTCCACATTATACCACATTTTTACCATATTTTACTTTTAAAAACTTGTATAATCACATGAAAGTTTTATGGATAATGAGAGAGTGAAAACGAGAAAGCACAGACTTCTGGTTTAAATAGAACCTTACAAACAGCCTTGTAGACTTTCTTTCTTTCTTTTTTTTTTTTTTTTTTTTGGAGAGGTTTTTGCTATAGGGCGTGTGGGCTCTCAGAAAGACAGAGAGACAGAAAGTGAGAAATCACTCCCCCCGCCAGGGGTGATGACCACTCTGCAATCCCTTCTTCTCCATTCTCCTCTCGGGATCTTGGGCACACAAACACATGTGCCCGGTGTGAGTTTAAGCCACTGGGTCTCAGACTCGAACCGTGGTCAACCACATGGGAACCCACTGCCATAGCCATTATACCAAGACAAGTCTCAGTCTTGTAGACTTTCTACTTACATATCTAATATATATGTATATGTATTTATACATGCATATACAAATATAATTTTTTTAATTTGCCAGAAGGTATGTGGGCTCACCAGACTGAGATAGTGAGAGGGAGAGAAAAAGCACTCCCATGAAGAAGGATCATGCCACAGTCCTTCTCTTATATTTCTCCTTCCTTTCAGGATTTTTGGACACCTGAGCACAGATGCTTATAGTGTTCTCAAGCCAGTGGGTAGAGGATCAAATTGTGCATTTGGCCATGTGGGATCCAGCTTACTTATTCAACAGGGCATGAGATGGCTCATAATATCTTTTAGGGTAACAATTCACAGAACTGATGGAGCTAAAAAATGTAACATAAAAATTATAACCAGAATCTTTTTTATGATTTCTGATTTGGAAAAAAGTGTTGTACCTCTTTGTGAGGTACATTTGGTTTTTAAAGCATATATGCAGTATATAATAATCAAATCAAAGCTATAAAAGTATCCACCATCAGGTGAAACTGGTTAATTGATACAACAGATTGGGACCAGCAGATGGTGTAATGGTGACATCACCAAACTCCCACGTAGCTGACCATAGTTTGAATCCCAGACCAGGTGGCTTAAAATTTATGCTGGGCATGTGTACATATGTGCCCAAAATCCCAAGAGGAGAGTGGGAGGAAAAGGGATTGTGGCCTGGTCATACCCCCTGGGGAGGGGTGGTGATTTTGAACTTTCTGTATCTCTGTCTCTGTCTGTCTCTCTGGTGAGCACATGCACCCTATAGCAAAAGTCTCTTAAAAAAAAAAGTACAGTATTTAAGCTAACCATAAAGTCACTGGAGCTGAATTGAGAAAATATATTCATGTTTTATTTTATGAAATATAACAACATTGTAGGTGTCAACAAAGAAGACATTGTTTCCTTCTTACTGTATACTTTCTATTTCAGAGCCCCAGTGTTGATACCAAACAAAACCCTCCCACAGCATGCTTTTGGAGTGGCCAAAGCAGTGATGCTAGACTCTATCCCCGTGCTTTTAAAATCCAGTTGGAAATTGCAAAACCCTGGAAACAGAGATAAAGAATGAAGGTGGAAAATGCTATTTACATCCATTATAAGGTGTTGTTTTACAAATATAGTGTTTAAAAAGAAATTTCAAACTACTGAGAGTACAGAATTGTGAAAGTTGAAGTTTATTATGATTGCCATTAATCCAAGGAACCCAATAACTAAATAATGGGGATAGTAGAAAAGATCTACTCATGTTAGCAGAGGCACGGGAAAGAATGCAAATTGAACTGGTTCTCATTCTTCCCACTAATGTTTAACCTAATGAGAGACACGAGTGAGTTAAAAGTCTAGACACATCTTCCTTTTACCAAATGTGGAGGCTACAAATGGAAAAGCAAATAAACATGTAAACTTTAAAAAGGGAAAAGAAAACAGCATTCTTTTGTCCTTCTCTTACTCTTTAGGATGGTATGGAATCTCAAGAAATAGAGCAATTATTTGGAAACACGAGAGGAAGAATCCCAACTATAATGAAGAAAGAAGAAACAGGTGAACACTACAAAAATTCCTATCTCACCTACATCACGATAAGTTACAATGGATGGAAATGAGCTATTTAAGAAAAGACAGAATTTCAAGAAAGCTCAAATTATGAGTTAGAGACTAAATTGAGCATGGTTTCAATTACAAATAAACCTGCACATATTCATTCATTAAACACATGTATCATGACTCAACTATATAATAGAATCTGTTCTGAATGTTGAACAAAGTTAAGTAAGACAAAACCTGTCTATAGCTATGTTGTTGAGGATATTAAAATCTTCTAAAATGAAGATGAAAACCAAGGGAATGAAAACGCAAAAGCAAATGATTTATAGGTAAGCAAAGAAAGGTGAACCAAAAGTAGAATAATAGTACTTTAAATGGGATTGTATGGGAAGTGAGTGCATCTGTTATCCAAGGAAACAGAGATAGTTATCTGATAAATTATTCAGCTATGTTTTCCCTGGATTAAAAATAATAGCACTAAAAATGGTGTAAAATTCCACTAGTAAAAAAATAACCAAAAAGATATATTCTAGAAAAAATTAAAGCAAAGGATAAAGATATGCATTAGAATGATCATTTATTGACGTATTGCAAATAATATTCCCTGACACTGCAGTATATGTTGGGGATGTATTCTCCTACCACTGTGCTTCATGAGATCTAACCAATGCAATAAAATATGGAACATAAATGAGAAGCAAAGAAATTAGAAGGAATTTGCAAAATAGTATTTGTAAATTACTTTGTATATTTCCCTTGGAAAAGGAGAATCAACTGTAAAAAAAAAAGGAATAAAAACACTAACATGGTAAGTTACAAAATAAATATACACTCTCAAGAAGCTTTAAAGATTTTCTTACAAACCACATATAATGTTTTTTGCTAAAGGTATTATATCCACAATAATAGCAATATTATATCTATAGGGAGTTCATTTCCTTGATTTACTGCCATTTATCTTAAATAGCTAATGACAATAAAAAGTTTGAATTAATTAGTTCTCAAGAAACACTGTTCAGTCACAAATATCCATTTTTAAAAGGCTTATAGCAACAGTACAATATTACATTAAGCAAAAAGCAAATGTATCACATATTTGTTTTCTGCTTGGTCATATAAATATATAAAACATGGTCATAAATAAATAAAAACCTTAGCTATCTTGAGTGGTGAGATTAAAGGCTATATTTATATTTCCTAACAAAAATCATGTTCTACTTTGGGAAAATGTATTCTTTTAAGGATAAAACTGTTAAGTTTTGGAATAGAAGAGACGTGACTTGGGGTAAAGGAGCTAAAGAAACATTTTGGCTTTAACTAAATAGCAGCCCACAATCAGTCAAGAGCTAGTCATCTGTTATGGCCCTTTTAAGCGAATATAATTTGTTAATGGGATAATAATTGTCATAATCATAAAAAGTAATAACTTCCATAACTTTGTTCTACTTGCAGCATTGTAGAGTATGATAGTACAGAAATCACAAGACCAGAGTCATGTTAACAAATAAATTAATGTTCACTAGAAGACATTATGAATAATCAAGCATATGAAAAGCATGTTTTTGAAAGAAAAACTGATAAAACTGTGTACAGTATTTTGCAAAGAGAGAGACAAAGGATTTAAGAAATAATAAGGAAACTATTAGGTTGTCTGAAAAGTCATTATGTCTTTTTCTGTGTTTTTCTATGTAAAAATGAATCATGATTTTCCTGACAACCCAATAGCTGGAAAAAAATTAAAGAATGTAACAAAATTAATAGGAGAGGGTAAGTAACCTGGTTTTGCCTATATATTAATTAAGGCTCTCCAGAAATGTAGAACATAGGAACCAGAAGTGCTGGAGGCAGAAGAAAGATGTCTCAACTCAAAACAGGCAAGTAAGAGAGCAAATCCTCCCCTGTTCAATGCTTCGTTCTATTAAGGCCCTCAAGTTGGTTCGGATCATGTTCTTTATTCAATCACAAATTCAAATACTAATTTCTTCTGATATACCCTCATAGACCAAGATAATGTTTAATCAAAGATTTGGGCATTTGGACAAGTTAAATATAAAATTAGGTACCATAGCCAATTTTTTGTATATTTACCTAGTTTGTTTATGTTTTCCTTTATGAGTTAGTTAGAAAAATGACCAAGAGAAAAGTATCAGACTATCCCATAGTACAACCGTTAATTACTGTACATAGGGAGCCAGGTCCCACATAGCTAGCCATGGTTCACATCCTGGTTCCAACAACTTTAAAAGCATACCAGGCAGCTGTATGTGCATGCGCATGCCCAAAATCTTGATGGCAAGGAAAAACTGTGTAAAAGATATAGTAACACCACATCCCACTGAAGGTTGCTTTCTCTGTCTTTGTTCTTGGGAATTATCAAATTAGAAAGACAAAGGGCCAGCTTGTGTCATAATGGTTAAGGCGCTGGACTTCCACATGGTTGACAACCTTTCAAGTCCCAGACCTGGCAGCTCGAAACTTACACCAGGTGCATGTGCCTGTGTGCAAAATCCTCAGAGGAGAATGGAGGAGAAAGGATTGATCCATAGCTATCCCCCAGGAAGTGATTTTTTGCTTTCTGTCTCTCCCTCTGTCTTTCTGGCAAGCACACGTGACCAGTAGCAAAAATATCTCAAAAAAACAAACAAAAAATAAAAACAAAACAAACAAACAAAATATCAAGTAGAAGCACAGAGATATAATCAATCTATATTTCTAGCACAATTCTCCTCAAGACATGGGGAAAATTGTCTAAAGTAGAAAGACTATCATTTTAATCTATAACATGATGAGGTATCGGTATGTGGTTATTAATTTACTATATGCTAAATAATTCCAGACTTAAGCATAAATCCTTTAAAGTCTAATTCAGCTGTTTGGGTATCCTAGACAAATCTAAATCTCCTATCTAAATGTCATATTAAGAAGCAATTTCAATTCTAGGTTATTTGGGTTAGAATATGATGGTTTCATGAGGTTTTAGCTTAATAACACCTATAGCCTTATATATATATATATTCAACTCTTCCTTGTTTCCACTTCTTTATTATGTATTTTAATACCTGTTCTTCTTTTTGTATGGGCATTAAAAACAGATCAAAATCTTTGCTTTTAAGAACTACTGCAATAAAATCTAATCTACTTTAGATTTTCCCCAGTCTATAGCCATGAAGGAATTAAACTTGCTACAATTTTATGAGTGTTTTTATTCTTGAAAATTTTTAACTTATCCAGTGAACCACTCATGAAACATAAAATTATCCTCTGGGGATATAAAGAATGTATAAATTAAAAATGTAGAAATTTCATCCCAATAAAAAAGAACTTGTGACAAAGATACAATAAACATACTTAAAATTCATATGTGCAAATTGCATTAACCATAAAATGTAACATTGTTTTTTATATTATTTTATTTATTCTGACCTTTTAAAAAAGTTTTATAGAAACATAATTATTCAAAATTTCTTTCCCAATGTCCAACTACCAACATTTGGAATTAAAAAAAAATTTAAGATTTTTTTAGTAGGAAAACCAAAGAATAATTTATTTTAGTTGTATTTTTTCTTGGGAATTTAGAGAAATTGTCTATAAATAATTCAATATTTAATATGCAGTCTGTAACAATTCTACAATATAACATATTCATTCAACCCTGATTTGCCTTTAAATATTCCACCTAATTTACCTTTCATATTTTTATAAGATATTTTACATTACTAATTACAAGTAAGAATTTAGTACATATTTCAATATTCTCTTGCAAGCACTAATAGGAGACAAAATGAATTGATAAATTCAAATCAGAAAGTTCTAATCCTGGGGAGTGTGGGAGGCAGAAGACTACATGGAACATTTATCGTGCACTGACCTGTCAGACTGAATGATAGCCAAATCATAATGTATTCCAACTCTAAACCCCAGTATTTTCCAACCAGCACAACTGGTAGAATATTAGTTCTTCATTTAGATGTTTTTACATATTTATACACCAAACTCTTCCTCCAACAACAGATAATACACAGAAATATATCAATTAGAAGTTCATAAAGTACTAAATGAGAGTACTAAATAAAGAGTGACTACAGACAGAATTAAAGGTCTGCTCACTCAGGGAGAATATCCAAATGCCTCTAGCTTAGGGTGGATTGAAAAGCAACTCGATGTACTCCTGTACATCAAAATGTCTTGTAATTTTGATATTGTTGAATATGATCATTCTCCTTTTTAAAATTTTCCTATGGTTTATTTGTGCAGTATGCATTTTAAAATTTTTCCAGAAGGGGGACCAGCAGTTAGCGTACGTCTCTGGACTCCCACGTTGTCGACCGCGGTTTGAGTTCCAGACCCAGTGGCTTGAACTTACCCTGGACGTGTGTGTGTATGTGCATGGCCACCCCACCTGGAGGGTGATTTTTCACTTTCTGTCTCTCTGACTCTCTCTGTCTTTCTGGCGAGTGCACACATCCTATAGCAAAAACCTCTCAAAAAAAAAAAAAAAAAAAAAAGAAAAGAAAAAAATTTCCAGAAGGTTTGTGCAACGTCCCAGCAAGAGACAAGAGAGAGAGAAAAAAAGAGAGAAAGTACCCCTTCAAGGAGATGGTCATGCCACAATCACTTCTTCATTTCTCTCTCCTTTCTCAATTTTGGTCATGCACATGCATGCACTTGGTATGTTTTTCAAGGCACTGGGTCTGAGATTCAAAACACACAGTTGGCCATGTGTGATCTACCTGCCTTAACCTTAACTACCATGCTACCAGCTGGCCTGGTAGGTGTTTATTTTTAAGAGGTTTTTGTCTTAGGGCATGTGCGCTCACCAGAGAGAGAGACAAAGACAGAGACAGTGACAGGGAAAGTGAGAAATCACTCCCCATGCAAGGTAGTCACACGACACTTTGTTCTTCATTCTCCTTTTGGGACCTTGAACACATGTGCACACATTTCCGGTGTGAGTTTCAAGCTACCAGGTCTGGCACTCAAACAATGGTTGGACATACGAGATTCTAGCGATGTAACCACTACATCATTTGCTGACCCCTTGTGGTATTTTTTTAATAAATATAATAGTTATTTTTATTTCCCTTTCCATTGTTTCTACGGAGATGTGGTAAACCTTCCTTGTTACACCAGAAGGAAAAAATTAAAAATAAACATTGTTAAATATAAAATATAGTTCCAAGTGCTAATATGCCATGGTTCAAGGGATAGAAAGTCACCCATAAAGATGGCAATGCCAGTGAAACTACGCTGCTTGAAGCTCTGAATTGCATCCTGCCTCCAACTCATCCAGCTGACAAGCCCTTGTGTCTGCCCCTCCAGGATGTGTACAAAATTGGTGGTATTGGCGTTGTCCCTGTGGACTAAGTGGAGACTGCTGTGTCCAAACCTGGTATGGTAGTCACCTTTGCACCAGTCAATGTGACAACTGAAGTAAAGTCTGTTGAAATACACCATGAAGCTCTGAGTGAAACTTCCTGGGGACAATGTGGGTTTCAATGTCACGAACGTGTCTGTCAAAGATGTTCAATGTGGCAATGTTGCTGGTGACAGCAAACATGACCCACCAATGGAATCAGCTGGCTTCACTGCTCAGGTGATAATCCTGAACCATCCAGGCCAAATCAGTGCTGGCTATGTCCCTGTACTGGATTGTCCCACAGCTCACATTGCTTGCAAGTTTGCTGAACTGAAGGAAAAGATTGATCGCCGTTCTGGTAAAAAGCTGGAAGATGGCCCTAAATTCTTGAAACTTGGTGAAGCTGCCATTGTTGATATGGTTCCTGGCAAGCCCATGCGTGTTGAGAGCTTCTCTGACTACCCTCCTCTGGGTCGTTTTGCTGTTTGTGATATGAGACAGACAGTTGCTGTGGGTGTTATCAAAGCTGTGGACAAGAAAGCTGCTGGAGTTGGCAAGGTCACCAAGTCTGCCCAGAAAGCTCAGAAAGCTGAATAAATATCCCTTGTTCCTGCCACCACAGTCTTAATCAGAGGTGGAAGAACAGTCTCAGAACTGTTTGTCTCAATTGGCCATTTAAGTTTAATAGAAAAAGACTGGTTAATGATAACGATACTCATAAAAACTTCAGAAGGAAAGGAAAATGTCTTGTGGACTTTGTGTGCGTGTGTGTGTGTGTGTGTGTGTGTGTGTGGCAGTTTTAAGTTATTAGTTTTTAAAATCAGTGCTTTTTAATGGAAACAACTCCACCAAAAATCTGTCACAGAATTTTGAGGCCCATTAAAACGAAGTTTAATGAGAAATTCATGGCTTTTGCTCAACAATGAGACTTTGTAGAAAAATGTTGAACCAAAAATTTGAGTTTGTAATTGTTCTTGTGTTAAGAAACTGTTGGAACTTAAAAGAATATGATAATTTAGATTCTTTTTCTAGGTTGGGAATTAGGATCATTATTTCTCACCTCTTTCTAAGAAGTCAGAATCTGTTTTTCATTTTTTAATTTTTTGTTTATTATCATCATAATCTTGTTTATATTACATTAAATTGCATGTAACTTAACAGTGTATTACATTGCTTTTTCAAAAGGGAATGCCATGGATGTCAGTCAATACCGAGACATTAAAATCCCCACTTCATCATTCAATAGCTTTTCGTTGTTTTTCCCATTCATTATTATTATTATTCCAATTTTTTTAACCAGTCAATCACTCTTTCTCATTTTGCTTGTAAAAAGATTTTACCCATCATGAAATACTTCTTAGACCAATCCAGTAGAGAATACTATACACGTCATCATCAATAGGTAATAAGCCATATCTGTGTCCCACTAATGTCATGCCTCTCTATTTGTTCTCTTGCTATCGTTCTCTATCCTCTTCTCTTCCCCCCTTTCCACACTGTCATATTCTCCTTAAGTATTTTCACTGCTTCTATGTCCTCCAATATTTCGCTCTCTACCATAGAGTGCGGATAGTTGGTATACATTAAGTGACTACATACAATCATTCTTTCATAGCCTGGTTTACTTCACTCAGCAATAGATCCCAAGTGCCAGGGTCTTGTTATTTTTTATGGCTGAGTAGTATTCCATAGAGTATATATGCCACACTTTTCCAATCCATTCATCAGTTTGTGGACATTTAGGTTGGTTCCATGTCTTGGCGATCATGAATAATGCTGCAATAAACTCTGATGTGCAAGCACTTTTCTGACTGAACATTCTCCTGTCCTTTAGGTAGATACCCAGAAGTGGGATTGCTGGATCAAATGGTAGTTCTATTTGTAAATATTTGAGGAACCTCCGTATTGTTCTCCACAGTGGCTGAACTAGAAGGCAGAATCTTAACAGAAAAGTAGAATTCTATTTACATATTTCCTTTAGAAGGCCAAATCCTGTAATAATGGCCATGTGTTTCATGTGAAATTTTGTAGTTATCAATATTAAGTAAATTTGTTTGAAAAAGTCTCAAAAATAATAAAATAAAATATACTTTCATAAATCTCATATGTGATGGATTTCTTTAGTGACATTATATCCATAAGAAAAATAAGAAGCAAATAAATGATAACAAATAGCTTCTCCCTTTAATTTAGATTTTAAATCATTAATAAACAAGGGTAAATGTGCAAACTCTCTGAACCAATTATGAACAAGTGATTGATATTGTCTTGGAAGTAAAAGGGTGAAATAGATGCATTAATTTGTGTAGGTCACATTTTCATCAGTTAAAAAAGAAAAATACAGTTATTTGAGTTAGTAATCTGCCACCAATGCCTGCAGACCATGTCACGTTTTACTACATTAGTTAGAAATCAATGCAGTCTAAATAAAATCAGCCTAGCATTGTCTTGTTTTCAATCTTGCTACTCAAAGCATTGTCTGTAGATGAGTTAATTAGAAATGCAGAATCCCAGATTCCATTTTAGGTCCATGGACTAGACCTAGAATTTTCAAAAACCCATCCATGATTAACATGTACATTAAACTTATAATTCAATTTAGAAAAACTGTTCAACAATACTGTGTGTTCATAGACAAATCTAAAATGCCTAGCTGTCATCGCCCATTTATGTTGGATTTGAAATGATTTTCCAAAATAAATTTTGGACCCATTGCAGTACCACAGATAGAAATCTCTCCCCTTGGCCCTTTCCCTCTAACTTCTTCACTGGGCTTCTCTCTTCATTTAGGAAGACAGTTTACATGTGTCTGTGGACTTGTTGGTATAAATGTTCAAGGCCCATACACCTATTCCTACAAAAAACCACTAGTGACTCTCCTTGAATCTCTAGTGCATCCTCCAAACACAGACTACTGAAAGATAGCTCCAATAGTTCCTCCTAGATTTGGGGCACCGTTCTAGACAGACATGAGACCTGACAATACAGGGCTTGATTTCAAAGACTGGGGAAAAGCATAGTTGATAAAGGACCAGGACAGGGGATCTGGAAAATACGGAACCCAGGTCAGGAGTCCAACTTTCCTTGGTCTGTGGCATTATTCGTTGTGAAGATCATATAACATTTTGGTTCAAAAATTTAATTTATTTATAATTAATTAACTTATTTAAAGTAAATAAATTTACTATAAATTATTTACCTATCTATAAGTGCCTTATAACACACATGCACTTCTCCAAGTGTATACAAATTAGTGTTGTAATTCTGTAAAGTATTTGCAAATAATTCTCTAGGCACAAAAATAAAAATATTCTGTAATGGAGAGCAGAGTCTGCAAGATATGCCTTTGAAGTCAGAAAAAATCAAAACCCTTCTCCCCTTGTTAGTTTAGATAACCTAAGAAAACTCATAAATCTAAGTTTCTCTCAGTCTGAGTTTCCTTTTCCACAAACACCTGTTCTATAATGTTTCGTATCACCAGATACTCCTCATATCTTACCATGGTATGCATCTATACACTTTTACTCTAAAATTTGTAGTTAAACGCTGAAATACAAGAATCAGAGCAGAGGATAGTTTGGAAATAAATTATGTTTTATTTTTAAAAAAAGACTAAAAATGTCTTCTTTCTTAAATGGGTTATTTCAACTCTGAGCTCAACATTCATTTTTTTCCTCAGACCTTTAGGATAAAACACACACATCTAAATCTGAATATTAATAGTCAGTAAATATTTAATTTAGTGTTGGAGAGGGTATTCTGCAAGTCCAATAGGTTGTGCTCACTCATTCATAACTTTTCTCAGCTTTGTGTCTTAACACTGCTTTCTGTAACACTTAGTATATTTGCAATAAATGAAAAACGTGGTTAAGTAATTCTCATTTTCTACAGGGCTGAAATTAATTTCAGTTTGCCAAAAGGAATGCAAAAGTGTTGTAGACTTTTTTTTTTTAAAGCACGTAAAGCATAATTCTAATCAAAAGTTTAAATGAGTCAAACCAGAAAACAGCTACTTTCATAATGTATTCAATCCCTAATTGAAATTCAACATCATTTAAGAATTAAAAATATTAGATGGCATAATTGCTTAAATAACCTTTTGTGCATTGTATGTTAAATATTTGACTGTATTACTAAGTATTTAACTGCTTGTTGTTAAATCACAGACATTCTCAGCAAATAGCTTTCTAAACCAAAGAAGATAATGTTGCAAAAAAATTTTTCTAATGCGTAAAAACAACCAAAAGTTATGCAAGCATCGTCATCCAACCATTTCAGAAATTTAATAACTCAAATATTTTGACTGGTACTTTAAATCTTCCCTACCTGTACCCCCTCAAAATTAGATCCTTGTTATAAATCTCTGCAAACACTGAAAACCTTTCATCTAAAAATACGTGTGTCTAGTCTCTTTAACTGTGCCCTTTCCGTCAGCCTGATATATGCTCAAAACATATGCACCATGCGGCTTTTGGAGCTAGGTTACAGCCTTGGAATATCTAGCATCAAGTGCAGGGGGAGAAGGTTGTTAGTCCTATGTGTATGGGATTCTAAGAGATTCTTTTCACAGCTTTACGTTACACATTTGTTTGGAGAGTGTCTTTTTTTAAGGAATTTGTTTACGTTAGAAAAGTTTTACATTTGCTGACAAATTAAAATGTTGTAGGAGCTCCCATAAATGCTATACCCTATTTCCTCTGTATTTATAATCTTTAATTTGTGCAGTAGGTGTGCTAAAATTAATGACCACTATTGAGTCATTATTAAACAGTAAATATTTTGTTCCTATTTTCTTCATTTTTACCTAATATTCTTTTCCTCTGGCCCAGGATTTTATCCAGGATAGGACATTATGCTATACAGTAATTTTCCCTTTGTGTTCCTCTTGGTTATGACAGTTTCTTAGACTGCTTGTTTTTGATGCTCTTGACTGTTTTGTTGTTGTTTTGTTTATTTAAATATTTTTGCCATAGCCTTCATGCACTTGCCAGAGAGAGAGAGTGAGAAATCACTGATCACGGCGATGGCCATGCCACAATCCCTTCTCTCAAGTGCTTGACTTGCTTTACGGCCCACCCAGTTTGGGACTTAAACTGTGGAGTTGTTCATATGAGATCTAGCACTTTAATCATCACATCACCTGCTGGCTTGACCTTGACTATTTTAAGAAGTATTTGTCCAGAATTTTGTGGAATGTACCAACTGAGATTTTTTTTTCTTATAATTAATTGGGAATTATGAGTTTGGGGAGGAAATTCACAAAAGGAAATTGCTAATTTTGTCACATTATATGAAGGGTACATATTGTCAATACCATTTATGTTGCCCTTGGTCACCTGGCAGAGGTTGTGTTTATCAGGGTCCTCCACTCCAAAGTTACTCTTTTTCTCTTTCATACTGTACTCATTGGAAGAATGTCACTATACACAATCCTTACTTGAGAAACAGATTTATCCTCCACCTTTTTGAAAGTGGAGTATCTACATAAATTATTTAGAATAAGTGACAGAAAATTTGTCTCTCATCTCCATTTTTGAATCTATTCAATCATTTATTTATAGAAGTATCAATTTGTGGATTTTTATTTTAAACTTTGATTTTGATTCTGCTACTGCTTTATTTCATTCTTCAAATTATTTTAGCTGAGACCATTGAGAACTTTTTTAATGGAGTCCTTTGTTATGTTCACATGCTTCCATTAATCTGTTATTAGATTTTGTTTTGGGTTTTGTTTATAGCACTTTCTTACTTTCTGGGCCTATTGTGTGAATTTTATACTTGGATTAACCATTTCTCCAAGAAGCCCCAATTCCTTATATTAGAAAATGATATTAAAAACCAAAATCTAGGTTGGCACCAGCATGGTGGTTAAGGGTGCTGGACTCCCATATTTCTGACCGAGGTTCGAGTCCCAGACCTGGAGACTTGCTTTCTTACTGTCTCTCTGTCTCTCCCTCTCTCTTTCTCTCTCTTCCGCTCTCACTCTCTCTCACTCTGTCCCTCTCTGGTAAAATCGAAATAAATAAATTTAAATAAAATAATTTACAAAAAAATCTAAACGTACTCATTGCCACTGTAGTATCATTGCCTGTTGGCCCTCTAAGCTGACAGAATATGTGTGAATAATCTATATTTGCAAACATATCTATAAATATTTTAATGTAACAAGCCTATATTAAGCAGGCATGTTTTCTCTAATTCTAATTTATTACACATGAATCATTTAATCCTACTTCCTTTGCTTATCTGTAAATTCTCATACCAACTATGGGAAAAACCTGGCTCCTATCACCTGCTATCTCTTTACTTATCTCTTCAATATCAATATTTTATGTGTGAAAGTATCAAAGTTTTGAACCTCCACAGGATAATCAGCCTTACTGTTTCCTACAACTAAAATACAGTCCTTACACACAGCTTCTTTTCTGTTTTCCAATCAGTCCAAGAAAATCACTTATCAGTGTGATTTTCAAGCTGCTTGCTGGGTGGGGATTTGAACTGCAGTAAACCATGTAGGAATTCAGCACCTAACTACCACACTAACTGCTGGCCCCAACATGTTACTATTTGATCATCACTAGGCAGAATTTTCATAGAAGCATTCAGCTTTGTGGGAAAAAAAAATTTTTTTGTGACATGATAAAAGGTAGAAAGCTAAGACTTTTGGTACTTCAAAGAAAGGGTTTTTAAGTTAACTCATGATCAGTAATACAAACTAATTAGCCATTAAAAAAATACAAAAGATGAAGCATGTTTTAGGTAAAACCGAACTGTAAACTATTGAAATTACGTATGAAGAAAGGACTTTTTAAAAAAAAATTATTTATTTATATTTTATTATCATAATCTTGTTCATATTACATTGGATTGCATATAACTTTACAGTGTATTACATTGCTTTTTCAAAAGGGAATGCCATGCATGTCAGTCAATACAGAGACATTAATTTCCCCACTTCATCATTCAATATCTTTTCATTGTTTTTTCCATGATCTTTTCATTGTTTTTTCCAATCATGGAAAAAACAATGAAAAGATTTGAAGAAATGACTTTAAGAATATTTTTATTACTAGGAATTTCCATATTTATGTAAGTGTGTGTGTGTTTAATTTACCAAAAGATGTATGTGCTTAACAGAGGAAAACACAGATCAAAAGAGAAAGAAATTGAGAAACCACCACCCATGGGGCATGGTCACACTTCAATACCTTTTCCTCCTTTTCTCCTTTAGGACTTTGGACATGTATCCACATATACTCATTGTGTCTTGCAAGCCACCAGATTCAGCTATCAAAACACACAGTCAGCCATGTAAAATCTTGGCCTTAATTGCCATGCCACTAGCTGATGAGTGTGTGTGTGTGTGTGTGTGTGTGTGTGTGTGTGTATGTACATGTATATATATTTAATTGAACTAAATCATGTACCTCAAACTTAAAGACAATTTAGAATGATTTTAAATGTTGATCATATTCCCAATATGATAATATTTCTGGTTCATAAGCAGGAGGAGATAGTCACCATCACCCTAATGATGAATAGGTGGTTACTGAATTTTGACCAGTTCAAGTAAAAATGCACAAATTTAAAAATATTTAATGACACCATCCATCATGGCCAGCTTCAAAATTTCATAAATACTAGCAACTCTATCATGTCAAATTTCAAGATTCTTAAAGAACTAGAACAACGTGAACTTCAGGAATTATTCCAGTCAACTTGATTGTGCCATGACCAGGTACAATTCACCAATCCACTGACTGTGGAACACATTAAACATGCTTGGAGGGAAGTTCCTCATTGTGATGCAGTTTAATTTTTATTAATTAATTTACTTTTATTAATCATTTAATTTTTAAATCTCCTTCACTGTTAATCTATGAACACGAGCCTTTCAAGTTAGTATAATGAGAACACCAGGTATTTATTATTATTGCTTGATTATTTGAAGTAAAATATAGCAGAACTAAATGATCTAAAACTATTTTATAAAGTCAAATGTATTTTTAAAGATTATAAAAGATCTAGATAAGTTCAAAGGTCATACTATGGTGATAAAATATACTGCTTCAAAGTGAAGATAATAGGCTTTCATTTTGAAGGTATTAGTGGTTTCATTCTTTTCAAACATATTTCTATTTAATTTAGAAAGCTAGGAAAGAGCGAGTGTCAGAAATATAGGTGAAAGTGCCCTCATAATACAACATAAGAAATTTGGTCTTTAGTGCAGTTTATGAAGAAGTTGAGATTTCTGTCCTTTCTTTTCCTTTTTTTTTTTCCTTTAGGGAATTTAGCTGTAAGTTAAAAGCCCTTTTGCTGGTGAAAATTGATTTTTTTTTTCTTAATCTAGAGGAAACGAAATATGTGTAACCCAGCAGAGGAGGGAGAGGAGGTCAAGGGGTAAACAGTTTGATACAGCACGTCTTGAGCTCAGTCCTGGGCATGTGATCTCCAGCACTTATGTCCTCCCAACAGGGAGAATCCAACAGTGGCTTAGGCTTAAAATGCTTGAGAGAAAACTTCAAAAAAATGTCTGAGAGTCCCTAGAACATTTAGACTTTTCTGTCACGGTTTTTACTGTTCAATTATTTTTCTTTTTAACAGAACAGAGCATATTGTCAACACAGCTGAAATTTTCTTTAAGGTGGCTCTTTCTTTGCAGAGTTAGTCAGTTTTAATTAAGCACTGGATGTGATTAAGTTAGAGTTTTGCATTTAAGAAGACACCGGATGCCAAATCAAGAAAATTCTTTCATTTGCTCTTGCTCAAAGATTAAAGTGGGCACCATATTCTGTAAGCTCTACACAGCATTTCATAGCTCAAAGTTAATATTTCCAACTGATGGCTTTGAGATTCTATACTTTCAGCCTAGCCATAGAGTTCTTTTACACAATTTCTTTATTGAGAAATGTATTAAGGGCACCACCTCTACAATTTAGTAATTTTAAATAGGCTGAAAGTTTGTCCCCTTTGTTACTCTACAATATGTTGCTATGCTGGCTCTACACTATAATTTTGGAATCACATTAAGTTAGGAAAAATTCTAAAATTGAAATGGCATTAATGTTAATTAGAAATGCTCGGTTAGTTGATTTTCTTGAATTCCTGATGTTTATCCTTTGAAATAGTATGTTTGGTCACCATTTTTTGTTGTTTTTCATTTTCATTTATCAAAGTTGACATCTATTAAAAAAAAATGATAGTCTACCCTCTGACTACAAGCAAACAACAAATAATAAACAATCTATGTCAGTTATGCTATGGATTTACTAAAATACAAGGTTGTCAGAAAAATTTTCCAATTTTCATCCAGATGTTTTGCACTCCTTTGCACATAGCCAGAGGTGGTTAGAAGCATGATCTACTAGCAATTGGTACTAAATATAGATTGCTATAACTTCAAGCAAGAAACTGCCATAAACACTTTAATCAACAAGGACTTGAAGTAAAATGAATTAAAGCATTTAATTAAAAGAGACTCACTGGGCAATATGAATCCTAGATTTGTCTTTATAAATTATTATGTTAATCTTGGTTCTTCCACAGTTTTTCACTCTTGCTTTTTCCCCCTTAAGTCTATGAATTAACATATTAATGGTTAAAACTATGCCTGAAATTTATTCTTGTTTTCTCCTTTAAGCCATTATACTTCTCAATATATTTGTTTTAGCTCTTCTCATCTTTTACCTGTTTAATATTTTAATATTATATATTTTTACTTCATTGCAAATAGTATTTGTGTATCATATCACTCACTCTTCTATAATTTTATAGAATCAAAGTTCATTTTATAGGAATTACTGAATGCACAGGTGCTAAATAGAAATGCAAATTTCCAATATGTTTCAGTTTAAATCAATCATGCCTCTCCATAGCCTGGGCATTATTTGACTCCCAGTCTCACTGATGTTTCTCTGTCACTAACCTAAAGAGTTAGAACAATTCTCTTTCCCCTCTACTATTTAAGTATTTGGGGGTCTAGGAGTACAGATGGAAAGTGAATGAAAAAAGGATTTCATAAAACATAAATATTCATTATCGTTCCCAATATGCTGCTTATTTTTCAGATCCTGCTGGGTTCTGCCAGAAAAACAGAGGGTGTTCTCTGAGGGAGCACACTTAATGGAAAATTCGTTGCATTTTTCCTAATGCTCAAATTGGCAGTCTGTGTGTCATATGCTGAACACATAGAAACTTATGTACGTGCATGAGGCAGTTCAACACAATATGGGAAATGTCTATAAACTTGATTTTCATATGTATTTAATATCTGATAGGAGAGAACAAAGGAAATACAACTTTTTATAAATAATTGGATCCAGTATGATTAATGATGTGTGCATGTTACATATTTATATGTACACACACACTTACATATGTATTTATGCATTATATGAATATATTCCATTTGTTTAACAAGACTTATTTACTTAGAATCTAAAAATATGGTGAGGCTGCTATTAATAAATAGATCTTAAAGATTTTTACTTGATCTTTAGATTTTAAAGAGTATGTTTGATTAACCTACTGTTTTCATAATATAGCTTTGATTATTGTTCTCTGTTAATAATAATAGCTATCAAAAATGCTTTATGTTCCTTTTATAATTGATCTCAATTATGCTGGTCAATTAATTGACCTCAAATATGTTCAAACTACCTTTAAAAACCAAAAGAAGAACCATTAATAAAAAAGGAAAAGATATTTTTTTCTGGAAAAATTAGTGTTATTACCACAAAATTAAAGTACTAAAATTATGACATTAAAACTATGACTTTAACTTTATTAAATATCATTACTAGTCTCATAATACTTTGGGTATTATTGCTTTGAAAGTACATCTCAATTACCACATTATTTGATTTACTGAAAGACAGAAAGGAGAAAGATAAACTCCTCTTTCATTCTAAATACTTCATTTATTGATAGTGTTGACCAATTATGTGTAAATTTCTCAATTTACTGTTTTTTAGATCTCATGTTAACGAAAAATCTGTAAAATGTGTAAAAAATTATGGGAGGTTAATACAGAAAAAATATTTTTAATATGAAAGAAAATACCAAGAAGATGTGACATCTCAATGAAAAAGCAGAGAAATCAATATCTAAATAAAAGGAAATTAATAGGTACTTTCTAAATATAAAGTTTCTAGCAATAACTTATGGTTAAAGTAGTAGTTCTCAACAGGGGGAGATAATATTTGGTGATGTCTGAAAACATGTTAGTTATTACTGTTTGAGGAAAAAGATTTTTATTGACTTCCATGAGTAGAGGACAGTGATGCTACTAAATATCACAATACAGAATAAAACAAGAAATGTTTTGTACCAAAATGACCATAGTACAGGGTATCATTTCTTCAGTTACAGTAATGAAGAAATTTGACATTAAAACTGGGGTGGATTTTTTGATAATGTTACACAGTACAAGAGTTATAAATCTGAGTTGGATTATCTAATTTTAAGCTATTTTGATAAAGAAGATATACTGTAAATTCTTCTATTAAAATTAATTTTACTTTTTATTTTATTTTTAGTTGACAATTGCATACATATTTATGGGGTATAATTTGATGTTTCAATACATAGAAAATTGTGCAATGATAGAATTAGGCTAATTAACTTATGTATCATCTGAATATCATTTGTGGTGAAAAAATTTAAAATCTTCATGTTTAGTTATTTTGATAAATGAAATGCATAGCTACTAACCATAGTCACCATACTGTGCACTACATCACCAAACCTTGTTCTTCCTTTCTAACTGGAACTTTGTACCCTTTGACTAGCATCTATTCTTTTCTTGTTTAGACTCCTCTCTTCCCTGGAAACCACCATTTTCCTCTACTTCTATGAGTCTGACTTCTTTAGAAACCATATATAAGTGAGATTGTATAGGATTTCTCTCTCTTTACCTGGCTTATTCAATTCCTGATTTCAATCCTTTAGAAATATACCCATACATGAGATTTCTGGATCATATGATAATTCCATTTTTCATTTTTTGAGGAACATTCACTCTGTTTTCGAAATGAATGTTCTCATTTGCAATACTAACAACAATGTACGACAGTTTCCTTTCTCTACATCCTCACCAACACGTACTATGTTTCATCATTTTGGTAATAGTCAACCTAGCAGGTGTGAGGTGATAGCTCATGGTTTTAATGGACTTTCCCTGATGATTATAGATGCTAGGCATTTTTAAAAGATATTTATGTTGGCTGTTTGTATGTCCGCTTTTCAGAAATAGCTAACCAAGTCATTTGCACATTTTTAAAAGTGTTATTTGTTTTCTTGAGTATTTGAGTTCCCGTATAGTTTAGATATTAACCCTGATCTGATATAAATTACAAGTATTTTCTCCCAATTCAGTGAGTTGTACTGTGAATTGTACCTCTTTGTGTTTCAGAAGTTTTTTTGGTTTAATGTGATTCTTTGTTTATTTTCTTTTATTGCTTGTGGTTTTTAGGTCATACACAGGCAATCATTGCTCAGAACAATGTAGGAAACTTTTATCCTCAGTTTCTTTTCTAAACACATCGCAGTTTTAGATATTATGTTTAGATCTTTAATCCATATTGAGTTGATTCTTGTATAAGAAGTAGGTTAGGGTCAAATGTTATCCTTCTTCATGAGAGATCAGTTTTTCTCTACACCATTTATTGAAGAATATGTCCTTTACCCACTGTATGTTCTTGGCATCTTTATGAAAAATCAATTGACGGTGGGTGTGTGGATTTATTTCTAAGTTCTCTATCCTATTCCCTAGGTTAGTGTCTGTTTTTCTGGTAGTGCCATGCTGTTTTGATTACTATCTTTGTAGCATATCTTGCAATCTGATAATGTGATACTTTCAGCTTTGTTCTTTTTTGGTCACAATTGTTTTGGCTACGTGGAGATTTTGGGGTCCCATAGAATCTATATAGGAAGTGTGCTGAATCTGTAGATTTCTTCAGCCATATGGATATCTTAGCTATATTGATTCTTCCAATCATGAACATGACATATCTTTCCATTTATTGATGCCATTTCCAATTTATTTCATCAATGTGTCTAAATATTTAATGCACAAATTTTTCACTTTCTTGGACTCCTAAATATTTTTAATGCTATTATGATGTTGTTTCTTTCTTTTTCAACTAGTTCATCATTAAGGTCTAAAAAATGTTACTGATTTTTATATGTTGATTTTGTGCCTTTCAACTTTTCTAAATTAGTTTATCAGTTCTAATAGTTTTTTTTTTTGGTGTAATCTTTAGAATTTTTTATATATAAGATAATATCATTAGAAAATGGAAACAATTTCACTTTTTTCTTTCCCATTTGGAATTTTAAAACTATTTTTCTCCTACCAAATTGCTCTGGCTAGGAATTTCAGTACTGTGTGGAGAAGAAGTGTTAACTGTGGATGTCCTTGTTTAGTTCCTGATTTTTTTAGTTTGATGAATTCTCAATTGTCTATTTTTGGTTTTGTTGCCAGTGCTTCAGTTTTCTCAACATAATTTGGTAAAAGTACTTTATTTTCTCCACTCAAGTGTCTTGCTTTCTTTGTCAAAAAACAAAAATTTTATTTTTAGATTTTTTTTTTTTTTTAAATTTTCTGTGTTATTTATTTATTTATTTGGAGAGATTTTTGCTATAGGGTGCATGTGCTTGCCAGAAAGACAGAGAGAGACAGAGAGACAGAAAGTGAGAAATCACCCCCTAGAGGGGGTGGCCATGCCGCAATCCCTTCTCCTCCATTCTCCTCTCGGGATCTTGGACACACACGCAAGCACACGCGCCTGGCGTGAGTTTAAGCCACCAGGTCAGGGACTCAAACCGTGGTTGGCTACATGGGAGTCCAGCAACATAGCCATTACACCAACTGCTGGTCCCCCAAGATTTTTTTTTTTTTTTTTTTTTTTTGAGAGGCTTTTTACTATAGGGCATGTGCGCTCACCAGACAGACAGAGTGAGACAGAGAGACAGAAAGCGAGAAATCACCCCCCGGGGGGATGGCCACGCTGCATTCTCTTCTCCTCCATTCTCCTCTCGAGATCTTGGACACGCACGCACATGTGCCCAGCGTGAGTTTAAGCCACAGGGTCCAGGACTTGAACCACAGTCGACTACATGGGAGTCCAGCAACATAGCCACTATGCCAACTGCTGGTCCCAATTTTTAGATTTTTTTAATGCTGTTCCATTGCTCTGTGTGTTCATTTTTGTTCTAGCAACACGCTGTTTTGATTGTCCCAGTTTTATAGCATATTTTGAAGTTGGGCAGTGAGGTGCTTCCACCTTTATTCTTTTTTGCAGACTACTCTCTGGGTCATCCAGGGTCATTTTTGATTACATGATTTTTTATGATTTTTTTCTATTTCTCTGCAGAATAATACTTCTATTTTGATAAAATTTCATTGAATTTGTAAACTGATTGGATAATGTCAACATTTCGCTTAGATTGTCTTTTGTAATCTAAAAACAAAGGATGTCTTTTTTTTTTCTTTTTGAATTTCTTCCTTCAATTTTTTATAGTTTTTATTATAGAGATATTAAAGTTCCTTGGTAAGATTTATTTTAACATATGTTTTGTAACTATTATTAACGGAATTGCTTTTTTAAATTCTGCCTCAGTCCATTCATTTTTGGTGTATAAAAAACCTGTAGATTGCTGTATGTTGATTTTGCATCTGTGACTCTACTGAATTCATTTATAATTTTTACAAGTTTTTTCATGGATTCTTAAGGACTTTCTTTGTATATAATCATGTCATCTAAAAATAAGAACAATCTCACTTCTTTCCCCTATCTGCATGCCTTTTATTTCATTCTCTAGTTTGATTGTATTGGCTAGGCCTTCTAATACTATGCTGAAAAGAAATAGAGAAAATGGACAATCTTGCCTAGCTCCAATTTTTAATGGGAAAACTTTCAGCTTTTCTCCACTCAGTATTATAATAACTATGGGTTTGTCATAAATGTCTTTTATTCTATTAAGAAATCTATCTTCTATATCTATTTTGTTGATAGACTTAATCATTAAGTAATGATGCATTTTATTAAATTTATTTTCTTCATAAATTGAAATGATCATATAGCTTTTATATTTTGTTCTGCTAATGTTATGTATTACATTTACTGTTTTGCATAGGTTGAACCATCCTTGCATCTTTGGGATAAATGCTGTTTGATTTTTTTTTTCTTTTAAAGAATTATTTTATTCAATTAAATTTATTATTATTATTTATTATTATTATTATTATTATTATTATTTTTATTTTTATTCTTATTTTTACAGAGCACTTGTGCTCTGCAAAGAGAGGTACAGAGAGAGAGACTGAGAAAGCAAGACACCAGTTCTGGGACCAGAGCACATGGTAAGTCATGTAGGAATCTAGCACCTTGTCCAGCATACCATGTGCTGGTCTGCTATTTGATTTTGTATGATCTTTTCAGTGGTTTTTGAATTCAATTGGCTAGTACTTTTTTGAGCAATTTTACATCTATGTTTATCAGAAATATTATTTTATAGTTGCCTTTTTTGTGCCATTGTCTACTGTTGGTATCAAGATGAGTGTGGCTTCATAGAACACATTTGGGAGGGTTCTTTTCATTCATAATTTTAAAAATAATTAGAGGACAATTGACGTTAATTCTTTGATTAAAGTTTTACAGAATTCAGCCATGAATCCATTTGGACCTTAGGATGTCAGCATTTCTTTATTGGAAAATGATCTATTACTGACTCAGTCTCATTATTTATGATTGACCTATTTAGGCTTTCTATTTCTTCTTAGTCCAATCTAAGTGAATTGTATGTGCCCAGAAATCTGTCAATCTCCTCTAGGTTTTCCAATTGGTTAGTGTATATTTGTTCCTAGTATTCCCTAATGATCTTTTGTATTTCTGTGATATCTGTCATAATACATTTTCTTTTCTAGTTTCATTTATCTGCATTATTTTCCTATTTTTCTTAGTCTAGCTAATGATATTTTTTATATTATTTTTTCCTCTCAAAAAAACCCCAGCATTTTGTTTGACTCTTTATATACTCCCTTTATTGTCTACTTCATTAATTCTGACTTAATCAATATTTTTTCTTGTATTACATTTGAGATTTTGCTCACCTTCTCCTTGTTCTTCCAGTTCTTTCAGATGCATCATTTGATTATTTATTTTCTGTCCCTCTATTTCTTTGTGTGTGAGCAATAGTTACTGTAAACTTTCCTTGTAGCACTGTTTATGTAATATCTGAAATATTTCATGTGTACATTTTCATTATCATTTGTTTCAATAAATTTGTTAATGACATTATTTTTCAAGTTTAATGTAGTTAAGGAGTAAATTGTTTAGTTTCCAGATATTTGTGAATTTTTGAAAGCTCTTTTCATTGATTTCAAGTTTAATTCCATCTTAGAATAAATGATAGAGATGGTTTTTATTCATATAAATCTGTAGTGGTTTGTTTTGGTTTATTGGCTACGTTATTATGTAGCCAATTTTCAAAACTTTCACTTGGGGCTTATAAAAACGTGTATTTTGTAGTTGTTAGTTGTCTGTTCTATAAATATTTGTCAGGTTCATTTTTTTAGGGTACCATTTAGTACTTGTGTTACTTTGTTATTTTTATTTATTTATTTACTTTTGGTCTATATTACCTATCTAATAGTGAATGTGGGGTCTTCAAATTCCCATTTATTAGTGTGTTATAATCTATCTCTTTAAACATAGCAGTCTTTGTTCTATGTATTTGGAGTTCTGATGTTAGGTTCATAAATAGTTATTTGTTGTATCTTCTTGGTGAATTAATAATAACTTTAATGGTATGCACTGCCATTGTCTTTTTTTTTTTTTTTACTTATATTAGATATATTTTTCTGATATAAATATCACAACTCCAGCTATTTTTTGTCTCTATTTTCCTAAAATGACCTTTCAGGTCTTTCACTTTTAATGTGCAATATGTACATGTCCTTCCAGTGAGGTGTGCTTCTTATAAGCAGTATATAGAGTGTTCCTCTTTTTTGTTTTGTTTTTTTCTCCATTGAGCTTGTTGTATCTTTCATTGTTCAAATTAATTAATTTATATTCAAAAATCTTATTGATATTTTCAGACTTCCACATATCATTTCATTAGTTATTTTTCTAGTTGTTTTGTGTTTTCTTATTTCTCTTTATCTCTCATTTTCTATAGTACTTTTTTTTTTGGAGAGTTTTTTGCTATAGGGCACATGCACTCGCCAGAAAGGCAGAGAGAGACAGAGAGACAGAAAGTGAGAAATCACCCTTCAGGGTGGCTGGCCATGCCACAATTCCTTCTCCTTCATTCTCCTCTAGGTTATTCATTTTGTTGGTGTAAACCTAATTGCTTGTAGCAGTCTCTTATGATATATTTACATTAAATATTTTTAAACTAAGAGAAAAAATGTAAAGAAAATGAATATAATACTTATATAAAAATTTATCCAAATGACCATTAATTATGTAAGAAAATAATTACACTAAAAGAGAAACATACAAGAAAATAATGTCACTATATTGTCTTCCTTTCATTGAATTAGGAAATATAAACAGATCAAAATTATCCAGTAATGACAGAAATATGATGGCACAGGGCAGTCTAAGTACTCTTCTCTGCTTTTAGTGGGATTATAATTTGGTTAATTCCTGGAATAAAATTGTATAATATTCAGAGAAAAATTGGCCCATTCTTTAACTCAGCATTTTTACTTGTAGAAGTGTAGTCATAATATGTAAGAGAAGTAAATAAAAATGTATGCAAAAAGATATTTATTGTAGCAACAAACTAGAAACACCCTGAATTCCTATGATTAGTAGAATGATTGAAATAATATTAGTATGTTCATACAGCTGTTAAACTATATATATATATATATATATATATATATATATATATATACACACATGTATATTAAAATAACATACAAAATAAAAATATAGAAAATATATATGTATAGATCCCTTCTTTTTTTAAGAAAATAAAGTTCTCTAAATGTGCATCCATATCTTTAAATTAAAATAAATTAGAAATACAGAAAACCTAACTCTTGTCAATGATTAATTCAGGGAGCAGAATTAGATGGGGAGGAAATTATGACTTTTGATTAGGCACTTCATTTGTACTTGAGTTTTAACCCAGACTATTTCATCAAATAATTCAAGTTATTAAGAAGAGACTAATAAATTCATGAGGTAAGTGCTCTAAAAGGAAAGAGTAAATTTTATACTGAAAGTGAACAACATATGTCCTTTATATATCAGACACTTTATAGGTAGTGGTAGCAGAAGGTGTTACTATCCCCTTTATTTTAGAATACAGTTATGACTTGATTTGGTATGATGCTGGGTTATTTATCAGATATTTTATATTGTCTACTTCACAAATCAACTTTTAATGAAATGGTTGTGTTGAGCAATAGGAATTATCCATATAACTAGGTATTTTGTATCAACCCCAACTAATTCAACAAGGCAGAAACAAACAAGAAGCAATGTCCATGATGACTAAAATGTTCTAAGAAGCCATTTTTCCCCTAATTCCTGTAATAGTTTAATAAAAGAAACCAAATGAACAATGCAAGAAATGTCACTAAATTTAAACAGAGAGTTAGTGCAAATCAGGGTTTGTAGAATCTTTCTATTGATTGTGGTGTAATTGCCATACAAACATTGTTCTTAACAACATCCTTTATAGAATGGCTAATGTTTTTCTGGTTGGAGTCTACAGTTTAGAAATGAAGAAGAACAAGGCAGAAAAATCCATTTTTTTGATTGAGAGAAAATTGCAAAGGATAATATAAATGCTTCTATTTCTTCAGCTGCACATATAGAAATTCATCAGGATCTTGGAGAGTAGATCTTAACAATATAAACTAAGATCTTCCATGTGATGAGCATACATAGCTCACACAGAATGAATGCAATTCTTGTTGTTGAAACAGAAATCAAAAAATAAGTCTGAAAATGTTGTATTTAAAGAGATAGTCATTGATCACCTTTGCTAGAATTGCTGAAAATGTTAAAATCATGATAAAATACATGATAGCCGAGAAGTGCTGTCCAGACACCTCTTCAAGGAAAAATGTGCTCCCTCGAAGAGGGGAGGGTTAGAAGGTAGCTACTAGCTGCCGATCTTTTAGGACTGGCCTTCAGATTCATTCAACCTCCTAGCCTAGGCCACATCCTTCGGGGGGAGGGAGGGCACCCACACAAGATTGCTAAAAAGGCACAGGTATTTTCAGTACAATGTAGGCTACTCCGCCCTGCAATATGCCTCCCAAATTCCTTGCCTCTTTGACTTAAATTTTGGACATTCGATATCCAGTTGCGTATCCTCCCTGTGCTCAATCTTGTCTTCTTTCTTTTCATAGATGTTGATTCCTAGTTAATATCTTGCATTCCAAACTCAACTTCAGCATCTGCTCTGCAGATTCCAAACTATTAGAAATAGAAGTAAGTTTAGAAATAGTGAATCTCTGAAAGGAGTTTGCATACCTGTTTTATTTAATACTTTACCTGTATAGAAACAAGAGGGAAGATCGAACTTGTATGGGTAAATGGGATTGTTGAGGAAGAAATTTTATTATTTTACTGCTTTGGTGTAATGGGGAATGGAAAAGACTTCAGAGAGTATAAATGTCCATAAAAGGATTCAGTACTTGGAGGAAGCTTAAGAAATGTCCCCAGCATTCAAACTACCCTGTATGGGACCAGCAGTAAGAGTAATGGCTATGTCGCTGGACTCCCATGTAGTCTACCACAGTTCGCATCTCGGACCCGGTGGCTTAAAACTCACGCCGGACGCATGTGCGTGCGTGCCCAAGATCCCGAGAAGAGAATGGAGGAGAATGGATTGCGGTGTGACCATCCCCCCTGGGGGGTGATTTCTCGCTTTCTGTCTCTCTGTCTCTCTCTCTCTGTCTGGCGAGCACACGCGCCCTATAGCAAAAACCTCTAAAAAAAAAAAAAAGAAAAAACTACCCTGTAATCATTTTACTGTCTAAATTAATATGTCTCCCACGACAGTACTCAAAATCAGAGGTAAATTTGTATATTCCAAAAGGAAAACAGGTTTTTCAGAAAAAGAACTATGCTTTATGCTTATTTGATGAACTGGATTTAGGAGTGAAATCTACAGGGTTCTTTTTTAACTCTTCAACTAATTTTCATATGTTCACTGATTCATTCAGAGACAGTCATGAGAGATGGTGCAGAATACCTGAAGATGGAATAAATTTCAGGCATTAGTTCTAAACAAATAGATATTCTACTTTACTTTCTCTTTATTTATCCCAGTATGAATACACCACATATTAACCTAGTCAAAGATATTCCCATACACATTATCATCAACAGCTAATTTTTTTATTTGTGTGTCTCTTAAATGTTTTGCATTTTTCTCCTTGATCCCCTCCCTCCTGCTCCACCACTGCCTATTGCCTTCCCACACTTCCTCTATTCACAGTTCACCATGCTTTTATAACTTTCACTCTTCAGTCTCTGCATAGAGTGAAGACATTTGGTATATATTAAGTGGGAACATTCAATACCTCTCTTTCATAGTCTCTCTTGCTTCAGTTAGCATTAAATATTCCATATTCATCAATTTTTTATCAAATGTTATGATCTCATTGATTTTTAGGATGAGTAGTATTCCATAGTACGTATGTGCCACACTTTTTCAATCTATTAATCTGTTCTTGTACATTTGGGTTAATTACATGTCTTAGCAATTGTGAAAAATGTGGCAATAGACATGGATGTACAAGTTTGACTGTATTTCTATCCTTTGGGTGAGCATCCAGAAGTATAATTGCTGGGTCACACAGTAGTTCTATTTGTAGGTTTTTTTGAGGAGCCTCCATAGTGGCTGTACTAATAAATATCCCCATTGACAGTGTAGGAGAATTTCCTTTTCACTGCACTCTCACCAGGATTTAATCATTCTTGTTTTATAATCTCATTAGCTCTGACTGGGATTCTATGATATCTCATAGTGGTTTTGACTTGCAATTCCCTTATGATAAGGGATGTTGAACATTTTTTCATATGCTTTTTGGTTGTTCATATGTCTTCATTGGAATGTTGTCTCTTCACTTCATATGCTCATTTCTAAATTGGATTGATTATTTTTATGTGAGTAAGCTACTTGAGTTCTGTTTATATTCTGGATACCAGTACCTTAGATGAAGTAGAGTTTGCAAACATATTTGCCCATTCTGAGGCTTGCCAATTCACTCTAATTGTTTATCTTGCTGGGTAGAAGCTTTTTAACCTGCTTTTATCCCACTTACCTATTTTCGAGATGATCGTCTGTGCTCTGGGAGTCTTATTTAAAGTCTTTGCCTACTCCAAAGTCGCCAAGAGTATCTCATGTTTTCCACCTATAGTTTTATAGTTTCAGATTTTATGTGTAGATTTTTTATTTAGTTTGAGTTTATTTTGTTAATGGTGAGGGATTTAGGTCAGTTTCATTTTTCTGCAAATGGATATTCAGTTTTTCTAACACTATTTACTGAAGAGATTTTTCTTTTCCAGACTGGATTACTTTTGTCCTTTGTCAAAAATCAGTTGGGGGAACCAGCAGTTAGCGTAATGGCTACGTCGCTGGACTCCCACGTAGTCAACCGCGGTTCACGTCCCAGACCTGGTGGCTTAAAACTCACTCTGGGCGTGTGTGCGTGTGTGCCCAAGATCCCGAGAGGATAATGGAGGAGAAGGGATTGCGGTGTGACCATCCCCCCTGGGGGGTGATTTCTCGCTTTCTGTCTCTATGTCTCTCTGTCTGGCGAGCGCACGCGCCCTATAGCGAAAACCTCTCCAAAAAAATCAGTTGGCTATGTGTTCTGGGATTTATCTTTGGATTTTTTTATTCTGTTTCATTCGTCTATATGCCTGTTTTTCTGCCAATACTGTTTTGATTATCACAACTTTGTAATATATTTTGTGTTCAGGGAGTGATATGCCTCCTACTTTATTCTTTTTGTGCAGTATTGAACCACTCATGCAACTTTGAAATAAAACCTAATTGTTCATGGTATATAATCTTTTTAATGTGTCATTGGATATAGTTTGCTAGTACGTTGTTGAGTATTTTTGCATCTGTATTTATCAAGGATATTGGTCTATAGTTTTTTTACTTGTTATGTCTTTGTTTTGGGGGATGAGGGAACTGTAGGCTTCATAGAATGAATTTGGATGGGTTTCTTCCTTTTAGATCTTTAGAAATAGTTGCAGGAGAATGAGGGATAGTTATTCTTTAAAAGTTTTGTAGAATTCAGAAGTGAAGGCATCAGGAAATGTGTTGCCAGACTATTTATTACTGATTTAGTCTTATTGCTTGTTGTTGATCTATTCAGGCTCTCCATGTGTTCCTGATTCACTCTTGGTAGAGGAACTTATCCATCTCACCCAGGTTTTCTTGTTTGTTGGAATATACTCAATAGAGTCTCTAATAATCATTTATATTTATATTATGTTTGTTGTAATATTGCTTGTTTCATTGGGTTTTGATTTCTCTGGTTTCTCTTCTCTATTCTTAATTAGTTTAGCTAACAGTGTTTGAATGTTGTTTATCTACTCAAAGAAGCTGCTTTGGGTTTCATTTATTCTATGTATAGTTCATGTATTCTCTAATTTATTTATTACTACTCTAATATTTATTATTTATTTTCTCCTGACATTATGCAGTTGTTGTTGTTTTTCCAGTTCCCTGAGGTGTGTTTTCAGGTTGTCTATTTGCCAACTTTTTCTTTTGTTATACACGCTAACGGCTATGGACTCTCATTTTATCAGTGCTTTTGTTGTCTCCCATAGTTTATGAAAACATGTGTGCTCATTACCATTAATTGCAATAAATCTTGTGATTTTGATTTCTTCAGTGGTTGTGAAGTCATTCAGAAGTAAATTGTTTAGTTTCCACATGTTTGTGTAATTTTTTTTTCTGCAGTTATTTTCGAGTTTAATTCCACTGTGGTTAGAGAAGATGCTGGATAGAGTATCTATGCCTTTGAATTTTTAAAGATTTCTTGTTTGTCCTATCATGTGGTCAACCTTCAAATATGTTCCACGTGAGGATGATAAAAATATATATTTTTGTAGTTGTTGGCTGGAAAGTTCTATAGATTTCTGTCAAGACTATTCAACATATGATAACATTTAGATCCTGTATCTCTTTGCTCATTTTTTGTCTGGATGATCTGTCCAGAGGAGATGGTGGTGTGTTGAGATCGCCAATGTTTAGTGCATTGCAGTCTATCTCTCTCTTTACATCTACCAATCTTTATTTCATATATTTAGGTGCTCCAGTGCTGGGTGCATAGATATTTATAAGTGTTATATCTTCTTGGTGAATTAGCCCTTTTAGTAGTACATAGTGTTCTAGTCTCTTACAGCTTCTGTCTTAGAGTATACTTCATCTGATATCAGTATCATGACTCAAATCTTTTTTTTTTAATTTACATTTGCATGGAATATCTTTCTCTAGCCCTTCACTTTCAGTCTACGTATGAGGTGAATTTCTTGTAGTCAGAACATAGAGGGTTTCCACTTTTTCATCAGAAGTTAATGCCTTTTAATTGGAAAATTTAATCCATTAATATTCAACTTTATTATTGATATCTGTGAACTCACCTCTGCCAATTTCTTAGCCATTTTCTTTGTTGTTTTTTGTTCTATCTTTAAAAAATAATTAAGAGAATTTTTGTTTGTTTGTTTGTTTTTTACTATAGTGCATTTGCTAGCGAGACAGAGGAAAGCAGAGACATAGAAAGAGAGAAATAACCCCCTGGGGGGAATAGCCACACCACAGTCCTTTCTCTTCCATTCTCCTCTAGGGATTTTGGGCATGCACACACATGCTACTGGCATGAATTTCAAGCCATCAGGTCCAAGGCTTGAACCACAGTCAGTCATGTGAGAGTCCCGCAACATAACCATTACAACATCAGATGAACTTTTTTTTATTATTCTCTTATTTCTGGTTGTCTCTGTTTAGTTTTTCTGATATAGTAACTCCTTTCAGTACTTCTTGAAGAACTGGCCTAGTGTTGGTAAATCTTTCAGGTTTTGTTTATCTGAAAATGATTTTTATGTTTTCTTCCCATTTGAAGGATAATCTTACTGGGTATACTATTCTTGGTTGAAATTGTCTTTTAGTGTTTTGAATATGTCTGCCCATTCCTTCCTCATTTGCATTGTTTTAGTCAAAAGATATGACATTAGCCTAGTAGGGTAATCATTATAAGCAACTTGATGGTTCTCTCTAGCTATTTTTTTTAAAGATATGCTGTTAATTTTAATAAAATAGATAATTTCATATTACATAGGGAACAAGTCATCTAGAATCTTGTCTTTATCTTTGATTTGACCAGGGAGAATCTTCTTATGTTGATGCTATCTGTATTTATAGTTTCTGTGTCTGGATATATGAATGCTTCTTTAGGTTTGGAAAATTTTCTGCAAGTGTTTCATCGAATAGATTTCCTATGCCCTTAGATTTTTCACCTTCTGGAATATCAATTATTTTGATATTCAGGTGTTTGATAATATCTAGAATTTCCACCTGTTACCCTCAGTTTCTTGTGGCTATTTTTTTTTTAATCTTTCTTGTTGGCTTTGTCTAACTCAGAGGTTTTGTCTACTAGATCAGAGAGCCTATCTTCTGTATGGTGTTATTTGCTATTAATACTGTCAAAGGAGGTTTTGATTTCTTGCATTACAGTCATCATATCTAGAAGTTATGTTTGGTTATTTTATGGTGTCTATCTTTTATGCAGTTCTTCTTTCAAGTCATGGAATGATTTTCTCATCTTCTAGAGTTGGTTGGTTGTTTAACCTGTCTCATGAAGTTTAGTTACAGTAAATGAACATTCTGAATTATTTTTCTTACCTTTTATTGATTTCTTTCTTCATTTTCTTTTTCATAGCTGGAGATGAGTATGTGTTCCCTTGTAGAAAAGTATTTTACGGTTTTCTCATAGTCGAGGCTTTTCTGTGATTTTTAGTCATTTAATGATGTATTCACTTCCTGAGAATTATTTAGGGTAGGTTTCTGTAGTGTTTTGTTGGTATGCTTCCCTTGGTTATAAATTAGCTTTGGGCCAATTGCTCTCTTTGCTGTGTTCTTCAGTGTGGTATCTGAAGCAGGAGTCTTGGGTTCAGATTTACAAAGAGAAGTTTCTCTCTTTTTATTGGTGGGTTCATTAGATTCCTCTAGAATCCTTTCACAGTGTTCAGATGTTTGGCTCCTAGACCACTTTAGTCAATAGGTGGATGGTGCCTTCTAATATTGAAACTCTAAGATCAGAATTTGAGGTGCTAGGGCTGAACTAGTCCTGTATCCCACAGCCTTCAATGGGCAGTGGACTTTAGCACTCTACTTTACTTTCCAAGATTTCTTTTGGTAATGGTCTTTCTAAGCACCTCTAGAAATGAATATTAAATTTCAAAAACAAATTTTGAGGAGTAAATGTCATTATGATTTTTTAGAAAAAATATTTTTAAATGTATATTTATAAATGACTAATGAAAATGTGGCATTACTAGTTACAGCACTTGGACAAGAGCATTCTGATAAATAGGATATTCATATATTTAGATCATCTAAAATGATCTATTCTTTACCTAAAAGTTACAATGAAGTCTTCACAAGAACTAAAATTGATGAAACAATACTGTTCTTTAATCATAGGGAAACAAACTACACAATGACAATCATATATGATGCTAAGAAAGCAGTGAGAATGAACTTAACACAACATAAGCAATGAGAAATTAGCACTTTATAAACAAAGTTCTTATTTACAGTACTATTATTAAAGTTAATAGATGCTTAGCTGTGAAAAAAGCCCTTTGTTGTGATAGAGGTATTATATTGCTTTATTTTTTATTTTGTTTTTAATGATGCCTAGGAAATTGCCTAGAAAATAGAAAGCTTAGAGATTTTATACTTATTTCTTCAAACTGAAGGCATTATCTCATACTAAGACCATTAATGAATGTAATTTACTAACAATACCTCTGTTCTAATGATCTAATTGATTATTCTAATTGAGACTAGAATTAGAACCACTACTTCTGCTTTAGTACTGAAAATACGCTCACTTATATATGCATATAGAGAAAGCATATAACTGGCAGTTCAGTGTATAATAACCTTCTTGTTTGTACAGTCAATACACAGCATATTGTTCTTACTTAGAGAGCCCATGATTGATTTAGAGAGGTAGACTATGATTCAGAATTCTGAAAAATAATTTCCATTTTGGGGCTATATAGATGTACTGCTTCGGTGTTGTATGAAAATACAAACACCATTAAAAAGATGAACATCTTTTATAAATTCACAAATCTAAAGACAGATTGTCATGTTTTAGACACCTTATTGCAACTGACAATTATCTGAAATAGTATATGAATATGGTAAAAAATGTGCAATGTACTTTATATAGCCCTTGTAGTCTAGGTTTTATTTACATAGCCTGATAACAGTAATCTAAATCATTACTATATTAAGGCAAGTTATGATTCACTGTTAGTAATAAGCACTAATTATCTGTTTATGAATGTATTGATAAATTGTTTTATTCGTTAACATAGTAGTAGTAACAGGTAGAATATCAAATACTATAAAACTAATAAGATTATGAGTGACTAATTTTTCTTTTTTCCTATAAAGAAGTTTTTGGCAGAATTAAGGCAAAAATTTCATATGGCATATGAGAGTGTGTGAGTGTTTGTGTCTGTGTGCATGTATGTACACACATACAAGTATTATATGCATGCATATATGTATATTTACAAATTCACTTTTATGTCTATCTGCAAATATCGAACAGTCATATGTGGCCATATTGCTATCTTTCCAGGAACATTTTTCTCTGGTTTATGGAAGCAGATGCTATTTATATACATGTGTTTACAACTCAGCCTCAGAGACCACATTAGCCACAGAATTTACCACGGTCATGATATTTTCTTTTCTACTTGTAAACAAGTTTTACACAATTGATTAGATTGGTTATGAATCAATACAAAGAAGTTCTTGCAGTATTCACAATACCTTCCTTTGTTTTTAAAATCAGTGTTTAGATTTAGTATTTTTTATTATGTACAACCAAGAACTGCAATACATACTTCACTAAGCTTACTTAAAAAGAGCCATTTTATAGCCATTGCTGGAATGAATTTTGGCTCTTTCTTGTAGATCGCCAAACTTGACATAATATTTCTGTCATTTAAATACATTGAGATTCTTTAAATTAAATCACGAATATTTCTAGAATTTCAGTTCTTGACATTCACCCTTCTTTTCATTTATATACTTGGATGCATGTCTATAACATTTTTATTTTCGTGTTACCTTCCTGTTTCTTTGTGTTCTTTAAAAACTGTGTTCAGCAAAACCACTATATCCCTAAGGTCTCACACATTGATTTGGCATAATATGTCTTCAATAAATATTTGTTAATTAAATAGTGATATCATCAATCTATAGACTTAAATATCTTACCTAGTTATTATCAACATTCTAGGTAAATTTCATGATTGATTTAAAAATGTTTTATTGAACTTTCTGGTCATAATTCTCTACCCTCCCATTCCTAGATGTAATTCTCAACTCAAAAATCTTAACTTTGCTTGTGAACATGTAAATAGTATAAAGCAGAAATACGAAAGAAAAATATTCATAAACATGTTTTATGAACTGAAGTTTTTAACCTAGATGCATGAAGATTCTTGGAACCCTAGCTATTATAGTTCCCTTCAAATTAGTCCATGCTTTAATATGATATAGGATGAGATTAGGTCTATGTAACTTTAAAAAGCAAAACCAGAATTAAGAAATAGGAAGATAGGGATAAATGCTCATATAAAAGTCATGTCTAAAAATTGAATCTTTTTAAAAATGAAATGTAATACATTAGTAGATAACAGATTTATTGTCATACTGTAAGTTGGTATGAGTATTCTAGAGGTATAAAACTTTAACTGTGGAATGAACAAGGAGATAACATTAGAAATACCACTGTAAAAATCCACGTTTGTAAGTTCTTCTGAATTTCATCATGTTTCTTTGCCTTTCCTCCCCAAACAATAACTATTATATCTGTTCTTCACAACTTCATTGCTATTTGCCTTAAAATGCATTATTTTAGCTCAACTTTAAACATGTATTTTTGTCCAATACTTTCCAAACCTTACAGAAACAGCATCCATTTAATCTGGTAAATTAGGCAATTTTTATAGTCATCTTTGAAATGTAAGTTAAGGATTTCTTGAAGTTAATCATAGCTAGCTTTCTTGTCAATAATCTACTGATTTTGAGCTTTACACTACAAGATACGCACATTTCTTGATTAGCTTTTTCTACCTGTCTTCCTAGAATACATTTACCAGCATCTACAGTTCCAGGATATCCACAAGCTGTTTACCATTTTTACCATGAAAAATTTATATGCACGTGATCTCTGTTACTTCCACATTCCTCATCTATTTCGTCTTGATTTATGACTTGTTGCATTAATTTATGTTACTTCCTTCGTCCAGCTGAGTTCTAAGAACATTACTTAGAAGAATTGGTTAATACTCTCATAGGAATCAGAGAACAAGCTAGTAATCTGTTTTTCTTTTTTCCATTTGTAACTTTTATTTTTTGACTTAAAGGTATTTTAGGTTATGGTGGTCATGGGGATACTATCAATAATTTATTATCTATTAGATTTGTATAAAATAGTGGGAAATAATGAACTTGAGGCTCAAGCATATTTCATTTCTAATCTCAAATTTTGCTATGTAAAAATGTACTCAATTCCTTGAAGTTAGGTTTTCACCCCTGTAAAACAAAATAAAATGCAGTTATATTTTCCTTACATTTCCCCATGATTTATATTACATTTATACTAGAACATGTGAAAATAATGTTATGTGATAATTAATTTTCATTATTGTTTATCTTAGCTAGGCTAACAGACCAGTAAGTGCTGCCTTCTATTGTATCTTCTTATTCTAGGCATTTACTTATTTTATTTTATTTTTAAAAACATTTATTTACTTATTTATCTATTTATTTGTTGTTGTTTTCAAGTTGGGATTTCAAGCTGGGATTTGAACCACAGTCAAGCAAGTGGGAATCAAGCACCTTAGCCACCATGCCACCTGCTTACCCCCTTATCCTAGGCATCTATATTATTTTATATTTCATGTAGACCATATAAGATATTCTCAGAAACTCTTCCAGAATAGAACCCAATCACAAATTCTAAGAATCTTTAAGACCATTTGAAATAGGGCGTTAAAAAGCTTTAGTTCTGTTTTCATACCTAAAGAATTCAGTGGGAAGGGAAGGAAGTTTGAACCAACATTTTAAAATGCATTTTGGTGTATATAAAATAAAGGGTATTCCCTCTCACTGTCCTTCTCTGTCTCTTTCCAGCAAGTGCAAGAATCCTATGGATAAATAAATAAATAAATAAATATGAATAAATAAGCAAATAAATAAAATGAAGAGTATTGGGGAAATTATTACATAATAATTTAATTCATTTTATAGGAAACAGTAGTGTAAAAGATCGAACTGAATGGACTAGAATTGAGAAGTTAATCATGAACATTTTTAACTGAGAGTTATTTTATATTTAGAAAAGAACCTATAGGGAACCAGCAGTTAGTGTAATGGCTATATCGCTGGACTCCCACGTAGTCGACCGCGGTTCGCGTCCCGGACCCGGTGGCTTAAAACTCACGCCAGGTGCATGTGCATGCATGCCCAAGATCCCAAGAGGAGAATGGAGGAGAAGGGATTGCAGTGTGACCATCCCACCTGGGGGGGATTTCTCGCTTTCTGTCTCTCTGTCTCTGTCTGTCTGGCGAGCACATGCGCCCTATAGCAAAATCCTCTCCAGAAAAAAAAAAGAAAAAACCTATAAAAATAAAATGTTGACAGTATTTTACTGCTGTAGTAGAGTGATTATTCCCTCATATTTCTATTTGCAAAACTATACAGTTTTAAAGAAAGAGACAGAGAAACAGTGAGAGGAGAAATAAGTCATCCTCCAAGAGAATGACCACTTCACAATCCCTTTTTTTTCATTTTCCTCACTGAGTTTTGGGCATACACACACACACTCCTGGAGTGGTTTTCAAACCACCAGGTCTGGAACTTGAACTGTAGTCTGTCACGTGAAAGTTCAGTGCCTTCACCACACCATCTGCTGGCCCCAAAATATATTCATTTCAATTTTAAACGTAAAAACTATTGCAAAAAAGTTTTACTGTAACCCCCTAAATAGGTTAAGTAAACTATTATGTACAAAATGGTTCATAGCAATATTGTTTCCTTAACAGTTAATTAAAGCTCAATCCCATTGGTATAGAGAGGAAAAAATGTATAAAAGCGTCTCATTGTTCTTTACAAAGCAAACATGAATTGTCAAAGGCAAGGGTGCTTCCTACTTATTTTAATGCATCAAGAAATTTATAAAACTCTAATTTTGCTTTTTTGAATATTCCTAATTCACATATGTAATTAGGAAAAATTACTAATAAAAATAACATCAGGATACTACCATCTGGAAATTTTAGAAATAAAAACTACTATAATTAAATTAGAAAAACATAAATGTAAAAGGAAATCAAACTCAGCATAAGAGTAGTTTAGCATATTTGATTAAAATATCCTGTGTGTTCAAGATCCTGAGAGGAGAATCTAGGAAAAGGGATTGTGGCGTGGCCATCCCCCGTGGGAGGTGATTTCTCGCTTTCTGTCTCTCTCTGTCTTTCTGGCAAGCTCACAAACCTATAGGAAAAAAAAAAAAAAAAAAAAAAAAAAAAAAAAAAAAAAAAAACTTCTCAAAAAAAAAAAAAAGTAAAATATCCTAATTGAATCACAGAAAGAAGAAAAAAAGGATATAGAGAGAAGAGTGTGAAAGGCCTAATGTGTGTAACTCTAAACTTAAAAAGTAAGAAAAGAAATAATGGAAGAGAATTAAAATGAGAATACAATGGCTGCAAAATTTTCAAAATTGTTGAAATGTTTCAAGTCACAGACTTAAGAAGTACAAACAAAACCTAGTGTGAAAACAAAATTAAGTATATTGAAAATGAAAAAAAAAAATCTTAAAACACTTATAGATTTGAGGAAAGATGTATTATTCAAAAGGAGCAAGAATAATACTCAAAGTCAGCTTTTTAGTAGACAATAGAGCTACAAAACAATGAGAGATATCTTTAAAATATTGAAAGAAGGAAATATTGACATAAAATTGAAAATTCATGGATTTGTTCTGTAGTACGGAGGTAATGTGTTGTTCAGGATAAGATATAACACACATGGTAACTACATCTTAAATGCTTGGTCCAGTTGGCCCGAAATATGCCAAAGTCATTAAGGCACTGGACTCCTACATGGTTGACTGTGGTTCAAGTTCTGAACCCAAGCTTGAAACTAATGCCTGGTGTGTGAGTGTGCATGCCCCAAATCCTGAGAGTAGAATGGAGAAGGGATTGTGGTGTGCCCATTCTCCCTGTGTGGTGATTTATCACTTTCCCTCTTTCTGTCTCTCTGTGATTCTCTAACAAGTGCACATACCCTACACCAAAAATTACACACACACACATATAAACCAAAATGTATATGTTGTTTTCAAGAGATATATTTTATATCTAACTCTTTAACAAGATTGAAAATATAAATAGAAAATAATTTTATTATTTTATTATTTTATTTTATAATTTATTCTGCAAAGAATCAGGCCAAAAAAGGTAAGTTTTTAAAGAATCATGAACAAGAAACCAGCAGTTGACGTAATGGCTATGTTGTTGGACTCTTGTGTAGTTGACCATGGTTCGAGTCCCAGATCCAGTGACTTAAAGTTACACTGGGCACAAGTATGTGTGTGCCCAAGATCCCAAGAGGAGAATGGAAGATAATGGATTACGGTGTGGCCATCCCCTTCGAGGGGTGATTTCTCACTTTCTGTCTGTCTCTCTCTGTCTTTCTGGCAAGTGCAGGTGCCCTGTAGCAAAAAACCTCTCCAGGAAAAAAAAAATCATGAAAGAGATAGAAAGAATAAGAAACAAATAATTTAGATATTAGGTATAAATTTATATATATTGGTGACTACATTAAATATAAATGAACTAAATAACTGAATAAAAGTCTAAGACTATAGTACAGAAACAAATAAACCAAAATGTTTATGTTGTTTTCAAAAGATATATGTTATATCTAACTCTCTAACAAGATTGAAAGCATAAATAATAATTATTATGAAAATACTTATAAAATAAAATCTGATATATCTGTACTAATTTATCTAATAGCATGCACCTTAAAGTAATAAGCATTACTAGAGATAATAAACACAAAATGTTTAATCTATTTTGAAGATACAGTTACAAAGTCATACATCTGGGACCTGCAAATTGCATAATGGATATGTTGCTGGACTCCCATGTAGTTGGCCGTGGCTGGAGTACCAGACCTAGCAGCTTAAAAATAACATTGGTTGTGTGTGCATGCATACCCAAAATCCCAAGAAGAGAATGGAGAAGGCATTGTGGCATGGCCATCCCTCCCAGTGGGGGATTTCTAACTTTCTCTCTCTCTCTCTCTCTCTCTCTCTCTCTCTCTCTCTCTCTCTCTGCCTATCCAGTGATTGTGTGTGCCCTATAGCGAAATCTCTCTCTCTTAAAAAAAAAAAAAAGAATAGAAAAGAAACAAAAAAAATCATATACCTAGTAATATAGTTTTAATTTAGGTAAATTAAAAATTGTTCAAAGTAAAAACATACAGATAAATTCACAAGACTGGGAGATTTCTGCAAACTGCTCTTAGTAACTGATAGAATAAACATAAAATAACTATTAAGGTAGAGAATATCATCTAGACTATTGGATATATAGAGCATTCCTCCTGGGACCAGCAGATAGAGTAATGGTTACATCACTGGACTCCCACATAGTCCACTGCAGTTTGAGTCTTGGACCCAGTGGCATCAAACTCATGCCGGGTGGATGTGCGAGTGTGCTCAAAATCCCAAGAGGAGAATAGAGGAAAAGGGAATGCAGCATGCGTATCTCCCCTGGGGGGTGCTTGATTTCTCACTTTCTGTCTCTCGGTCTGTCAAGTGCACACACCATAAAGCAAAAATCTCTCTCCCCCCCTCAAAAAAAGGAAGAATTAGAACATTCCTCCTAACAATAACATAACATTCATATTCTCTTCTAATACACCTAAAACACTTACACATATTCATGATATAATCAATTTAGTAATAACATATAGCAACAAATTTTACAATGTTTTTTTCTCAAAAATAAAATGAATAATAAAATTACAGCATAGGGACAGCAATTGGAGTAATGGCTATCTCTGTACTCCCATGCCATTCAAGTCCCAGGCCCGGTGGCTTAGACTCATGCCAGGCACGTGTGTGTTTGTGCCCAAAATCCCAAGAGGATAATGGAGGAGAGGGATTGTGGAGTGGGGGGGGGGGGGGGTTAATTTCTCGCTTTCTGTCTCTCTGTCTTTATGGCAAGTGCACACACCCTATAGCAAAAACATCCCCCCAAAATAATAATTACAGTATATTCTTGCAATAGAAAGCAATAAAGAAATAAGAATAAGTGAACTACTGCTACACAACACACACAATAATGAAAAATTAAAAAAAAAAAAAAAAAAACTAGGTTCTCAAGGAATGCCCCTTCTCATTAACACTGACATAGTTTGTAACTTAAAACCTGTGCACCCAAAATCTGGTCTCATATATATCCTCATATATACCATACCTCTCACAAGAGAGAGAGAGAGACAGAGAGGTCTAAGTTCATCTCAGAGATGACTTTTTATTATCATAGGGTTAATTATGGTACAGATTTCTCAACAAAAAAATCACAAATTTGGTAATAGTCACTGTTCTGATGTGTCAGAACTATAATCACATATTTTTTATTTCCCTTCATCTTGGCCCCTTTATGACTTATTCTTTCAAAGTTTTAGACACATTAGAACAGTAATGATGTATTTGGGTGTATATGTGATAATTCACTATAACTGTGCCTCCAACATTGCAAATTTATTTTCGGGTTAAATTATGTAGTTTTCAAATTTTTAATAAGAAAACTATTTGGTATGTGTAAAACATATTCAAGAAGAATATTTTTCACCCCAAATCAGTAATTATTTATACAGGGTTTATTGAGACTAGATCATAAAAGTAAAGATTCTAAATGTTTATTATTAGTAGCTTACAAAAATACTAAGTTTCTCTGAGTGTAAAGTAAGACACAATGATTAACTGCAATATTTAGAATAATTTTTCTATACTAAACTTTATAGTTAAGTTATAAAACACATATAAGGTAAAATAAATTAACTTTTTTTCTGAAAAAGAGTTATCTTTATTCTTATATTCTTCTAGTGTCACTCTATAATTTTTCTTATTAACAGTAAATGCTAAATTTTCGTTGTAAAGATAAAACCCACAGGTTTATTGCCACAAATGGAAAATGTACATTGTCGATTGTTTACTTTTCTTTATTAAGTAAACCATTTCTTTGGAAATACAACCCTAAATAGCTAATTAGATTTCCTAATAGCATGAGAAATCATCATGGGGATAATGTACAAGAATTGTTCTATCAGCAAAATTAAAGGGAGAAACCACCTAGCACTTTTGTTCTGTTTTGTTTTGCAATTTAAACTCCAATGGCTTTTTTTTTCCATATTTTTAATATGGCAAATCATTGCTCTCTCTAGAGTTTACATTAATGGGCAGAGGACCAAATTACAAGAGTAGGCTAATTTGCGTCCAAGCATTTCATATTAATGAAATAGATTTTTCAGATATCGAGGAATATATGCGCTTACCAAGTTATTCTTTCTCGGTTTTTAATACAGTGGGAAGTCTAATTGATTAAACAATTTTCTCAAAATCTCTCACTAGATATAAGTAAAGCATGAACATTTTTTGTGAGAGGAATGGTGCCAACAACTGTAAATATTTATAGAAACTTTTTGTGATAGAGTAAGAAGAAGAGAAAAGAAAGAAGGTATTGTAAATATGATGAGGTGGGAAGAGAAATTAGAAAGCTTACTGAAAGGATGTCCTTGCGATATTTCCGTATGTGAGTGAGTATTCATCATGTAAAAGTTGTTTAACTTTACTTAAAATCAGAAATATGTTTTCACATTGTAGTTGACAAATTATATAAACCATGATGCTCATCTCTGTTTCCTTCATTATCAACCATCACAATGGCTTTGTTCACATAAACTGCTTAATGAGAAGCAGGCGTGGTGGGGGAGGGATGTGCTATGTGGAAGAAAAAATAAAGAAAGGACAGATGAACTTGCTTATGAATTTCATGGAACTGTGCACAGATAGAATATCCTCTTTACAGCATATTAAGAGAAGGCATTTCTTTTAAGGAACAAATATTTTTTTCTATATGATAACTTAAAACTATATAAAAGAAAATGAGCCTGTCGATAATGTGGGCTAGTACTTAGTTGAAATACAAATTCAACTTAGTTTTGCCCTAGTTTTGATGGATCTCTTTGTTAAAGGTCAATATAAAATTATACAAGTAAGTTTTTTTTATAAATATTTTTCAGTTCTTCATAAATGCAAACCCTCTGGATGGAGCAATGAACCTGGCATCAGAAGACAAGGGTTTATTTTTTATGGCACTCTTCCTCCCACAGAAAGAGGTGATGATTAATACAAGAGTAGTCAGACAACGTACAACACTGCTCAGCATGTGAAATATTGATAAAAATTACAATTTGTCAGAAGACTCAAAGATTTAGTGTAAAATTCTTCTAACAGACTGTGACTTCTTTTGTTTGTATCTGGAATCAATTGAGCTCATTAATTCTTTTGAGTTGACTTATTGCTGACTTATTTAAATTACTAAACTAATAAGACTCAATTACAAAACATACACACATGCACAGACACACACAAAATGAGACTACATCTTTTCGGATTGTAAATCAGTATTACATGTAGTCAATATTTCAGCTTATTGCCTTTCATGATAGTTCATTGCCCCCTATTTACTCTCAGGCACTAAATGGAATTTCAGGAATCAAGTACTTTTTATCTCTCTCTCTTTTTCTGACTCTCTCTCTCTCTTTCTCTGTCTCTCCCTCTTTTCTCTTTATATATCACCTATTAGTAGTGTCTAGCTACTTAAACAATTATGATAAAATAGAACAGGTATTGTGTGAGTTTCCTCATTGGTTCAATAATCTTTTTGCAATCATCAACCAAGGGTAATGGAAAATCTTTATGCTATTAAAAAGATTTGATTGCATAGGCCTATCAATAGTCAAGAAGCCAGGAAACTCAATAATATCATGTTATGAGAAGGGAAACTAATGAAATTATGGATAAACATTAATATTTACTAAGAATATCCAGTCTTCTTATTACTAAATAGTATGGTAAATTGCACTACCACATGTAAATAGTCACTCATTCCTCAAGGGAAACATCTAAAGCACTGTGTTCAGTCACAATATTAAGTTCAAAGTTCAGAATCTTTAAGTCATGCATGGTGGTCTCTACGTCATACACAAATGGAGTTTATTTTCATCTGAAAATTTATAAACTAAGAGGGTGAGTAGCAATTTGTAAACCTATGAACTAACACTTCAGTATATAATGGTGAAAAATTGTCAGATAGCCCTGATATTTCTTTCTTTGTAAAGCAGAAGAATGAGGGACACACAAGAGTCACTGGCCCATGTTCTGAAGTACAGCTGGATAAATGAATGAAGGTGCACAACCTATGAATACATTATTAGGCCCCCTTTTCTTCTTTAGAAGGGGATCACATTCATTATTCAGCATGACTTTAGTTCTACCCTCTGAGAGACCCTTCACTTTTCATTAACTTCCCTGACTCCACATAGATATTAAAGAATGTATTCTTCTGGAACGTCTGGGTAGCTATCTCACCATGTTTCACTAAATTAATCTCTCTTTTTTTTCTCTTGAGCTATTTTTCTAACTGAAAAGATTTACTGGGTGCTATAGTATTTTATTTGGAGGTATAATATTGGGTGTGATAGTAAATACACTTATTTGATCTTTGCCATCAGCTGAGTTCTAATAGATTTTTCTTGCTCAATGGCCATGCCCATTGCATTTTTACTGAGTGAGTATAAGAAATAATTGTTTTTAGAAAGTATAAAATAGTACATTTTGGAACCCTTGTTTTTCTTTTCCTGAATGTAATTCAGTTGATCCTCTTTATGACTTCTAGTTCGAACATATTTTTGTATGCTGCAGACATTAATTGACACATGCTTTCTGCCTTCTGTTTTCCTATTTTTTCTCCTATATTTTCAGATATGTATGTAGTGTGTAATCAGATGTATCACTAGATGAATTATCTGCCTTGCATAGTAACACAGACAGTCTACCAAATGTTTTCCTAGTGCTTAACACAAAACAAATTGAATTTTCAATGTTTTTCCTTTTAATACCAGTTTTTCTACAACCTATAGTATGATCTCTAAGCCAGTTCCACATATTTTAGGCTTTTGTGCAGTAACATCTCATTTCTAGGTACTAGTTTGTGTGTAGATCAGAATAGACTAAATTATAGTGCAATAATAAACATCCTCCACAATCAGTGTTTCAAAAGAACAAATGTTGGGATGGGCAGATGGCCTAACGGGTTATGTTGTTGGACTCCCATGTACTCAACTGTGGTTCGAATACTGGACATGATGACTTAAAACAACAAGTGCATATCCATGCATGCCCCAAATCCCAAGAGAATGGAAAAGAAGGCATTGTGGTGTGGTCATCTGCCTGGGGGGGAGGGTGATTTCTCACTTTCTGTCTCTCTGTCTCTCCAGTGAGCACACACACTATAGCAAAAATCACTCTTAGAAACAGAAAAAAGAACAAATGTTATTTTCTTGCTTATGCTATGTCTTTAATTTCCTAGTCAACCAGAATACCATACTTGATAGTCCCACATTTATCAGACCAATAGAACAGTAGCCATCTCATGTGTTCTTACTCTTTGCAAAAGAATGGAAATACTCTTTTGATGGTCTCATTCAATCAGTTAAATGCTCCAGTTTGACTGCTACACTAAAACTTCACTGGTCAAAACTAATTGCATGGCCTTACCCAACTATAAGAAGGCAAGAAAGCACAAATCATTAAATGGCCGCAAGTGAGTAGAGCTAGGAACATTTGCCAAATTATTCAGCTTCCCAGAGTTTAAATAATGTTATATTTATTTAGATATTCACTATTTTTTTTTCTAAATCCAAAGCAAGTTTGTTTTTGGTATAAATTATTTCCAGATCACATTTACAAGTTTCTTAATTAGTCTAAGAATTATTTCCTTAATTGAGTCTCAATTTTATACTTTCATCTTTTAATTTCAAGTGGAGTAATCACCATCTCCTTTCTCTTTTCAATGCAACTGAGTCACAAATTTAATAACAAGTATGTCACTGTATGTAGATTAAGTAGTTAGGAGGAATATTACAGTAAATTAGTACAGTGTTGTGACAGTTAAGCCTTAGAAACATAACTGCAAAATTTGGTATTTGAGTTGCAAACATCTCATGTCTGGAAAGCAAAGCAGTATTCTATTGCTGACAGTTCAAAAACTGACTTCATAAATAGAAATGGAAGATATGTCTTTCTTTTTTATTTTTATTTTTTGGAGAGGCTTTTGCTATAGGGCGCATGTGCTCACCAGAAAGACAGAGACAGAAAGCGAGAAATCACCCTCCAGGGGGATGGCCACACCACAATCCCTTCTCCTCCAGTCTCCTTTCAGAATCTTGGGCATGCACACACGCACATGTGCCCAGTGTGAGTTTAAGCCATCAGGTCCGGGACTTGAACCACGGTCGACTACATGGGAGACCCGTGACATAGCCATTACACTAACTGCTGGTCCCAGATACGTCTCTTTTAATGAAGAAAAGAATCATATCTGATCTGATCACTATTATCCCTGATATACTTGTGGTTCTGGTTTGGGGCATAATCCTGGCTTTACGTTATCTAGGGAGCTAGCCTTTAGTTCATGCAACACACATATTTAGTCCATGTACATGCAACTCCATCTCTTGAGGCTTAAAATTATTTCTCTAAGTGCTAATATATACAGCATGACAAAATAAAATATGTTCTAAAATCATCCTAAATTATCAACTAAATGAGATCAAAGCAATCAGAATAAGAAAAAAATGAGAGTCAATAAGTCCTTTATATTGAACTATGTCAAACTGACCTCACAGGCTGTATTTTTAAGGTATTTACCTAGTTCTTCGAAATGCAAGAAAGAGATCTATAGAGAGAAATAGCACTCCAACAGGGCTATGATGCTGTGCTCCATCTCCATCTCAGCCAGTCTCAGATCATAGGCACAAACTTGCCCGGCACATTCTGGGAGGTCTCGGGACACGAACTTCCAGCCTTACACTATGGGTAAGACTCACAGACAATGTTTTGTTTGTTTGGTTGTTTTTTGTGTTTTTGTTTTTTTTTTTTTAATTATTATTTATTTATGCACTCTAGTCTGGCTTCTGTGTTTCGATTTAACAATCAACTTCTGGATTTTTTTTTTTCCTCCAGTAAGTTGACAAAGAAAGCTTTCATAGACATAATATAATGATATCTAAAAATTGATGGAAGAAAACATGTGCTACTTAGCATTTTTAAGAACTTCATTACCAGTGCATGTTTGCATAGGTCATGCTACAATCTAAACTAATTCATTTTTCTTGGTGAGTTTCCGGTGCTGCTTTTAGGGAACTGCCTTTTGATTAAGAATGGAAAAGAAGAATAACATCAGTTTTTGTTCTAAAATGGGTTGCTTTAATAAGAGGAGTACACAGTAATGCTTTCGTTGGTTCAATTAAACATATTGGAACAATAACACAAAGCATCTTAGACATTCTTGTTAAATACAGCATTTTCCCACAAAATAAATTTATACCCGTTTTAAAGTAGAGAGAAGAGGGAACACACATGTGGTGTTTTAAATAGCAGACACTTTTTTCTTTGGAAGTGAAAAGGCAACATTTTCTAGTGGAAAACAATTTATTTTCAGTGAGGCATATTGGAAAATTCTGGATCACATCTCAGCTTTCAATCAGAATGGAGAAAATGGTAAAGCTTGAACTGAAAAGCACACAAAGTTAAAACGTTAAATTTGGAGACAAAACGTTTGTGTAGCTATTTAGTAGCTATATGACCCAGAGAAATTAATCTCTTCGAATCTCAGTTTCTTACACTATAAATTCATCGTAATAACATCAACTTCAAAGAGATTTATAAGGAGCGTTATTTGAGATTAAATGCAAAACTAACATATCTAGTATATGCAACATATTATGCTCCAAAATACTACTCTATATTCTTCCTTTTCATGCTCTCACCTATGGCTACAATAAAATAGGTATAGTGTTTATTATACTTTACTAATATTATGTAAATTAATATAAACCATTAAGAAGGGTAGCAGAACCTGACTGTATTATAAGTTTTTGTTTTAAGTAATGACTGCTACAGCTTTTCAAATCTTATTTTGCAGAAAATAACAGTATCCAGGATCATAAAGCATAGTCATATAGTTTGACTCAGATTACAATGCAAGGTCAGAAAGTGTTAACATACTGGAACCAGCAGCTGGCATAATGGCTATGTCGCTGGACTCCCACGTAGTCGACCGCAGTTCGAGTCCCGGACCTGGTGGCTTAAACTCACGCTGGGCTCTTGTGCATGCGTGCCCAAGATCCCGAGAGGAGAATATAGGAGAAGGGACTGTGGCGTGACCATCCCCCCTGGGAGGTGATTTCTCGCTTTCTGTCTCTCTGTCTCTCTCTGTTTGGTGAGTGCACGCGCCCTATAGCAAAAAACCTCCCTCCCAAAAAAATAAAAAGAAAGTGTTAACATACTGGAAAATATTTTCAAGTATAAGCACATATAGTGTATGAGCATTTACTCATACATAAAGAATCTACGTGTGTGCTATGCACACATGCTTACACACACATACACACACTTGGATATGCAGCAGCCTAGCACAGTTCATTACAAATACAAACTCCATGAGACCATAGATGGTATAATATTTACTTCACTAGACTCCCACATAGTTGACTGAGGTTTGAATTCTGAATCTGGCCCCTGAAAACTCATGCTGGGCATGTGTGCCCAAAATCCCGAGAGGAGAACAGAGAAGGGATTGAGTGTGGCCATCCCCACTGGGGATGTGGGGATGCGTTCTCTCTCTCTGTCTCTCTGGTGAGCACACACGCCCTATAGCAAAAATCTCTCTGTCAAAAAAAAAAAAAAAAAAAAAAATATATATATATATATATATATATGTACACACACACACACACACAGCTCTGTAACTAAATGGCTAGGTTTGAATGTCTCTTTCTTTTTTTTGATGTGCCCAATCATTTCTTGGTTTATTCTTTTACTACGTGAACTAACAAAAAGTAAAATAGCCAAATAAACCTTAAAAATACACAAAACAGTCCTTTCCAAATAAACACAGAAATTATGTACAGCATGTTTAATAAGTAATACGTAAAAGCTCTGTATTGCTGTTAGCATGTCTCTTTTTATTAGTCGTATGACCTTAGGAAAGTGTTTAATCTGTCCATTATTCAGTAGGCTTATTAGTTGAATAGGGAAAATTAGGGCCAGCAGGTCTTGGACCCCATGACATGAAGAAATGCCAGGCACATGTGTGTGTATTCCCCAAATCCCAAGAGTAGAATAGAGGAGAAGGGATTGTGGAATGACCATCCTTCGGTAGAAAGTGGGGGTGTTTTCTTGCTTTCTATCTCTCTGTCTCTCTCTGTCTTTCCAGCAAGCACATGCACTTTATAGGGAAAAAAATCTCTCAAAAAAATGAATAGGGAAAATTATAGTACTTACTTCACTTGAATGTTAAAAGATTTTGATAGGATGAGTTAAAATGTTTAAACTCCTTAAGACAGTGCTTAGCACAATGTGAGATTTGTTAAATGACTAAACATCCTTAAAAATAAGGTCATACTGTATTTTTTTAACTTTTTCATATATATCATAACATGAAAATACCATTACTTCCTCTACAACATTATTTTGATGGTAGAATAATACTTAATTGCATCACACAGCAATTATCAATGCCAGCTATTGGACATAGATGCTATTAAAAATTCATTATTTACAAAAATGAGTCCCTTATGCCTTTGGCATGTACTTATCATAGATTTTATAAGATAAATTCCCAGAATATCTAGATTAAATGATGAACATATTTAAAAATTTTGATATACATTGCCAAATTTTCCTTTCTAAAGATAGTACCAATTTGTACTACCATCAACTACATGAAAACCTATTCTCACAAAGAAACGGTATGTACTAAATTTAAAGTATAGATACTAAGCATGTTGGCTATCTTAGTAAAGTAACAATTTAATGTTAAAAAATAATGGTTTTCAGAACTGGTTCCTAGTCCATGTGTATAGAAAACTACTATAAGAAGAGATGCTGAAATTTTAGCAGTATTATCCTTGGATGGTGGGAGAAAAAAGAATATTTAGTACTTTAGTTTCTTTTGTTTTCTACTTTTTAAAGTTATGCCATTCAGTATAAAAGTGCAGACTCATATTTTGTTTATTTTCTGTGATTTTGGAACCTAATGATACACGCAAGCCCTATTTGATGACATTGTCCATGTCCTCAATCTATCATATTGATGCCTTTTTGATAATTATTTCTAAAATACCTAGAGCTGCAGCATCAAGAGAATGACACCTTTCAAATGTCCTAATTGTAATATTTTATACATTTGAAAATTATGCTGTTTAAGTTTTTCCTGTAATTTCTGTTCAGTTTTTTTATACTGAATGCATATTTTGCCTCGTTTCCTCATAAAATTGTTTTTAAAACCTTAATTCCTCTATATTGCTTCAAATTAATCCAATATATGGTCCTCTTGCTGATATGTAAGTAGGCCACATGACTTCCATTGACTTGGAGGAACTTGCCCTCTTGTTAATGAATGTAGGTCAGCATGCCGCATCCAGAGTTGACTTTCTTGATTTCATCCTTTGCAGCCAGTTCTGAATCTTTGGTGCTTTTGCTGTTTTTATATATTCTAATATTTGATTAATTTTCTCCTAAAAAAGTTCAAAACTCCATCAAATATATTTCACTTTAGTATATTTTTCTATTATATATTAGGTACTTAAAAAGTATTTATTGACCAATAAAATTATGTCAGGATTTGAAAATATAAGATGTAAGATGTGGCCCAGCTAGTGGTGTGGTGTTAAATCAGCTGGATTCCACATAGAGGACCACACAGTTCAAGTTCCAGATATGGCAGCTTGGAAAATATACTGAGTGAGCACATGCATGCACAAAATCCCAATGGAAGCGAAGGGATTGCAGCATGGTCACGCCAACTGAGAGGTTCTCTCTCTCTCTCTCTCTCTCTCTCTCTCTCTCTGGTGAGCACACTTGACCTATAGAAAATTAAACAAACAAACAACAAAATAATCTAAAGTTTTTTTTAAATTTTTTGTTTTTTTAAAGATGTAAGATGTGTCACAAAGAAATCTTTTGCAAAATGAAGGTTAGTTATGGACATTTTATATACGTTACACATTTCAGTGATAATTTTAATAGTTATTGTCTATAACATGCTCTGTATCAGTTCACTTTTACTGGATAACAAACTTTCTATACAATCTTAGTGTATAGAAACAATAGCCATTTACTTCATTTATAATCACGCATGCTGTCTTGGCTGATTTCTGCGGCACTCTCAAGCATCTGATCAGTCAGGAATTGGCTGGTGGATTCATGAGGTCCTCACAGGTGTCTGGCAGCTGGAAGGCTGTTGGCACAGGTAGAATGAATGACCAGTCTGCATGTTGTTCATATTCTGCAGGTAGTCTGGACTTCCTCCCATGACAGCAGGTTTCCAAGAGATAGCAGCAGAAAATGCAGGCTTTGCTAAGACTTGTGCTGGGAACTCATACTCCATCCATCAAGCAATCACAAGTCCAGCCCAGAATCAAAGGGTGGGAAATAAAGTCTACCTATTGATAGTAGTTGCTGCAAAGTTCTGTGGCCATTTTCACAGTCTTCAATCTTCCAAGTTCCTAACTTAATGTTCTACACTTACATATTTTTGTTTATATAATGAACATTATTTTTTAAAGTCTTCATTTATAAGGCCAAGGATTTTGTCTTTTTCCTTACATCTCTTTATCCATACTATATGTTTAAAGTTGATCTTCCATTTGAACGTTTTTAATGATATGATTCCCTTTTTATAATAGCGTTTTATTAAATGGGAATTTTATATCAATAATTGTGTTAATTATTAAAGCTTATAAGTAGCAATTTCTCTCTCAGTTGTAGCTGGTGATTTTTTTTTTTTATGTAAAACTCTAAAAGACCTTATAATAATTATTAAAAACAAATGGACTGCTAGTATTTTCTTTACAAGAGTACCTGTCAGGAATTGGACAAATGCAGATGAAATTTTAGCTAATACACCTTTTGTGAAAAATCTAATAAACTCTCTTTCATTCTTGTACTTAGGTATGAATGATGGATAACTGGTATAATAGTTGATGACTTTATACAGAATCTTAAATTGTTTTTCAGATGCACTTATTGTCTAAGGACATTCTATGGCTAGTCTGCTTCTAGTTACTTTGGTATAATACTGTAATGCTAATGAAATCTCACTCTCCATATGTCTACATGACTTATCTGTTTCTTATTGCTACTGGCTTAGTTATAAAAATGTAGCATTATCTGTTATGAGATGAAGTACTTTCTGTTACTATAAATTGCATTTGTTTCTTCTAATTTAGATTGGCTATTGATGTTTATGTGATTAATTGGCTTAGGAATGATAATATATTAATGACTTCATTATCTTTTGGCCATAGAATTTTCAGCATCTGATCTGTAGTTTATAGATAATAAATTTGCTCTAGTGGGTCTGCAAAATTTCATATTAATATATATTGCTACAAAAAGGTTTTTCCATATGTACTGATTATTATAGGCATTTTCATGTTTCTATTTTGACATTTCTACCCATACTTCCTCCTCCCCACACTCCCCTTTATTTTCCTATATGCAAGTGCACCTTTCTTTTAGTTTCTCTTTTTTGAAGGTTTTGCCATAGGGTGTCTGTGCTCTTTGGGGAGACACAAAAGGGAAAGTGAGAAATCACTCCCCCAAAGGGATGGCCATTCTGTAACCCTTTCTCCAGTCTCCTCTCAGGATTTTGGGCACATACACACGTGCCCAGAGTAATTTTTAAGCTGCCAGATATGGAACTCAAACTGCAGCCAGCCATATGGGAATCCAGTGCCTTAACTACCACTGAACCTTCTGGCTCCACAGGTGCACATTCCATTGAATTGCTAGCATTTTTCTCCATCCCCACCAGCCTCTGCTCCCCAGTATTTACACAGAATTCTGACTTAACTCAAACATTTCACTGAAAGCTATTTGGTTGACTTAAGATAATGTGTTTAAGACATCTTCCCATCTAGACCTTTTCTGTTATTAATGGACAGCCCAAACAAGAGGTACTCTGACCAATCCTGAAAACCTTTTTCTTTTTTCTTTTTCTTTTTTTTTTTTTTTTGAGAGGTTTTCACTATAGGGCGCATGCGCTCGCCAGACAGACAGAGAGAGACATAGAGACAGAAAGCGAGAAATCACCCCCCAGGGGGAATGGTCACACCGCAATCCCTTCTCCTCCATTCTCCTCTCGGGATCTTGAGCACGCACGCACACGTGCCCGGCGTGAGTTTTAAGCCACCAGGTCTGGGACGTGAACTGGGTCGACTATGTGGGAGTCCAGCGACGTAGCCATTACACTAACTGCTGGTTCCCGTGAAAACCTTTTTCTACGTTACACACTTGTATGTATTATCTAAATTGTAGAGTCATCAGGAATGTTACTTTTAAAAAAAACCCACCATGTTACGGTTTTCTTTTGCATTGCAATGCTATTTGACAACTCTGTTATTCTCTCTTGGTTTAACTTTGGTAGAATTAAGTGTCAGCAAAAAAAAATATTTTCTTGGTTTTTATTTCCCAAAGTACATATTAAGTTTGTTTTTAAGAAAGTGTAACATGATATTGTTTCAATTTATCCATAAAACAAACGACTCTCAAACAATCCGTAAGATAAAGTGAAAAGCAATATCCATTTTTTTCCTTGGCATTATTTGCTATTTTCCTACACGAGCAGAATGATGTTTCAAATTCACAGCATAGAGAAAATCTTTCTAAAATAATTATCATTTATAAATTTAATTTCTTAAGAGGGATGTCTTGCCTATATCAATAAATGTAATTGTGCCTAATTGTGAGAAAATTTTCAAGTAAACACATTAAGGTCACAAATGCTCATTAGAAATGAACAAGGCATCATTAGGATAATTTCGGCTCTGATCTTATCATTTTACATCAGTATAAAGAAAAGTGTAAAATACCAATATTACTGTACGTACATCTTCCTCTTATGCGGCTCTGCTTGTCAAAAGTTTTCATTAGTTATCATGACTGTCGCATTTTGGAAAACATTTCCTCAGATATCGCAGACAAATTATTTAATTTCTGTACATTGGACTATGCACCTGTATATATTTTGTTTTTATCCTTTTTTTTTTTTTTGGAGAGGTTTTTGCCATAGGGCGCATGTGCTCACCAGACAGACAAAGAGAGACAGAGAGACAGAAAGTGAGAAATAACCCCCCAGGGGGGATGGCCATGCCGCAATTCCTTCTTTATTCTCCTCTCAGGATCTCGGACACGCACGCACACGTGCCCGGCACGAGTTTTAAGTCACCAGGTCCGGGATGCAAACCATGGTTGACTACATGGGATTCCAGCGACATAGCCATTATGCTAACTGCTGGCCCCTATGCACCTATATATTAACATTAGCTCAAATTGTATGAAGCATCATGGCTTAGCTGGAGTTTTCTGATCTGTAAAATGTGGTTATTAATTTGTAACTTGTAAAAATATTGGAAAACATAGTGGATTTATGTAGTTATATGCCTTAAATTGAGAAGTCACTAAATCATACTAGGTTCCATTTTGTCTGTCCCTATTCTCAGCTATCACAATAATATTATACAGTCAATATAGAACTTCAAACTATAAAAATACTGGTGGAAAACACAGGGAAAATTCTTGGAACCCTTCGAGGATATGAAAACTTTTATAGAAGATCCCCAAAACATAGGCAATAGTCCCAAAAATAGACAAATGAGATTATATTAGGCAGAGAAACTTCTGCACAGCAAAAGAAACAATAATTAGAGTGAAAAGACAACTTTCAGAATGGGAAAACATATTTGCAAGTTATATTTCAGATAAGGGGCTGATAACAAGAATATACAGGGAATTCAAGCAATTTAGCAACAAAAAAAATTAATCAATCCAATTAAAAAATTGGAAAATGAGCTGAACAGAAAACTCTCCTAAGATGACATACAAACAGCCAAAAAGCATATGAAACATGTCTGACACCACTTTTAAGGGAAATTAAAATCAAAACAACAATGAGATACCCCAGTCAGAATGGCTAAATTTAAAAAATGAAGAATGATAAGTGCTGGCTAGGCTGTGGTGAAAAGAGGATTGTCCTACACTGTTGGTGGGAATGCAAACTGGTACAACAGTACAACCACTGCAGAGAACTGTATGGAAATTCTTCAGAAACCTACAAATAGCACTACCATACAATCCAGTAACTCACTCTTAGCTATTTACTAAACGGATAGGAAAATCCTCACTTGGAAAAACATTTGTACATCCATGTTTATTGCAGCATTGATTACAATTGCTAGCACATAGAATCAACCTACATGTCCAAAAAAAGAAGAGTGGATTGAAACAATGCGTCATATGTACTCTTTGGAATACTATTCAGCCATAGGAAACAATGAAACCATGATGTTAGATACAAAGTGGATGGATATAAAAGATTTACTGGCAAGAGAAGCAATCCAGACTATGAAGGGCAGACTTTATGTCCCCTCAGTATATACCAAATGTTTGCACTAGATAGCAGAAACTAAAAGGTTGGAAGAATAGTCGCAAGGAGGGCAACAGTAGATACTAGAGATAGGAAGAATGGGGTTATACGGGAGTGGGTAGCAGAAGGAGGGAGAGAGGAAGGGGAACTGAAAAAAAAAAAACATTTAATTGACACAAAAGAAAAAAGTAAGTTGCTGATGATAAAGTATGTGACAATGTCTTTGTCTTGACTGATACACACGATATGGAAAAAGCAATGTAATTGTAACAGTGATTAAATGTAAATAAAAACATTTTTTTAATTATGTGGCCATAATAAAGTAGTGATGATTTTCATAATGTGCAAATGTGAAGTCTGTAGAAATTTCCATGCTTTTCTCCCCATAATACCTATATGTAAAATAAGACCAAAGAAATCCTAGCCTGAAATCTTATCAAAAAGAAACTGGGTGGGACCAGAAGTTAGCGTAATGGCTATGTCGCTGGACTCCCATGTAGTCGATCATGGTTCGAGTCCCAGACCCGGTGACTTAAACTCACTCCTGGCGTGTGTGCGTGCATGCCCAAGATCCCTAAAGGAGAATGGAGGAGAAGGGATTGCAGCATGGCCATTCCCCATGGGAGGGGGGTGTGAATTCTCTCTTTCTATCTCTCTGTCTCTCTCTGTCTATCTGGTGAGCAGACGCGCCCTATAGCAAAAACCTCTCCAAAAAAAAAGAAAAAAAAATCTTATCAAAAAGAAACTGGGTTGGACCAGCAGTTAGTATAATAGCAAAAATCTCTCCAAAAAAATAAATAAATACAAATGGAAGTATTAAAAAAAAAAAAAAAGAAAGAAACTGGGTAAGATGACCAAAGAATTTGCATATAAAAAAAGTTTTATGTTAAAGTCTCCAGTTTTCTCAGGACCAGCAGTTGGCATAATAGCTATGTTGCTGGACTTCCATGTAGTCAACTGCTGTTCAAGTCCTGGCTTAAACTCATGCCAGGCTTGTGTGCGTACGTGCCCAAGATCCCAAGAGAAGAATGGAGAAGAAGGGATCGTGGTGTGACTATCCCCCCCGGGGGGTGATTTCTTGCTTTATATCTCTCTATCTCTCTGTCTTTCTGGGAAGCACACACAACCTATAGCAAAAACCTCTCCAAAAAAGAAAAAAATAAAAATAAAAAGATAAAAAGTCTCTACATTTTTTTGGGGGGAGAGGTTTTTGCTATAGGGCGCGTGCGCTCGCCAGACAGACAGAGAGAGACAGAGAGATAGAAAGAGAGAAATCACCCCCCAGGGGGGATGGCCACGCCACAATCCCTTCTCCTCCACTCTCATCTCGGGATCTTGGGCACACGCGCACACGCGCCCGGCGTGAGTTTTAAGCCACCGGGTCCGGGCCTCGAACCGTGGTCGACTACGTGGGAGTTCAGCGACATAGCCATTACGCTAACTGCTGGTCCCTCTACTTTTTTAACAGCAAAATGAAATAGAAACCAGACAGTAGTTGAAAATATTTATTAAATTAATGTATTTTCATACTCCAAATTTTATTGTCAACATTGTGCTAAGTGCTGATTTGAATATAGCTATGAAAACTGAAAAGTACATCACTCAAACCTAAAGAAATATTTGAATATTTTTACTTTATCTCTAAACACATATGTAAGAGTTATATATATTATCACCAGAAAATATGAATTTCTTTTAACCCTTTAATTTTTTTAAATTTATTTTTTCTTTCACATTAAAAGAAATATATTCTTTCATTGTACACCTTTCTAATGCACAATATAGGTTTCCAAAGTATGCATGTAATACACGACAATCAAATCAAGAATATTACCAAATACATCATCTTCAACAGAAAGCATTATATTATTTTGTCTGTTAACTGTTTTTCTCTTTTCCTCCTATCCGCTACTATCCCACCTCTCCTTTACAGTCTCTGGTATCTACACTTGTCCTCTTTACTATCATATCTTAAGGTCTTTCAATTTCAGCCATAGAGTGCAGATGTTTGCTACATACTGTGTAGGGATATAAAGTGTCTTTCTTTCTTTCTCTTTCTTCCTTCCATCCTTTCTTTCTCTTTCTTCCTTTCTTTCTTTTTTCCTTTCTTTCTTCTTTCTTTCTTTTGCTTTCTCTCTTCTTTCAACGGTAGTTCAAGTCCCAGACTTGGTGGCTTAAAATTCACACTGGGCATATGGGTGTGTGCCCAAAATACCAAGAGGAAAATGGAGAAGCGATTGAGGTGTGGCTATGGCCATTCCCTCTGGGGGTGGGGGTTATTTCTTTCTTTCTGTCTATCTGTCTCTGTCTCTTCAGTGAGGCATGCACATTATAGCAAAAATCTCTCAAAAAAAAGAAAAAGGCGGATGTAAAAGAGTGCAGACAATATAATTTCATTTATATAAAGTCTAGAAATAACAAAGCAAATCTATCAGGTCAGGAAGCAAGTAAGTATTTGTCGACATCAAGGATGGGGAATTAATTAAGGTGGAATGAGATTTTCTAGGGGGATGGAAATATTCTATATTTTTATGGTGGTGATGTTATTTTGGTGTATAAATCAGTGAAAAGTTATCCAAATGCACTATTAAAAATTGTACCTCTAAATCACACCTAGGTCTAGCTGATTTTCAAAGAGACTTAAAGTTATACGTTCTGAAAATCACATGGTTAAGAATTCCTGAAGAATGATGGATGGACTGATGTTCAGCTTCCTGGAACGGGGAGAATAAAAGCTCCTACTGCCGAAGATGATTCAGGACCACAGACAGCGTCTCGGAATTCTTGTAAATGCAAGTAGTACAAGACTGGCAAGTAAAGGGCAATTTTTAAAAAAAGAATTCATTAAACGTTTACTACGTGACAAATATCATGTAAGACCATAAATGTTTTAGCTTTTCCCTTTTCAAAAATTTCATCACTTTTTATTATATTTTTTGATTTACATATAATCATTGTACATATTTGTGGGATACAGTATAGTTTTTCAGAACATGCATACTGTGTGCAATAATCAAATCAAGAATATGCAGGGGAGGGAAGGGACTAGTAGGGAAAATATTTCACAAAAACAAAAATGAAAAGTCATATTCTGATGATAATGTACGCGGTAATATCTATGATTTGACTAATATGCACTGTACACATGCTGGTAAGACCTTTTTGTGTGCTGTAAAGATGTACAGTGATTAAATACAAACTAAATTTTAAAAAGAAAAAGGAAAGGGGATTTCCAACTCATTGTATGTCTTGTAAAGTCTGGCTCATTTTACTTAGCAGTAAGTCTTCCATATTCATCCACTTTGAATGAAATGACAGGATATCATTTTTTTTTTTTTTTTTTGGAGAGGTTTTCGCTATAGGGCGCGTGCGCTCACCAGACAGACAGAGAGAGACAGAGAGACAGAAAGCGAGAAATCACCCCCCAGGGGGGCTGGTCACGCTGCAATCCCTTCTCCTCCATTCTCCTCTTGGGATCTTGGGCATGCACGCACACGTGCCTGGCGTGAGTTTTAAGCCACCAGGTCCAGGACACGAACCGCGGTCAACTATGTGGGAGTCCAGTGACATAGCCATTACGCTAACTGCTGGTTCCCAGGATATCATTTTTCTCATGGCTGGTTAATATTCCGTAGTACCGATGTGGCATAGTTTTCCAAACCAGGTAATGTTTCTTGAAAATTTAGGTTAATTTTATGTCTTGGTAATTGTAAGGAGTATTGCAATAAACATAGATGTGCAAATATCTTTCTGATTTATTGTTTTCCTATACTTTGGGTAAATATCCAAAAGTGGGATTACCGGGTCATGATAGTTTGTTTGGAGGTGTTGGAGGAAACTATGTATTATATTCCACAATGGTTGTACTAATTTACATTCCCACCAACAGTGTAAGAGTAAGAGGTTTCCTTTTTCAATGCAGCCTTGCCAACTCTTGCCATTCTTCACTTTTTTATCATAGCCATTCCTCCTTTTTTTTCTTCTCCTTCTTCTCCTTCTTCTCCTCCTTCTCCTCTTCCTCCTCGTCCTCCTCCTTCTTCTACCTTTTTAAAGTTTCTGCTCTAGGGTGCAAGTACTCATGGGAAAGAGATGGGGAAGGCAGTGAAAAATCGTTCCTAAGGGGGATGGCATGGCATAATCTCTTCTCCTCCATTCTCTTCTAAGGATCTCTGGCACACACACTCATGCACCCAGTGTGATTTTCAAATTGCCAGGTCTGAAACTCAAATAGTATGTGATCATGGTTCTAATTTTCACTTCCCCTTACAACTAGAGACTTTAAACATTTTTTCATATGTCCATGGCAATTCATATGTCTTTCTCATTTGCTCACTCTATAAAATTAGATTATTTTTTACAGGTGAGCTGCTTGTGTTCTCTGTGCATTCTGGATATTAATTTTTTGTCTAAGAAATAATTTGTAAATATTTTCTCTCATTCTGAGTGCTATCTCTTTACTCTAAACATTCTTTCCTTTGCTGTGCAGAAGCTCTTCAGCTTGATGTAATTCAGCTTGTCTATTTTTAGGATTATTGCCCGTGCTTCAGGGGTGTTATTTAAGAAATTTTTGCCTACTCCAATATTTTCAGTTTTCCCAAGTCTTCTACAAATAGTTTTATAGTTTGAGGCTTTACATTTAAATATTTAATCCATTTTGATTTGAATTTTGTTAATAGTAAGAAACAGGAGAAGTTTCATTTTTCTGCAAGTGGATATCCACTCCTTCAAGCACCATTTGCTGAAAAGATTCCTATTCTCCATTGCATTGCCTTGTACCTTTATTTTTCAAAGATCAGTTGGCTATGTAACTTGGAATTAATTTTAGGATTCTGTATCCTAGTGCATTAATATATCTGTCTATTTTGGGGCCAGTGCTATGCTGTTTTGACTATCATCACTTCCTTTTTTTTTTTTTTTTTTTTGAGATAGAGACTTTTGCTATAGGGTGTGTGTGCTCGCCAGAAAGACAGAGAGAGACAGAGAGACAGAAATCGAGAAATCACCACCACAGGGTGGATGGCCACATTGCTATCCCTTCTCCATTCTCCTCTTGTGATCTTGGGCATACACGTACACACACTTGGAGTGAGTTTTAAGCCACTGGATCCAGGATTCAAATTGCTGTCAACTATGTAGTAATCCAGTGACACAGCCATTATGTCATCTCCTGGTCCCACCACTTCCCATTTTTAAAGTATATAAATAAACCATGCATGCATACATATTCATGTGTGTACAAACACACACATGTGTATCTGTGTGTACGCCTGACATGTATATATTTCATATTACAGTAACAGCTAGAGGGCAACATGACTCTCTAGCCTTGTATTTCTTTCTGTGTGGTTACTTAGTAATGAGGCCTGTGTAAACCATTCAGTAGTTCTGAATTGCCAGCTCAATGTCATTCATATACATTAACTAACATTAAGAGTGTTTTTGATGTTACCTCAGCTTTCAATTCCAGATTTTCCTCTAAGAACGTTCCTATGCATGTGCCACATATAAATAACTTGGGCTCTGTGCTAATAGACCTGCCTGTACACTCTTTATTTATGCATATCTCTTTCTAGATTACTCTTCTTCCTCTCCTATATTATACATAATTTTTTGTAATATTACCAATTTCATCCCCACTTTCTTTTCCTTTTCTTTTTTTCTTTTCTTTTCTTCTTCTTTTTTTTAAGACAGGCTCTCAGTATCTCAGTATGTTGCAGTTCTCCTGTCTGAGCCTCCCAAGTAGCTGGGACTTCAGGCACATATCACTGCAACAGGCTTTTAGAGAGGGTTAGAAAGAAATTAAACCCAGCTTCCCATGTGACTTCAGTTTGCTAAGTAGCATCAACCAGAGTGTGCTACCACAGCCAATAGCACTACTTTCACTACATTTTAAGTCATACCCCAAATCATTTTTCTGTGGAAACCCTTAGTCCCTGAATTAATATAAATACTACTCAATTTTTCTATACCTAATAGATTTGTTGGAAAATGCTACTAAAATTTTTTGTACTTACTAGATCTTTTTTTTTTTTTAATGAACTCATTTAATTCTTAAATAATCCTGTAGAATACATATTTTCTTCATTTTTATGGGTAAAAACTTTAAATCTGAGAGATTTTTAAAAATTGACTTTTAGGGCAATAAAATTTGCTTGAGACCAACTTTTTTCTTAAAGTTTTTTTTTTTTTTTTTTAACAGCCTTATTTATTTATTCATTTTAATTTGACAAGAGAGGAACAGAGTGAGAGAGAGAGAGAAAGTGAGAAAGCAAGCCACCAGGTCCGGGACTCAAACCAACATTTATCTGACCCAATTTTCTTTGTTCCCACACTTATTCACCATTTTCCCAGAAAGCCCAGCTAGCTTAATGCCTCACATGGCACTTATTAATGTTTCAGTCAATCATTTGTAATGTCTATTTTATCACTCCACTAACATCTAAATTTTTCGAAAGGCATCTATTGTATATTACTCAACCAATAGGTGACAAATAAGGTACTTTGGAAGAAAAAAAAAGAAACCTAAAAATAATCCCAAATTTTGAGACAGCGCAGGCAAAAAGAATAAGATAATAGGTCACATTCTTGTCAGATTTCTGCAGGCTCTAGAAAACAACCAATAATCAAGGATCGCTGACATAAAAGAACAAAGTAAAATAATATTCTAAAAATAGATTCATGGAAAGTAATTTAAAAAGATGTCAGCATCTTTCAACAAATAAGTCTGTAAATACGTATCTGGATGCTAAATATACCAGAGAATAACAACAGAAAAAGGTCAGCTAACTACAAAGCTACAAGAACAAGGCAGAGTAGAGGGAAGAAAAGCTGTTTGATTCAATAGCCATTAACACAAGCTACATTTTGTTGGTGTTGTTTGATATAGAGGAGTATGGAGAGTAGAAAGTGTTCCCTATGTTTTTATTGCTTAATTTGTTATAGGTCCTAATCTTCTCAAAGATTTAAGGGCGATTCTCTGTTGCTATTTGCCTGGAGCTGATATGTAACCTTTGGGAAGTACTCTGTGAGCAGATCTTATATCTTTGACTTTTTCTCTATTGTATTTGCTGAACTGTTTCTCCTGTTTCTCTGCTGGCCCTGACTTTTATCTTTTTGTGTGCTCACTTTAATTACTTTTGATGATTTCCATTAAAGACCTCAGAATTTTTATAGGATTCGTTTGAAGAAAATAAGAGATTTAAGCAGAATAAATTTATTCTTTGGGAAGAAAAAAAAAATCCCTGTCTACTCTTTTTAAGAATGTGTCTTAATTTCATGCTATAGGTCTCAAGAAAACTGATGTAAATGACATTGAGTGCATATACTGCAATTTTGTTTGAAGATCATATACCATGGTTTAACTAACTTTGTTTGAGAGCAGAAATCATTCCCCTTCTCATCACCAGTACAGTCTGAATGACCGTATCTGACTATAAATGGGCAGACAGTGATGATTGTGAGAAATTGAGTCTACACCAATTTCTATACATCAGGTTAAAAATACTTCAAGTATTATCTTTTGTTTGTTTGTTTGTTTGTAAGAGATAAGAAGAATCTAAACTCTATAGATACCGATTTGTATTTATCCATTTACTATTACGACTATTTGTTATATATTATTCTATTATATATAAATACATATGTATATATATTGGTAATAAATGTAGATAGTTATACTGTGTGTGTGTGTGTGTGTGTGTGTGCATGTGTGTGTGTCCTTCAGACATCTGTGGGACTCTGAAAGTCTTTTTCTTTTTTTTTGTTTTTAAGAGAGATTTTTGCGATAAGCGTGTGCACTCACTGGGGAGATAGAGACAGAAAGTAAGAAATCAACCCCCTGGGGGATGGCCATGCCACAGTCTCCTCCAGTATCCAGTCTCCTCTCAGGATCTTGGGCACACACACAGACACACACACAAACACACACACACACAGTGTGAGTTTCAAGCCTCCATGTCTGGGGCTTGAACTGCAATTGGCCATGTGGGAGTCCAGTGGAGACCATTACACCATCTGCTGGTCTCAGGACTCTGAAATTCTTAAGCAATTCTCAATATGTTTATGTCAGGTATTATCTGTAGATGAATAAACAGTTTGTTAAATGAGTGTGCATATATATATATATATATATATATATATATATATATATATATATAAAGAGAGAGACTAATAAAACCAGAGAACTTGAAAGTCCCTAAATGGACAATCATCTCTCATCATTTTATAATTTTTAAATGAACAAATACGCAGGATACAGTATGGCCTGTGAGACTAGAGTTCTAAGTCAAATTTAAAAGAGTTCCTCATGCTCAAAATTACATGAAGATACACATAGAGAAAAATATACATCTATTTAAACATATATACTTCTATATAAGGATTTGTGGCTTTTTAATGGAGTTCCAATGATATTCATTTTTGCTAGTGTTTCTTACAGTTCATGATAGTTTCTCTGTCTGTCCTGTTCACATTGGAGCCCTAATTGGGATTTCTAGCTTACCATTTTAAGGAATTCTCTACCACCTGCTACAAAATATTATATTCCATCATTACATTTTTTTAAAAATAGAAGATTCTAAGCATACTGTGAGAGATTTATCTGCTATACTTAATATTTTATACTATAAATAGTCAAATATAAGCTTCTTTTAAAAAGAGAAAGTAAAAATGAGCAGATTTATCCCCCAAAACAATATATATATATATATATATATATATATATATATATATATATATAAACAACAGTTTCAAAATACTGACTTTTGTCTGACAAATGAAAATGATATCTAGGAGATGAGAAATAAATGAGAAGGCTCTATGATTAGGACAGCTTAATATCTTGAGAAAGTTTTTAGAATGTAATATGTAGATGAATCCAGACAGTTCCCCGCTGACTCTTTGAGTGAAAGAAATGTAGCTGAGAGTCTAGGTAAACTGAAGTGGACAGACTACAAAGGACAGATTATAGAGGAGATAACTTCAAAGAAAGAAAACATTGGTGTTCTGCATATATACCCACCAAGCCTTTAACTGAGTATTGTTTACCACATCAGTGTGAAGAGACTATCTGAAACTGAAAAATATTCTGAAAAGTTAGGAGAATAGTACATGGCTATGTACAGAATCAGATAATATCTGTTCTCACCAGGCAGATAGAAAAATCCTTATAATTCACAGGGTACTGGGTAAAGCAATCAGAGGAAGCGTGCCTGAGTAGTATCATTAGTACAAGACTAATTCGTGCTCTGGATCACCTAACAAATCTTAAAAATAAAATTTTGAAAAATAAAACAGATTTTAAGTAATTTAACTATGAGCCAGAACAAAGCTCAAGGATATTTATGTGAAAAGAAAAAAATTCAATCACATAATAAAGCTAAATTCACAATGTCGGCCATATAAATTCACAATGTCAGTCAATTAAAAAAACTTATAGGAAAACAGGAAGATAAAATTCATATTGAGAAATTAAGTCAATTATTTGATGTAAACTTACAATTGACATAATTATCAAAATTAATGGACAGTATATTAAAAGTTATCAAAAGTGTTTTAATTCAGATTAAATGCATATAGATCCAAGCATTCCTCACTTAATGATTGAGTTTCATTCCTATAATTAGGCCATTGAATGAACTGGTCAATAAGTGAGGAGCTTCGGGAGATGTCTTGTAGTGTGTCATGGTGCCACAGGGTATGTAATTTTCAGTAGATGTGATGCGATGCTAAAATGATGTAACTCTGTCCATATAAAAAACATCCATTAGATAAGCACCAGAAAGGAACAAGACACCAGAAAGTAACAAGACATCACAATACAATAAAATACATCTGTATAGTCATTTTATTTATTCTGAATATTAGTATGGTTACACAATAAACATATTTTTAAATTAAATATGCAGTTCTACAAGATTACAAACACTTCTCATACACAAACTGACTGCAGGAATGAGACAGAGACTTAAAAAAGGTATTCTCAAGACTTACACACCCTGGGACCAGCAGTTAGTGTAATGGGTATGTCACTGGACTCCCATGTAGTTGACCGCAGTTTGAGTCCTGGACCAGGTGCCTTAAACTCCTGCCAGGTGCATGTGTGTGTATGCCCAAGATCCCAAGAGGAGAAAGGAGGAGAAGGGATTGCAGCATGGCCATCCCCCCAGGTGGTGATTTCTCGCTTTCTGTCTCTCTCTGTCTTTCTGGCAAGTACATGTGCCCTGTAGCAAAAAACTCTCCAAAAGACTCACACACACTGAGAAAGGGTATTTCCTACACTGGAGAACTGGTCATAACTTTGAGGGGTTATTAAACACATGAGGGGTTATTAAACATGTAAGTGCAGAGTAGCTGTATTATACTAGATTTTCAAAATGATGCATGAAAGATATTTAAAAAGAAAAAAATACCCCAATTGAACTTCTAGAAATGCTAAGTAGATTATGTATATATATAGAGAGAGATAGATAGATAGATAGGTAGATATAGATATAGATAGATAGATAGATTATGTATCTATATCTATATTTATATATACACACCCACACACTAAATGGCAGCACTAGTTGAAGTATTTCTGAAGAAGATATTAATTTTTGAAAAAGAAAAAAATTATGAATGAACAAAATATTAGTGATATCTTGGTAAATATTAAGCAACAAAATATGTCTCCTAAGATAAAGGAAAAGGTAGGATAGACACTAACATAATGATCATAAAGTTCCCAACCTTTTGAAATTGCATGAAAAATGTAAAACCAGAAATTGAAGCCATATGATGAGCTCAAACACAAGAAATAAAAGAGGCTACATCAATAAATATTGCTATCATATTGTAGTGAGAAAAGCAAATTCTTTAAATTCTTAAAACAACTTGAGACAAAAATATGGTTTATTAAAAAAAAATGCCGATGACAGCAGATTTACCATAAGAAACAATGAAAGAGAGAAGACAATGGAGCAAGATCTTTAAGTGCTTAAAGAGAAACTTCTCAATCTAAAATTCTACCATCTGCAAATATATATTTCAAAAAATGTGAAATAGGGTGCCAGCAGTTGGAATGATGGTTAAGGTGCTGGAATCCCACATGAATGACTACAGTCCAAGTCCCAGAACTGGCATCTCGCTTTCTAACTTTCTCTCTCTCTTTTTCTCCCTCTCTGTCTCTGGTGAGCCAACACGCCCTATAGCAAAATTTACAAAATAATAATAATAATAAAATTAAATAAATAATTCTTTTAAAATTTTGAAATAAAGACTTTTTTGAATATACAAAACTTAGAGGACATGCACAGACTTGCACAAAAAAAAAAAGTGAAAATTAGTTCTCATATAAGGAAAAGCATGCTGGATAGAAATATTGATCTACATAATGGAATGATTGGCACTATAAAAACACATTAAAATATAGTTGATTATTCAAATAAAAATAGTAATGTACTATGGATTTTATAGTATATGCATAAGCAAAATATATAAAAACAATATAATAAGTCCATGAAGAAAAAATTGAAGTATGAATTTTTATACTGTATTTGAAATAGTATAATATCTCTTAAAGGGAGGCCATAAAATAAAAATACAGAATATAAATTCTAACACAACTAGATTTTAAAGGATGTCATCAACTTTTAAAAATATGAAAACACTCTGATACGGATTTCCACACTTTGCAAGTAATTTTAATTATCAATTTAAGTAATATCTAAAGAAATGATAAGCTATGATCACTGGGTGTGTCTGCAAGCAAGTTTCTAGAAGAGATTAGCATGCGATTCTGAACAGGCTATGTGGGGTAGGTCACCCTCAGAGAGAGCAGGCATCATCATGTTCACTAGAGCCTGAACAAAAGCAAAACCAGAAAAGGTAGGTTGGTCTCTGATTTTGGTAATGACAATACACTTAACTCCTGCTTTGGAAATCAGGATATACACAACTTCTTCCTGAATTCTCAGGATTTGGGCCTGGGACTGAGTGCCATCAGATTCCCTGGTTCTGGGGCCTTCTTGAGACTTGGATTTACACATGGCACCAGCATCCCAGGATCTCCGTATACAAAAGGCCTGTCCTGGGACTTCTCAGTCACCACCATTGCATAAGTCAATTCTCCTAAATCTAACAAGTTTTCTCTCACATGTCCATATACATATACTATTGGTTCTTTCTCACTGGGTATCTCTGACTCATACAGACCCATAGCAAATTATTACAATAACAATTATAATGATACCAGTTTTATAGGTATGGATTTCCATGCCTGAAATTGAATAGCTATTAAGTACTAAAGCCAAAATTCTGACCCCAGAACGCAGGCTCTCAATCATTACGTTGATAGAAGATGTATTTCAGTCTAGGATGGTATGTATTTTCCCACTAGAGCATTAAAATCTCTCGCATGTTATCTGAAAATGACTCTAAAGTTCAGGATAATGGTAAAAGGAGACATGACAATGTCAAGAAAATTTGTGAAAAATTTTGAAGTGGCAAAAATAACTACTAGGCATCCTGTCTCAGTCACACTTTAGGGTTGTTCCTGCCTTTAGTTGTCTTTGAGCTAGTTTGCTGATGTGTATTCTGTAAAATCTGATATTAATGTGATAATGTGATTCTTGTTCATAGAAACATAAGCTGATTGTGTCTTGCAGAATGCTATTTAATATTCTATCTCTGTTCTATATTTATAAGTTTAACATTCAATATTATATATACAGGTGTGTGTGTGTGTATATATATATATATATATGTATATATATATATATATATATACACATATATATATGTGTATATATATATATATATAACTTCAATTCTTCTTTAAACAAAGTCCTTGACACACATTCATTTTGTATTTGTATAAAAGATAAAAGTTTACATTTTTGAATTGTATATTAGCACTGCATAACTACTATCTAACAAAATGAAAGTATATAAGAGAGTTGACTACAGGATGAAGATATTAAACATAAAGTATGAAGAGTAATATTTTACCTAAAATGATAATAGGTGATTTAAATAAAACTGACATTGCTTCTATTAATTAAAATTTATAAAATGCCAAATATTTTGAGCTAAATCCTACAATAGGCCCCAACAGACCAAATCAAAATAGAGGCAGTCATGTTAAAGTTCCAGTTTCATCAAACCCAAACTAGATTGTTTACCTGACCTTCTGAGAAATCAGAAATGAGAGAGCGATAATATCTAAATCTGTATTCCAGCCAGTTTTAGCCAGCAAGATAAGAACATTACCTCTTTTTTGACTGTCATCAGGAAAGTAACCTGATGCTAACCTGTCTGCTTATTATTCTGTTTCTGTGTTCTTTGTTCGCCGACCCTTTTCTGACTATAAAACCAGCTTCCCCTGCTCAGTTCATCAGAGACCTTTTATGAACCTTTAGATGAGATGGAAATTCCCTGATTTATAAATCACTAATATAAGCCAATTAGATCTTTAAACTAAATTTGTTAAAATCTTGTCTTCTGACATTTCAGGTGGTAATTATGGTAATGGACTTTATAAAATTGGTGTGCCATCAAGTGGTCAGGGCTTTCAGGTTATGCCATTTGTAAAATTCTGCTTTGTCCATAATATCCTTAGAGGCTGCTGTTTCAGCAACAGCTCTTTGACCAACCCATAAAACATGAAGATTATGAGTAGGTTAGTCTGTATAGACTGTACCTTCTTATCATACAAACTCATGAATATTCTAGTTCAGCCAGAGTGACCATTTGGGGGAACTAATATCCCAGAGCAAGATTCCACTGATTGTACAAAAATAGCAGTTAGAGAAAAACACCCACCAAGGACATATCCAATGGTCATCTGTGCTTGGCATCACACAAGGCATTGTTTATATATGTACTTCCCAAAACGTACTGGCTTCTAGCATTAAATATCCACAGTTCTGGAAATGAATAGATGAACTAATGACTCATCTTTGCATTTCACAAGGCTTCTTTCCTTTGTAAAATGAGTCACTGAAATTCCATCAAATGATAAATCCTCGAGTGTATTACTAGTTTTTGAAATAAATCATTTGATGATGAGTTAAGGTAAGAAGCTTTAAGTTCATCTGTATGGAAATGTTATTTAACTGAGGGTCAATAAAAATGGGGGAAAAAGCATTTGGGAAATTATAATGTAAATCAATGGAAAGTTATTCAATTTGAAATGCCATCCAAAAAAAAAAAAAAAAAAAAAAAAAGAAGGAAAGGGAGGGAAGAAGAGATTAAAGAGACCCTGTGAACTGTGAGATGTGTGAAAGTTTTCCAAGAGTTAGAAGTTGCAAGATTCTTAAACTTAAAAGAAATCTGTAATTGGGCTATGTCTTATGCCCAGGTATTATAACAGACTTTTCTTGACTCTTAGGTAAACTTAAACCAATTTTTCAAAGAGAGTTATTTATTTAATTTTATTTATTATTTTTAATGTACTATTGAGCATGTGCACACACTAGAGAGAGAGGCAAAGTGAGAAAGCAAGCCACCAGGTCTAGGACTCAAACCGTTGTCAGCCATCTGGGAGTCCAGCATCTCCCAGATGAGTGATGTAGATACTCAATAAATATCCACTACATCACTGGCTAGCCCCAACTCACACCTATTTTAAATTCAAGGTGTTTAAAAAAATATTCCAATCTTCATACCAGTAAATCACAGATAAATGTTTAAAGCAACATTTACTCTTAAGTTGAAAAATGCTTTTTAGTAGTTTTCTTGAAGAAAAAAGCATGTTTGCTATTTATCTTCTTTCATCTCAATGAAGCGTAAATAACCTTTTTTTTTATTTCAGAAGTCTAAAGTTTTACAACTTTTTAGTGTGAGTTCCTTATCAAATATTATTAAATTATTTAGTTAGTTCAATTGGCCAGAGGGTGCGTGCATGTGCTCTCTGGGGAGAAAGAAAAAGAGAGAGAGAGAGAGTATGTGAATCCTGCTCCTCCATTTCTCCCTCCTTTAGAGATTTTGAACACACACTCACATGCACCCGGTGCGTTTTTCAAGTTGTGGAGTCCATGACTTCAACTGCTGATCCAGGACTCAAGCCATACCGTTAGCCCTTTGCGATCCAGCTCTCTTAAGTACCATGCCATCAGCTGCCCCTCTATTATTCTTTGATAAATATAAATAGTTTTAGCACTTAACTGTTTGATATTGATAACAGGACAATATCGTAGTAAAAGTTCTTCTAGTTTAAAACTACAGTGCTTTATTTTATTTTATTTATTTATTTTTTGATATAGGGCACATGTGCTCACCAGAAAGAGAGAGACAGAGAGAAAATAAGTGAGAAATCACCCCCCCCCAGGGGGATGGCCACTCCACAATCCCTTCTCCTCCATTCTCCTCCTGGTATGGGTCCAGGACTCAAACCACGGTCGACTACATGGGAGTCCAGCAACATAGCCATTACGCCATCTCCTAGTCCCTAACGTGCTCTATTGAGATAGAATAAGATAAATCCTAGCAAGTCCTAAGACCCAAGTTTATGTTTAAGAAGGCCATACAGGACCTAGCACATTATCATTAAATCATCTTTTCTCTATGCTCAATATCTTCACATGGATTACATTTTGAAGCTTTGCTTTGGTAGTATTTTAACCAATATTTAGTTACCATAGATAATAAGAACAGCAGTTTGGTAAGCAGGTAGAGGATCTGAGAGAAGTATCACTGAAGACCAAAGACAGCTGAGGCAAGCCAAGGGAGCAGGCTGCATGCTGATGTTAATTGTACTTTACATATTGACACTAATTATATTTCAGCCACCAGCTGCTAGCTGCCTTTTTTTCCCTTCCCCTCATAGATTCTGAGGGTCTGTGGGCAATTGCATCAATTTGCCTTTCCAGGAGGACAACTCTGAATACAATTAAAGTCCCAAGTAATAAAGAAAATGAACAGTTTCTAACTGAAAATGGATATGTATCCTCTGTAAAATCTATAAACTAAAGCAACCTCTGACATTTGTAGTTGAAATCCTGTAAAGAAGTGGCCAAAAGACAGACTTAGAGCTTTCTCTTTCTAATGCAAAACAAGTTGAAAAGTGACTGATACTGTCAACGGTTGTCTGCTTGTTTTATTAGGTGCAATTAAAAATCAGAACTGATTTAACTGGCTGTTTTCACATTGTATAAACACAACGGAAGGGGACATAATTCCAATCACTCCCTTCTGGAATGCTTTATGGTAAGTGTTTCTTCTTATGATAATGTATTTTTCCACTAGGAAACATTACCTACACCTCCTTTTAGTAGTTGTTCTCTCTTAAGTTTTGTTTTCCTCATCTCACACTGCCAAAAACAGCCTTTTAAATGCTTTGGTGGACAATGAATTCTGAATAATGGGTCCTGAGTAACTGTAGAATTTGCACTTGCTATTTCAAATTAATTAGTTTGATAACAAAATAACTTTAAAGATTGCTTTATAAATTTAAGCAAAAAATAAAATTAGTATGGTTTGATGTCTCTTTTTCATTTTTTTTCTGTCAGTAGCATTATTACAGTTTAGAGCTAAATATGAGTGAAAAGCAATGAACCTACTTTGTTGTGAACTGAAATGTCATCATTAGAATTAGTCTGGTGACAACATTGCCACTTAAAGTCATCTTTAGAGCTTCTTTCCTCCTAAATCTCTTCACTCTACAAACATGTATTTTATCCATCATTAAATCCCTGGCATTTAGCACTTATATTTCCAGAGGAATCATAGGTACTCAATAAATGTTTATCAAATAAATGAGTGATACTGTAAATGAATGCTTTGGAAGGTTTTCACATTCTTTCAACTCATCAGCTGTGGTCTTGGAGAAATATCAAAACCATTTGAATAGTTTATTCAACAATTAGTCAGTTTGTTCTTCACTTAATGATTAGTCTACTGTGCCTGGTTTGGAGAAGTAGTGATGATACTGGTTTGCTTGCTCTTCCATGTGAAGACATCTTTTGTCTATGTACTAAAGAGAAAGAGACAGGGACACTAAAATATAGTTAAGGTTTAAGTCCAAAATGGAATCACAAATGGCAGTAGTTAAGAATTCACAAGAACTGCTTGCTCATAAGAAATGGCATTCTGCTTGCAGCAATGACTCAATGACTAACCTAGGCAGCATGATCTGAAACAATTTTGACTGTTTCCACATCTCCACAACATTCTGGAACCTAGATAATGGTCTTTAAGGCCCAAGACTTTCAAGTAGTGGAGCAATCATTGACCACTACATAATAATCTCTGGGACCTGAAGATCTCAGACCAAGACTAAGGCAATCATTTATCAGAAGTTCTCTAAATGTACAAATCCCTAAATTTACAACATGACATACCTAGCAAGTGACCCCCACAAGGAAAAAATGTGAACAAGTTCTTCTCCTGACAGGAGCCTCAAATCATCTACCCTCTTGCAGGTCCCCTCCCACTCTTTATCAGTGTCTAATTCTTTGTGAGCATGAGACAAGAACCAGGTCATCTCTCAGTCCTGAATCTAACACTGACATTGGACCCATGTACACCTCAATATCCTGCATCACTAATGAATGTAAAACATAGGAAGATTCATTAATTTCCTCAGAAGTTTTGCCTTGATTCAGGTCCCATAACTTACTTAAACATTTAAGGAGGTTCCAGGGCACAAAGATATTTGTGGTAAGGGGCCGGGGCAGCCATTGATTGATGAGTTTTTTTAGACATATCATAAGAACAAAGGCTATAAGAACTGGTAGGACCAGGACATGTCTGAGAAGGATATTCAGAGTTTTCCCAATTATATGTATTACCATTTTAGTAGTAGTGTTTATAAGACACCTAATACTGATTGAGGCATACCTCATTATCTATACTCATATATCCCCAATGAAATATGTAAACTATATCTGAAATTCTACAACAGTATAAGAGGAAGTTTCATCTCCGATCATCAATTACAAAGATCTATGAGTTCCTGTGTGTAGGTTAACCAAAAGGAAAATTGCTGCTCTTAACTTCTTCCATTTGTCCTATGGCACTTAAACTCTCATTATCACCTTGTACAAAGTAGCAAATCTCCATTTTTCTTATCTAAAATGATACTGTATTGCTAAGAGGTCTATCTCATTAAACTAATTGCAAAAAAATAAAAAAAAAACAGTTTATTCTTTCAGTAACTACAGGTTGCAACTCAGTAGCGTTGTTAAGTCAGTTTGCTGAGATCCACCCAATATTTTCAGTGACATCAAGTAATATAAAATTCCAGCTAACAGAAAATAGTAGATGTCATTACCCATAGAAAGGGCAAGGAGTAATTCAGGAATATTTTCTTTCAATTATATATGTGTGGGTATGTGCACTGCATTGCAAAGTAAAGTACAAACACACACACACACACACACACACACACATATATATGTTCATGGTATAAAATTTATATATATTTATATATATATATATTTCATACTATGGGTAATTATTAGTGATTTAAATCCTCCTAAATTGATATGTCTGAAACATAAGGCGCCATAGTGTCTCGCTTTCTTGGCAGAGCAGTGTGGCAGTCCTCACAGCTGAGGTAAGGAAGAAAGCAATGAGCTCAACATGTACTATGCTACCCAGTGCTTTTTGCCTGGAGCAATTCTATTACAACAATAGAGGAGACATCAGAACTGGTAAAGAAAGAGATGACGATGAAATTATAATGTAGCTGGACATTAACTGATAATCTAGCATGAACGCAATATTTAATACACAAAATTAGCCTCAGATACTATAAACAGTTAATGTATAATGTGATTTTTTTTAAAACCCAATTGATATTCCTTCCACAAAAATAGAAATTTTGCCAGAGAGAAAATAAATTATATGAGGGGGGAGGACTAAGGAGTAGAGCAATGGAAAAAGATAAGACAAAGACTGAAGAAGAGATCATTATAATAAAACAGAAAAGCAGCACTCTCTCCCCTCTGCATACTGCCATGTTATATATATTATAGTTGGGCCTTTGGACTAGTCATTTCTAAGAACAGGAAGTTTTCTTTAATGTTTCATGAACTAATCTTTTGATCTTTATTTATACTTTCTATGACTCTCTTTTGTGTCCTGTAACTGCTGAATCTTGGAGGCAGAGGAAATTTATGGGATCTCCATAAATACTTATTAGAAACATTGACATCGGGACTAGCAGTTAGCGTAATGGCTATGTCGCTGAACTCCCACGCAGTCAACCGCGGTTCGAGTCCCGGACCCGGTGGCTTAAACTCACGCCGGGCGCGTGTGCGTGCATGCCCAAGATTCTGAGAGGAGAATGGAGGAGAAGGGATTGCAGCATGGCCATCCCCCCAGGGGGTGATTTCTCGCTTTCTATCTCTCTATCTTTGCCCTATAGCAAAAAAAAAAAAAAAAAAAAGAAGAAACATTGACATCAAAATAGAAATGAAAAGTGAGGAAAGAATTTGTATTATACTTGACTACCCAAAAATATAGATTGTATTCACAAGTAAGTAGAGAAGAATAAATCATAATTATTCTTTCTTCAGTAAACCAGGCCACTTGTGCCAGTTGAAGTTCTCAGGTAAGCAGCCATCCACAGATTTCTTTCTCTTGTTAGCTAAGAAATGTGTGTGTATGTGTGTGTATGTGTGTGTGTGTGGTGTGATAGTCTATAGTTTTTGAAGTCTTATACGAGTGCTTCATGTAAGCTCTTGCTTTTACCCTACAGGCACTAGGCAACTGGACCTTGGACAGGCAAAGTTCCCACTGAAGTCAATTGGAGTTTTGACTGCCTGAGGGCTGCAGCATCGGGCTCCAAGTTATCTATTATAAATATTTTTGACACATCAGATTCATACACATTCGAATCCAGCTGAAAAGGTAAAAAGGTATAGGCTCTCACCAGTTATTTCATGCCTAGGAGGAAAAACAACTTCCCTTAAATGTTATCCTTTCCTCATCTCAGATCCACTGGGGAGTTATGATGGTAACAAAAGACCCTATCTACAAACTGAGAAGTGAGGTGTTATTTCTCAGTAAAATGAAATTACTTTTCCGCTTAGGCAGGCTATAGTATACAAGCAAACTTCTTTATCATTTATTATTCACTTTATATAACTTCTCATAAGTAATGGGTAGAGGTATATTGTCTACATATAAGTGTGTGTATGTGTATGCTTTAATATATTTGGGGTAGTACAACTAAAAAAAGCTTTCTGCATGTCTTGACAATCTACCGAAATATCAAGACAAAAGAAAAGTACAAAAGTTCCTCCTGTTTATTTAATTGAACTTTTTTTTATTGCCTAGAACTTTTCTTCCTCTTTTAAATTTCTTTTGAAGCAAGTTAATGCACAACTGATTTTTCAAGCTATGTAATTTCTCATTTAAGTCCTTGATAGAGGGGAAATTCCTTTGTGGTTTTATCTATTTTATATTACAATTTATATCACAAAACATCAGGGATAGCTTGGGGTCAAAGAAATACCTACATATTGATTCCTGTGATAAGGCTAACTGTACTCCTAAATATGAATTAATGGATTGTACATATTTGAATTCCCTTTGGTGACACATTTATTGCTTTTCATATATTTCCCTTTTTTCATTGATTATCACATGATATTTGTATAATTCTGAATGACAGGAATATCACAATATCATATTATTTAAACAAGTAAATAAGTATTTGCCTTTTAAATATTTTTAAGTATTTTTGAAGGATAGATATATAGTCATGCTTTAGTGCAGGTAATAAATTTTACTTTTTACTATCTATTTTGCCCTTTATAAGAATATTTCAGGTGATGAGTATTATTTTGTACATATGTATTTACATATTTATGTGTACAATTTGGGGACTATATATACATATATATGTATATATAGTATACACACATGTATGTGTATATATATATATGTATGTATACACTATATGTTGATATGTAATCTTCAAAATCTAATAAATACTAAGTTTTAAAAATTTGTGTTGTATTTTTACAGATGAAGTACAATTAGATACAATAAGAAAATATTGTCACTGTTAAAATTTTATGTAGCCTAAATATATGGCCCTGTGAGTGGCAAGAAACCAGAAATAATTCTGTTGCTGCTTATGGTTAATGAGTCATGACAAATCTAAACAACCAAATCATTCAGTAGCATCAGATCTGACCATTCTAGGCTGTGTCTACCAAAAGTCCAATTATTGGAGCAATTAAGCAAAAATGTGGCCAAACTAAATGGCTGGTACTGTGTAAACAGATCATTGGAATGAATAATTACATTTTTAATTGAATTGGCTTTTTTTGTGGTGAGTTGACACAGCATAGGTTGTCAAACATCTGGTTATTTTCTCCACGCAATTTTAAACAAGTCAAATTAAATAAATTAATTTAAAGTTTTATTTAACTTAATGAGTTTTTAAACAGAGTATCTTGAGTAAACTTGTACTATACGTGCAAAACTTAATGCCAGAATGTGTGTGTCTGTGTGTAAATATAATAGATAGATAGATAGATATAGATATGCATATAAGTCAATACATATGTAGCTATAATAAAACAGTAGTTAATCAGTTTATTTTGTAACAGACTTGATTCAACTCTGTTGCACGTACTTAATTCTCTCAATAACCCTAAGATAATGGTACCATTTTAATTTCCATATTACACATGAAAAACTGAGGCGAAATTAGACGTCTCTGGAAGAGCAAAGATAAGCTGAGATTCTCTGACTTCCAGGCCCACATTTACTAACTTGTGCTGCAGCCGTCCACATACAAGCAAATGTACAAAAAGCAACCAGTGCATGTAATCAATATACCAAAAGAAGGTAAAGCTCAAATTTGTTGTTGGACCAAATTGATCAGTCAATGCAATGAGAATAGTCAATCTTGTAGTTGTGTTTATACACAGCTAAAAATCTATTCCTTTTAACTTAGCAGAATGACTCACCTTTGACTTCTCTTTTTTGTTCACCCTATAAGACATTACAAAGAAAGTGACAAATCCCAAACAGCTCATTGTGGTGCAAAGGGAAGCAAAAAAAAAAAAAAAAAAAAAAAACCGTCCATAGACTTTTCTAACTCCATAGAACTTTTTTTCAAATTATACAGCTTTAGCAGCTGAGATGAAACATAGCAATCAATCATTCTGACAACTTCACTTCACCTTTAACCATAGAACCTACAAAACTTCCAAAAGATATCTCTGTAGTACCAGTATTCAATTCACATTTTCTTACAATATTATTAAGCATTGTACAACGAATATTAGTTGACAGCAGCAATCTCAATGTTACAGTTTTGTGAATAATCTCATACTATCCTGCCACTCCCCAAGTGGTTTAGTTAGGAGAACCATAGATACAAGTTCCCAAAACAAACAAACAAACTAAATGAAACAAAACCTAGACATTATGCATTTATCAATGGGATTCATTTAACTATTCATGATGGATACAGATGTGTATCACTTACTTTGATTTCCTACCTATTCTCATGGGAGAAAACCAACAAAGTCCTAATCTATAAGTCTGTGGATATAGAATAAAATCATCTATTTAAATCAATATGACAGTTACATAAAATAATAATAAGTTGTGACATTTGCATTCTTATTTAATAATTCCAAGCAGGCCCAAAGTTCTTATGTTTTATTACTAAAAAATGTTGATGTCATTTTCAGCTATAAATTTATATATGCATAAAACCAAGCTAAATATTTGAATAACTCTGCAAGGTCTTACAGTAAACTGATGATGGACTCAAGGTGAAATTCATCTTCTCCATCTTCTCAATTACTATTATGGCCCCTGCCAATGTTAAAATATGTTTAAGGGAAAAAGATTGAACCTAATCTTAGTGGATGTGTTCCTATGATTGTATGGAAGGAATTATGAAAGACAAGTTGAACAGTTTTATCCACATAACATAGCTATAGAAAAATACAGACCACTTGAACAAGTCAGTGAACAAGAGCCTTGGGCAAGTTCTCTGCTGCTTAATCTGAGAATGCTGACCAACCATGTATGCATGGATAGATGAGATTGGATTAGACGAAGCCAGGATGCACAAAGAGAAGACTTAATCTAGGGCATCATTTAGGACAGGTGAACTGATAATAAAAAAGCAAAGAGGCAAAAGTTGACAACTTGTGGAAATGCTTTTAGGATATAAAAACAATCAAAATGATATGATAAGTCTGAAACTGAATGTACCCTTAAACCAGTTGATTGAAGTTTTGGGGGGCCTTTTTTTAATATAGATATGGAAAGGTCAATATTTTCAGGGTTGGGATGAGACTTTAATTTGTGGTATACAATTCACCTAACATAAAGTACAAACTTAACAAGTAGTAATTATTTATGTATTTTCAAATTATCAAATATCATAAAAAGTACTATATAAAATAACTTGAAAATAAGATATTGTTTTGGTGTTAAAGTATGAGAAATTGCATTTATTCTATGTATGTCTGACATTAAAGTTTTTATAGTTAAGAATTTATTAACTCATTAACTTGTCAAATATATATTTCCTTGGGCACTACACTATGTACTGGGCGTATATTAGTAACATCAAATGGACACCTGTATTTAAAATATAAAGAATATAGTTAACAATATACCTTTAGGAGCTAACATGAAATACGTATACGGACACAAATGAGAGAAATGTCACTCATCTTCAGAGGAACAAGGCTACAATTGTAGTCATGACCCAATCAAAGATTGCCTGGTTATTTCAGACTTCTTATTCCAGGTTTTTTTCTTTTGACAGAAGATCCCATATGCATCTCCATATTTTATGTCTCAACTAGACTGACTTTTAAAAATTTGGCCTGTAAAGTGTGTAAATTTTATGAGGCCAAAATAAATCACTCTCTTATTTACATATTGTTATCTATTTAAAATTAAGGTCTTTCTCCACTTCTTCTTTTTTTTTTTTTTTTTGAAGAGATTTTTGCTATAGGGCGCGTGCGCTCGCCAGACAGACAGAGAGAGACATAGAGACAGAAAGCGAGAAATCACCCCCCAGGGGGGATGGTCACACCGCAATCCCTTTTCCTCCATTCTCCTCTCGGGATCTTGGGCAAGCACGCACATGAGCCCGGCATGAGTTTTAAGCCATCGGGTCCGGACGCGAACCGCAGTCGACTACGTTAGAGTCCAGCGACATAGCCATTACGCTAACTGCTGGTTCCCTTTCTCCACTCTTGAATCAACTTGAACCCCAAAAGATAACTGAATTCATCAAAGTTCCATTTTGTTAAGAGTTTTTTTTTTTTTTTTGGCCTTAGGTACATGCACTTCCTGAACAGAGAGAAAGAGAGAGAGAGAGAAAGAATGGGAGATGGGAAATCTTCCCCCCAACCCCCAGGGAGATGGCCATACTGCAATCCTTTCTCTTCCATTCTCCTCCCAGGATTTTGGGCATGCACGCACACACACACACACACACACACACACACCTAGCATGATTTCTAAGACACCAGGTCTGGGACTCGAACTGCGCTCAGCAGCCATGGGGAGAGTCCAGCAACGTAACTGCTATGCCATCTGCTAGCCTTGGTTCCATTTTTTAAAAAGTGACAGAAATCAAAGTAGAAACTAAGCTCTTACATTCCTAGGTCATACAATGTTCTCTCCACTACATTATACTATGGCTCAGAGTTAAAAACAACCAACCACTATCTTCCAAATTTCATTACGTTCCCCTGATTTGCACCTTTATGTATCGACACGTTTGATCATTTAACTTTATGCTTCATTCTCAAAACTGTTTTAGACTATTATAAAATAACCAAAAACACAATTACTGTGTTTAGAGGGGAAGGTCAAATTTTCATGCATATATATGAAATACACATCCAAAAATTCAAATGAACAGGTATGTGTGTTCTCATCATCAGTAATATAATGCTTCCCAGACACAAAGACAGTTGACCCACCTTTAGTTTTGCTCCAGGAGCCATGACTGCCCCATGTCTGGCTATAAGCACCCCACACTTTCAAGCATGGCCATTGGTTTGTGCCCTCGGGCTAAGCAGACTCCCCTCTCACTTCCATCCAGTGCAGCTGATCCACCCCAGTGCACATAGGCATACACACACACACGCACATGCTCATGAACACACACACACACACACACACACACACACGCACACACACAGCTGTGGCATTTTCTCTATATACTTCCTTTCATTCCTTTGCCTTTCCTCTTGCTTTTTTTTTTCCCTCTTTGTTCTCTTTATCCTTTCTCTAACCTCTCCTTCTTTAACTTGTATAGTGACTCAACCAACAAACTTTTTCTAGTTTATATAAAAAGCCTCCTGATCTAAATGGAAGACCTGGAAGATATGTTCTACTTAATATTCTTGTTTATATACCTAAGGCTTTATCTTTTTTTGTTTTTCTGTTTTTCTTTGTTTTTTTTTTTTAAATTTATTTTTATTTATTTATTTACATTCATTCACTGTACATCATTATAGCATACAAAATGAGATTTTTCCATTCACAGTGCACTGTATACTGGCTCAATCAAGCACATGAAGACCTAAGGCTTTATCTTAAAACAAACAAACAAATAAAAATGTAACTTAACTGAGTGAGACTCAAGTCAAAGAAATACCTAAACCAGACTTGTCCTATTTTTTAGACTTTACCTAAAATCACAGACACAACACATATAAACACACACATGCATACGCAAATATATTTGCACACACATACCCACACACACAAAATGAATATAACCCCACTTCTGATTAATTGATTACTTTTATAGCGGACTGAATGTGTCAGCTGTCAGACGTTATCCAGATAGACTTTGTAGTCACTGAGCCTACTTACTTCAATGTAATGAGCTGAGTAGCCATTTTGAAAGATCTTATGCAAAACAGTATAAAATATTTAATATATATATATATTTATATTCACTTATGATAACATGATACATATATGTTGCGTGTGTGGGATATATACATTCCATACAAATACACACACACACACACACACACACACACACACATATATATGGAATCTATTAATTCACATCTGATTTAAAGAGACTTGCAATGAACTAACAAGTTCTCCAAATGTACATTTAATCCCTCACATCCTGTTTTGTCAGGATCCTGATACAAGGGCCGGCAGGTGGCGTGGTGGCTAAGGATGCTGGATTCCCATATGGTCGACTGTGGTTCAAGTCCTGGACCTGGTGGCTTGCTTTGTCCCTCTCCTTTTGGGACCAGCAGTTAGCGTAATGGCTATGTCGCTGGACTCCCACGTAGTCGACCGCGGTTTGAGTCCCGGACCCGGTGGCTTAAACTCACGCCGGGCGCGTGTGCGTGCGTGCCCAAGATCCTGAGAGGAGAATGGAGGAGAAGGGATTGCAGCGTGGCCATCCCCCCTGGGGGGTGATTTCCTGCTTTCTGTCTCTCTGTCTCTCTCTGTCTGTCTGGCGAGGGCACGTGCCCTATAGCAAAAACCTCTCAAAAAAAAAAAAAAAAAAAAAAATGGATCCTGATACAAAATTTTCATCTGTTTTCTGTGTCTTTAAGCTACCATCTCCCTTAACCCATTCTTCTCAGTGTATTGAATATGCACAGAAAACAGAAAAGTTCTCTCCTACATTTCCCACAATTATTCTTTCTCCCCTTCTTTTAAATAATTAATTTGTATTTTTAATGTGCAGTGTACTCTAACCAAATTTGTTTTTTTTTTCTCTTTCAACCCATTTCCAGGTAACATCTATTCCTATCAGTCGACTGAGATTCTTCTCACACAGGTCATGTGTGGTCTCTTAATGTCCATGGCTCACATTCCAGTTTTATTCATTAATGGCATTTATATATTAGAAGAATTGGACAATGTTGACTATCAATGACATTATATATCTATTAAAATACAGTTGGGGGCTGGCAGGTGGCATGGTGGTTAAGACGCTGGACTCCCACATGGCTCAACTACGGTTTTAGTCTCGGGCCTAGGGGCTTGTTTTCTCACTTTCCCTTTCTTTCTTTCTTTCTGTCTCTCTTTGGTCAATTTAGAAATAATAATAAATATTTTTTAAAAAACTTGGAGTTTCCTGGATTATAATAGAAAGCTCATTTGTAGAAGCAAATTGGATCCAATTATCATAATTAATTACCATAATTTCATCACAACCCAAATAAACAGTCTTGATATTTTCCTAATAACAGTTATTTATATGGGATTATAAATCTTATGTGGTTTATGTATCATTTATTCCCTAAATTATATAAAATTATATTTCCCTGTATTATCATAAATTCTGTAAAAATATCACTCTAATGACTTACTATTTTATCACATGGATTAAACATGACTTTTCAAGCCATTATCTTATTTGTGGTCATTTAGTTTGTTCTCACCATATAGTAACAAGATGTGCTGTGATGAAATCTTCTTGCATAATATGTTGTTAAATCTCCAATTATTTATTTCTGGAAGTGGACTTACCATGTGAAAGGGTATGAGTATTTTGATGATACTCAATATATGCTATATTTGCTTTCAGAAAGGTTTCACTAATATATATATTCTCTCCAGCAGTACAAAGGAAGATTTTTTTGTATCATATATAGATATTCTTGACAGCCTAAAATAGTGAATATGATATACTACACGTGTTTTTGTTTTTCATGATAGAAAACCCATTTGAGTATGCACACACATGCCAAAGAGAAAAAGAAACACCCTCAGCAGAGTCTGGTCACGTGGTCATCCTCTTCCTCCATCCTGTCAGAACTGAGAGCATGCATGTGCTCCAGGCAAACTCCTGGCAAGTCCATCAGGCCAGGGGTCCGAACCATGGTCAGCTCTCTGTCTTGCTTTCCTGCTGTCCAGTATGCCACCAACTACACCACTATGAAGAGCCTGATATGCTACATATTGTGCTCTCTTTCTTTGATTTTTAAGCCAGTACTTTGCTACTTCTGCTCCATCAATTTTACCATACTTCCTTTTATTAATTATAATTATTATTTTATGTTTTTGCTACAAGACATGTACACTTTCTAGAGGGAGACATAGAAGCATGAAATGAAGGAAAGGAGAAAGCACCCTCCATGGCGCCTCTCCTCCATCTCACCCTCTTCTGGGGATTTTGAGCATATACATACATGTGTCTGGCATGTTTCTTAAGTTTTCAGGTCTAAGACTCCAACTGTGTGGTCGGCCATGTGGGATCCAGCTGCCTTAACCATCAAGTCATGAAGCTGGCCACACCATCCTTTCTTATTACAAAGGGAATGTTGTCTCTTAGTGTTTCACCTGGGTCCACTTCTATGCATGTTTACTTTATATCCGTGAGTTATCACATCCTCTCCCTTCACCATCTTCATGTGGCATATCTTCATTCTAAGAGCCGTATATCCTCAACCAACTCTTGCCCATCAACACATTCTAGAGAACTGTCTTTCAATAGAAGGCTGCATTTTCTTGTGGCATCCATACCTTATAAGATCTAAGTCACAGCCTTATAAGATTCTTTTAAATTCTTAATTTCTTCCCTGCTAATTCTCCTTCAGCCTAGAGATAGTAGATTTGTCCTCTCCTTCCAATTTTTCTAGTAACTTATAATCTTTCTAATTCATAATTCTTTGTATTGGGACTGGCAGGTGGTGTGGTGGTTAGGGCACTGGACTCCTGAATGCTGACCATGATTTGAGTCCGGACCTGCTGGCTCGCTTTCTCACCTTCCTACTCTCTCTCTGTCTCTCTCTCTTGGCAAATTTTTTAAAAAAACAATAATAATGATGATGAATAAAATTAAATAAAATATTTCTTTAAAAAATAGTTCTCCAGGAGCCAGCAAGTGGCATAGTGGTTAAGATGCTGGACTCCCACATGGTCTTCCATGGTTTAAGTGCCAGACCCGGCTGTTTAAAACTCACACCAGGCATGTCTGCATGTGTGCCCAAAATCCCAAGAGGAGAGTGGAGGAGAAGGGACAGTGACATGACCACCTGCTTTGGTGGGTCATTTCTCACTTTTTATCTATCTCTTTTTGTCTCTTGAGCTAGTGCACACACCCTATAGCAAAATTCTCTCAATAATAATAATGATAATGATAATATTTTTATATTAAATTATCCCTATTCAAATTACTGGTGTGATTTCTGTTTCATGACTGTACCCAGACTAGTACAACAGCTTTCTTACAACTGGTGTTGATACGGTCTATCTTCGGTTCATCCTTTTGTTTTCAAACAATTTTTAAACTTAAAATATTTCTACTCTGTTCCTCTAGGTAGTCTTTGTTTCCCTTTTGAATTAGTTAACTTAGATTTATTTGTGTCCACTAGTCTTTGAAGATTTTTAGTTTATCTGGTATTCTTTTGTTGTTAAGATTGAAACAACAAACTTTGCTATCTCTTACATGTTACCTAAAGGGGATCTTCTAATATCTCAGTTGGCCCCAGTGCAACCTTGGAAATCTCTGTCAAAATCAGCCCCTGGTTTTTAATCATAATTTAAATTCTTATCATCCTTCAGTTTGACATCACAGTAACTACTGAACTGGATTCATTCTCATGCTCTAAATAACTCAGTTGACCACAGTGCTTCCAGTTATGTTCCTGGAAAGCAAATGTGATGATGTCACTCTCCTATTTGACAACTTCTGATCTCTTCTTGTCAACTCTACAGGCAGCCTTTCATAAGCTTAAGGAAATAACTCTCTCCATCCTCCTCAGTCATTGCTCCTACTAAGTAACCCTATTATTTAACCACACATACCCCCAAATACACAATGCATTCCATGCATACCTGTGAGAAATTGTTCTTTTCAAATGTGATAAGCTTTTCTTCAACAAAATCCTTTTCAATATGCTAAAAGAACTTTTTGAAGTTGTCTAAATTCCATATTCTCTGTGAATGCATCCTTAATCCACTTAGTGCACAGATGTCTCCCTTACTGCCTCGCCACGTTTTTTTCAAATTTCTATTATGCCACTTTAGACTAATTCAGTGGTTCACACACTCTACCTTACATCAGAATCACCTGGAAGCCTTGTTAAAATATGGCATGCTGAGTGATGCCCCCATAGTTTCTGATTCAGTAGGTCTAGGATAGAGCTAGAGAATCTGTATTTCTAGGAAACTTTTAGGTTATGCCTATGTTGCTGGTTTTGGGTCATGTTTTAAAAAACCCTGGTCTAATGAGTTTAGGAGACTATCTTAATGATTCAGGTAAAAGACATCACCCTCAATTAAACAGTTTGCTAAAGAAATGGAAAATCTTACATCCAAGCTATTTTATTAATTTTCTGAGATGAAACTAAAATCAAATTAACCAAGGAGAATAGATGAGGCTATGGATAAGGGCACACTAGAAGGAGTACCAAACTAAAGGCAATTTCATTTTTCCAGCTATAGAACTCTGAAATCTCTCCTAACACCTAATTCCCAAGGATTATAACAATAGCAGAGCATAATTTCAAAAGGAAATTTTAGGGAAAAACTTAACAAGCTGAATCCTTATGCAACAAACCAAGAGTATTTTATACATTTTTGTATCCTTAAGACTGTGTAAAGCCTTGCATAGAGGTATTGGGATAATTGCACTGGTTGTCACTAACATAATCCTTTTCAGATAAAGCCAATCTATAGATAGATTTCAAAGTCTGTTGCATTTCAGTTGCCTAGTGTGATTCTTTGAAAACCTCAGCTTATTAGGAAAGAATGGCCCTTACCATATGTGCAGCATTAAGAACATCTGGAAACACCATCAAAGTAAGAAATTTTTTACTTTTCACTGGCATGAAGAAGTCATTGAAAATTTCACAGATGTTTGAATCTCAGGATCCCTGGATAGTAGGAAATTGAAGCAGACTGCTGGCATTGACCAAGTGATTTCTCCTAGGAAATGAACTGCTTACTCCATGGAGGAAAATGGTAAGTTGTTCCTAATGGGAATAAGTTTCTTGCTAAATAAAGTTATAACTGAATAATCTAATTTATCATTGAATGGTGTTGTAATATATATGTGGCTAAAATTCTTAGTATGTCACAGTGGTCACAATTAGAATCATGTAAAAATGTAATATTAATGAGATTCATGTATTTATTGGGTTTAATGCAATTTCACAGTTTTGAAAAAGGTTTATTTTATTGAGAGAGAAGTAGAGAGAGGCACCCCTGAAGGTGTTTTGCCACAACTTGACTTTCCCTCCTTTCCCGGTTGGCCAGGATCACAGGCACATGCCTACCATGCTTCAGATTGGCCTGGGGTCTGAACACTGATCTTCCAGACTTCAGCATCACTGAGTAGCTCACTGCTCATTTCATAAAGGCAGGGCCTAATTTTACATTTATTTAGATGATTTGGGGTCCTTTTTTTTGTTTTTTTTTAGGAAGTTATATTCAATTTGTCATCCTATCAAAATCAGAATTAGCTGTTCTATTTTCATCACTAATTTAATAAAGCTATTTTAAATTGATTATATACTCATAGGTTCTCATCTACAATTTGAAAATTTTATGTAAGACTCTTAGGTTTATAAAACAATGTTTCTCAACACCCTGGTGAAGATGCATCTTATTAGAATCATTTGGACATTTTTATTTATTTTGATTTTATTCAAAATATGTAAGACCAGAACCCCAGCTCTTATACCACTGATAAGCCCTCAACAGTGTTTAGAAATGTGGGGAATGGAGAGAAGATAGGATTAGTTATATGGGTTTAGAAATGGTTCCACAGGCAGTTCTGATATTATCATGTTACAACCACCTACTATAAATGCCCAATATTCAAGGTGTGGAAACTAACAGCATCAGCATCATCTGGATACTGTTTATGACTACAGATTTTCAGCCTATAATCCACATTTTAAGAAAAAGCCCAGGTTATTTGTTTTCACATAATATTTTTGCATGAACACTCTGCTGTAAGAAAAATTGTCTTTGATGTGAAGCTAATTGTTTTTCACCTTATTTCTTTTTCACCCCTGAAAGGCGAGCTCTTAAAGTTAAATAAAAGGGATGAGAGCAGCATCCATGAGGATTATTATGTTGTGTGGTACAAAATTTATACTTGCCATTGCACAGAAAGACTTTCTTTGAAGTTTAGAGAGCCCAACATTAGTGGAGCTGCAAATTTGATCTCATACTACAATTCGGAAAAATATATTGGGTTGTCAGAAAAGTCATGATATGTTTTTCTGTTTTTTTTTTTTCCTGTGCAAAAATGTGTCATGACTTTTCTAACAACCCAATAGCTACTTTGTCTACTACCTTCTTTAAAACATTTTTTTGAAACTTCTTCCTTTATTTCTTATTGGAAATATATAGAGGTACAGATAGTCAGACAGTCACCTTCAGCAGGATCCTTATGCCATAATCCACTCTCAATCTCATCCAGCCAGGATCATGCTTATTACACACATGGACATCGTAGGAATGAAGCCAGGACCTTTTCTTTGTGAGTCCATTTGTTTTACTGTTGCTGCGGTATGACTGCCTAGTCCCCTTTGTCTGCTTCTATTGACTGACTGTACAGCACAATAAGCTGCTTTGTTGATAGAAAGGAAAAACGAACCAAATGCCCAACATGAATTATAGTTTTTGTCTTATTAAGTTAAATCTATTAAGGAACTTTGTATCTTTCCTGGATTAAAACTGCTTGGTCCAAACTATCCTCTTCTCATTCCTCTCTCTCTTGAATACTGCCATTTTTTATGCAACCTTGTAGATATCAGTAGGTAGCCAAGTTCTTGAGGAAGCTGCTCTGCCTCCACAAGTATCCGAGGTGATGTCTTCTATTTCTTGGAGCTGTTTGCCCTGCTGACTCCCATGACTGGAATTTAAAGGTGAGTAATAACTCAATTTCCTTTCCATTTTATCAGGGTGCAATTGTCTTCTAGGCTGCCATAAGTCTACCTCAGATTTCCTTAATTACAGTTTTCTGAATATGTCAATTATTTTCTAAGTATATTCTTTGGAGAAATTGTTTTGACAGTGAGCTTAATCAAGCAAAAACTTTCAATAATACCATGCATTGAAAAAATTTGAAACCATAAAATTCTCATCATGATGCTAGCAAAACCCGAATGCTAAAATTTGACATTTGTAGCTTAAAAATAACTCTTATTTACATATGTTGCTTTTTAAAATTTTTACATAAAATACTAGTAAATAAAGTTAAATATTACTTTAGAAGTGTTACCTACCATGAACAAGTAGGGTATATCCCAAGAAGACTATGCTGATTAATATCAGCAAAAGTACTTACATTAGAAATCAATTCCAAGACAAATTACCCAATTAAAAAATGGGCAAAAGATCTGAATAGACATTTCTGTAAAGATGATATATAAATTATCAATAAGCACATGGAAAAATGCTTAACACCATTAGCCATCAGAAATCCAAATCAAAACTACAATGAAATAACACTTCATACCCACTAAAGTGACTATAATTAGATAATCAGATGATAAGAAATATTGGTCAAGATGTAAAGAAATTAGAAATTTCATACACTGGTGGGAGTATAAAACTGCACAACTATTTTGGAAAAAAATCTGACAGTTGTCCTCAAATTATACAGTTACCTAACACTACTCTAAAATATAGTCTATTTAATAAAATCAAAAAATAAATATAACAGCTTCAATTGTCTAAAAATACATAAAGAAAAATAAAATCTGGAGGGAATTTATTCAATATTTACTATAGGAGATTTTAAACATAAACACTGGGGCAGTATAAACATAAACACAAAGAACAAGAAAATATCTATTCTTGTTCTTTGCTTACAGTTTGAAACCTACTGTTGACTCAAGGTAAACCATGCCATACAACAGCTAAGACCCAGGGAGAAGAAACAAGTCATTGCTATAGCCACATTAGCGCTAAACACACAGAGAGCTAATGACCAGATAGGAATGCTGAGGTCAGCTGTTGTTAAAATGCTGTCTCCATTAGCTTGCTTGCCATCAGAAAGAGACACAAAATTGAGGAAACTACATTTTCATCCAGAGCTCCATGTGCAAGGAAGTTGGATAAAAACACTTTTTTTTGAGAGAGAGAGAGGTGTTTTGCTATAGGGCACGTGTGTTCACCAGAGAGAGCTATAGGAAGCAAGAAATCACCACCTCCTCACCTCCCCATCCCACCTTCCCTCCAGGAATGGTCATGCAGTAATCCGTTCTCCTCCATTCTCCTCCCTGGATCATGGGCACACCTGCACATGTGCCCGGAGTGAGTTTTTCATTTTTTATTTGTTTTCCCCAGAGTGAGTTTTAAGTCTCTGGGTCTGGGATTGGAACCACGGTCGACTCCGTGGGAGCAGATTGATGATGTGGGAGGATGACGAGTAACCATTTCACTATCTGCTGGTCCCAAGGGTAAGAACACTTTATAGCTTCAAGGTTTCTGCCACATATACTCTATAAATAATGTGATGGATACTGAGAGTCAATCAACTAACTACATATATAATAAAAAAGAGTGTGTGTTTGTGTGTAAATATCTATATCTAATCTACATTTTTACTTATTATTACACAAAAATCAGATTAGATACATACATATATACACACATGTGTACATACATATTTGCATATGTTCTGGACCCGGTGGCTTAATACTCATGCCGGGCACGTGTGCGTGCGTGCCCAAGATCCTAAGAGGAGAATGGAGGAGAAGGGATTGTGGCATGGCCATCCCCCCTGGGGGGTGATTTCTCACTTTCTGTCTCTCTGTCTCTCTCTGTCTGTCTGGCGAGTGCACTCGCCCTAGAGCAAAAACCTCTAAAATAAAAAAGAGAGAGAGAGAGAAAGAATATGGGATCAGCAGGTGACATGGCAGTTAAAATGCTGGACTTCCACCTGGTCTATCACAGTTCAATTCCCAGAACCAGTGACTTGAAAATCACGCAGGGCATGTGTGCATGCATGTACAAAATCCCAAGAAGGGAGGAGAAGGGACTGTAGCATGACAATCTCCCGGGAAGTGGTTTCCCACTTTCTCTGACTCTCTCTGGTTAGTGCCTGTGCACTATGACAAAAAGCTAAAGAAATAGAAAAAAAAAGAGAGAGAGAGAGAATAAAAGCAGACCTCAGAGAAACAGAAAATTTTAAAAGTAAAACACATTAACAACATAAATTAGCTGATATTCAGAGAGAGAGAGAGAGATTTGGAAAGACATGAGAAAATAGAAGCAAAAAAAATAGATAATTACTATAAACATATAAACATATATTTAATAATCACAGTATTGTGAGTCTATACCAACATTTAAAAATCTACATCAAATTCCAAGAAAAATATAAAAGTGGTAAACTTACTCAAGAAGAGAGTACTTTGAATAGGCCAATAAGTATTAAATAATTGGAAGTATTAAAAGCATTTCTCCTCAAAAAAGAATATTGGATAATATTTTATATAGTAATTTCGAATAGCTAATTAATAATATATAGGATTTTTTGGGGGGACCAGCAGTTGACATAATGGCTGTCTTGCTGGTCTCCCATGAAGTAGACCACAGTTCGAGTCCCTGACCCGGTGGCTTAAACTCAGGCGGGGCGCATGTGTGTGCATGCCAAGATCTCAAGACGAGAATGGAGGGGAAGGGATTGCAGCGTGGCCATCCCCCACTGGAGGGTGATTTCTCGCTTTCTATCTCTCAGTCTCGCTCTGTCTTTCTGGCGAGCGCATGTGCCCTATAGCAAGAAAATCCCTCCCCTCCAAATAATAATAATAATAATATATAGGATTTTTTTCAGAAATGGGAAAAGTTTCACTGTCCCTTGTTCTTTTATGAAAGTAATAGAATATTGATTCCTAAACTATAATACATAATGAGAATATAATAAAAGCTAATTATGGACTCATAGTCATCAATATAGAAGCAAAACATAGTACAAAAAGCTACCTGATAAATCCAATGCAGAATTAACAACTGTGTCATGATTAGGTGAATTTTATTGTAAGAATGCAAGCACAATTCTGTTTTAAAGCACTTAAGAAGGAAAATACTATGTTTGTCACTATTGATTAAGGCAACCTTTATTCCAACATTCATTAATTTATGTGCACATTTAATGTATAACGGGATTAATCGATTCTTCCAAGAAAAATTTAGGAAACTAATAGATGGTAATTTCCTCAATTCAATGATGGCTGTATACAGAAAACCTATAGTAAAACTTATACAGGTAAATATGATATACACTTTCTTTTTGAATGAAGAAAATAAAGCATGCCCAATCTTACCATTATTTTATGTAATATTTGAGAGCCTAGCTAACATTTTAAGGAAAGAAAAAGAAAGAACACTCACAGGCACAATAACTAGAATGAAGTGGTAAGCTTTATTTGTCATTAATTTCATCATTTACTTAGAGATAAACAACTGAGATAACAAATTGTTTAGCCATACAAGAGTTCAACAATTTGATTGATACATGTGAGAGGAATCAATAACATTTGTCTATATCATTAATAACCAACTGGAAAATATCATAAACCATATATAGTAATCAACATGTAATATTTTGATAATTAAATGGAAAATTTAATAACATTACTATAAAATTCATATGAAAAAGTCCATAAATAACTTAACCAATCTTGAAAATAAGATCTCTCATCTTTGTCTCTGTAGAAATTAATGCATATTACAAAGACATTATTAAAATTAAATGCAGAGTTCAAAGTAGATCTATCAATATGAAATAATTAAATATTATGATGAAGCTGACTTCAACAAACAATGGGAAAAATTAGGATTACTTAGTGTACAGTATTGATAAAAATGTCTCACTTTAAGGGAAAACATAAACATAGATTCTTATGAATACTTTTGTAAAAGGCTCTAAGAATATTAAGAAATTCAAATACTAAAGGCAAAGCTATAAAGTTAAAAGAAAAAGAATGAGAAAATAACTTTATTGTATAAGAGCAGTAAAGGCTTTCCTTTTATTTTTTTCTAAGAGAGATTTTTGCTATAAGGTGTATGTGCTCACCAGAAAGGCAGAGAGAGAGAAAAACAGAAAGTGAGAAATCACCCGCCAAAGTGGTGGCCACACCACAATCCATTCTCCTCTCAGAATTTTGGGCACACAAACACATGTGCCTAAAGTGAGTTTCAAGCAACCAGGTCTAAAACTCGAACCACAATTGGCCATGTGGGAGTCCATTGACCTAACCATTATACCATTTGGTGGTCCCAGCAATGAACTTCTTAAAAGTTAAATATCACAGACCTTAAGGCAAAAAACTAAATTTACAACAAAATGAAAGAAAATTCAATCAAATATTACATAACGTGGTGATGATAATGTAGAAGAGTATATTTTAACTGACTTAACAAAAGGCTATTAGCTAGAAATACAAGAACTTCTTCAAACCAATAGGAAAAAATTCCACTGGAAAAAAATGAGCAAAATTAATAAGCTTACAATGTATAAGAGTATACTGTTCTGTCAAGCATTTGAAGAAGAGCTGAAAATCATTATTAATTAAGGAAATAAAAGTTAAACCAACGAGAAAATATTACCAAATGTTGGTAGGTTGTAAGAATTGTAACTTTGCTCTACTAGATCGCTGAAAGTAATGTGAGAGTCCTTAATCAAACCAGCACAATCATGCCCAATGTTCAGAAGGGTGTTTATTTCAGTATTGTTTATGATGGCAGCAGTTTGGAGAAAATATGAGTTTGTTTCTTTTGAGATTTGGTCAAAAATGTGGTAGATAATTACAATATATGGTGTAGTACTTCATGGCAGTCAAAGTAAGACTATATGTACAGAGACACACACACAGAATATAAAATACATCTTTATAATTTCAAAAACAGAAAGTGATGTAGGACATAAAACTGTTTTATAACCTAAAAAGGTATGTGTAGGGCAAACCTGTGGCATGATGGATAAGGCGAATAGATCCCACATGGCCAACTGCGTGGTTTGAGCCTTAGATAAGCAGCCTGAGAGACACACCAGGCATATGGGTCCAAAATCCCCAAAGGAGAGAAAAATAGAGAAGAGATTGTGGCTGAGTATTTATTCCCCCATCAAGGGTACTTTCTCTCTCTCTTCTTCTTCTCGCCCCCTCTTCCTAGAGATTACTCATGCCCTCTGGGAGGAAAACATAAAAAGTGTGTAAGTAAAACTGCTCCTTTTCCCCAGAGTCTGTCATCTCTTCTCTAACAGTAACAGACTTAAGCGAGTGTGTGACCAATTGGCAAGAACATATATCCCAGGTCTCTGGCTACTGCGACCATTTTACCAAGTTCTTGCCAAGAGATCCTGAGTGATTTCATGCAAACCATCTGTGGTCTGAGCTTTTACACAATGTCAAACTCTTCCATACTCTAATTGTCTTCCCTTTTAGCTGCAACCAGCTTCAAGTGAAAAAATCTCTGAAGGAAATGGCACAAAAACAAGGTGGAAGAAAGCCAGATTCCTAAATAACTACTTGAAAACTTGGAACTCAGGCGTGGACCAATATCCCCAGAGTACAACATGTGAGAGAAAAATAAAACCTCTGCCTGGCTGGAGACTGTATTTTTTGGTTTCTTTTGTTGTAGCAATTTAGCATAACTTCACTAATACACATGTAAACAAACAAATACACATAATAATACATGTATATAAACAAATAGATCAATACTATAAGTATTAGGATTAACATTGGCTGTTTTAGAGGGAAAAAAAATGGAGTAAGAATAAAAGAGAATATGTGATGCATTCTTAAGACTAGGCCATTGTATGATATAATATATACACATAATAACCTAACCCACTGTAATTAAGGTAAAGAAGGAAAAAAGGAGCAAGAGAAAGGGAAGAGGGAGACAAAAAGAAGAGGAAAAGGAAGAAGGAGGAGGAGGAGACACAAATGAAAGCAAATAAGAATTAGAAACAATAGCTGTTTTTCTTTTCAAAAAAACTTTTCATACTATATTATATAACACTAGAGTTAGATAGAAGTAACGCTAGAATTATATAGCAATAGATAGCAGTGAAGATCACTAAGAGGGAAAAAAACCCACTAAAGTGTTGAAAGGACAAAAGCAGCTAGCTTAGCAGCACTGTGCCGGTTATCTGCAGCGCCGACAACTCCAGCACAGTGCCTAAACATCCTATTGATTTCAGTGGACAGTTTTCATGGAACTACACACTCTAGACCAGGTTGAATTGCTATATTTTTTCTTTTCTTTTTTTTTTTTCATTTTTTGTAGAGGTTTTTGCTATAGGGTGTGTGAGCTCTCCAGATAGAGAGAGACAGAAAGACAGAAAGAGAGAAATCACCCTCCAGGGGGAATGGCCACGCCGCAATTCCTTCTGCTCCATTCTCCTCTCGGGATCTTGGGCACGCACCGCACGCACATGCGCCCGGCGTGAGTTTAAGCCACTGGGTCCGGGACTCAAACCACGGTGGACTATGTGGGAGTCCAGTGACATAGCCATTACGCTAACTGCTGGTCCCCAGATTGCTATATTTTTTCTTACCCAACCAAGAAACTTCGTTCAGCAATGAGAGTCTTCATCATTAACCTCTTATTGATTTCATATATATTGGTCCTGATAATAACATATTTTTTTCAGTTGATATTTTGGTGTTTTTTTAGGAGTATGATCCTTGCTGATTTTTTTTCTTCAGTGATTAATACTATATGTTTGATAAATATGTTATTTTTAATTGATTTGAAGGAATATACACATGTATATAATTAGCTCATTATCAAAACTTAAAGCATATTTAGTGGAAACTGACTTGCCAGCGCTTTCATGGTCTATCCTTTGAACATTGATCTGTTGCTTTGAAATCTGGGTGGTCATTCTTCTATAAAACTCACCTATAATATCCTGGGACCATGTAGTGGTAATGGCAATGGACTCACAGAAGAAAGGTCCTGGCTTCGTGTCTCAGAACCTCTCTGAAGATGCTAGGCACATGCTCGCATGCTCATGCTCCAGGTTGGCTGAGACGGGGGCTGGTCTGGGACATGAAGAGCCTGTTGGAGATCTCTCTCTTTATGTATCTATGAAAGAAATAAATGAATTTTAATAAGAAATAAACTTCACCCATCATTCTAGCTCAACAGTCCAGCATTGTTTTCTTAAATGTGAAGGGAGATTTGTAAAGCAAAATCTTTATGACAATATTTCTTTCCAGATATTAAATTCATCTATTTTTTCTCACTCATGAATACTTTAGCAGGTTTTTTTTTAAGTGGTGATCTGTCTCTTCAAAGCCTTTTGAAATTGTCCAATATAACCTTCAGAGTAACAAGTCTTTTTTTGCACCTATCTTTTATTGTTTTATATATGTGTATAATATGATTATAATAATAACAACTGAGAAGAGACAACCTCAGAATGGGAGAATATATTTGCAAACCATGCCTCTGTCCCAGAATATACAGGGAACTCAAGCAGCTTAGCTGAAAAAAAAAAAAAAAATCAATCCACTAAGAGGTGGGCAAATGAGCTGAACAGACAACTTTCCAAAGATATACAAATGGCCAAAAAGCATTTGAGGAGCCAGCAGGTGGCCAACTACAGTTTAAGTCTCATATCTGGTGACTTGTTTACTCTCTCTCTCTTTTTCCTTCTCTTGGGTGAGCACCCATGCTCTACAGCAAAATTAAAGTAATAATAATAATAAAAATTAACTATTTTTTAAAAGCATATAAAAAATACTCAGCATCTCATTATGAGCTGCAAATCAAAACCACAATGAGATACCAACTAACCCCAGTTGGAATGGCTAAGATTAAAAAAATAAAGAATGGTAAGTGCTGACAAGACTGAGGTGAATAGAGACTTCTCCTACACTTTTGGTGGGAATGTAAATTTGTACAGCCACTATGGAGAACAATATAGAGATTCCTCAAAAATCTACAAATTGAACAATACAGCAGTTTTACTCCTGACTGTCTACTCAAAAGATAGGAATAAACTCAGAAAAGCATTTGCACATCCATGTTTATTGTAGCACTTTTCCTAATTGTTAAGAGATGAAACCAACCCAAATGTTAAGAAGAGAAGAATGGATTCAAAAAGTGTGGCACATGCACTCTATGGAATACTGTTCAGTCATAAAAAAACAATACCCTGGCATTTGAAAGAAAGTAGTCAAATATGAAAGATTTATTGCTGAGTGAAGTAAGCCAGGCTATGAATGAGAGATATTGTATGTCTTCACTTAATATATTCCAACTTTCCACATTCTATGGTAGAGATTGAAAGATTGGAGGTCATAAAAGCAAGGAAAATAGGTACTGATACTGGAGACTGTGAAAGGAGGGCAGGATGGAGGAAAAGTATAGGGAAGGAAATCAGGAATAAAAAATAGGAAGACATTTGTGAGACACAGAAATGGTTAGCTACCTGTTGATGATGAGGTGTATAGTTCTCAACTGGACTGGTCAGAGGTGTAGCTCATGTTGAGGAAATTCTCTTTACAAGCCAAATGATGTATAGTCATCGGATGTTTAAAAAAAAAATCATAAAGGGAACCAGCAGTTAGCGTAATGGCTATGTCGCTGGACTCCCACGTAGTCGACCGCGGTTCGCGTCCTGGACCCGGTGGCTTAAAACTCACGCCGAGCGCGTGTGCGTGCGTGCCCAAGATCCCGAGAGGAGAATGGAGGAGAAGGGATTGCGGCGTGACCATCCCCCTGGGGGTGATTTCTCGCTTTCTGTCTCTATGTCTCTCTCTGTCTGTCTGGCGAGCGCACGCGCCCTATAGCAAAAACCTCTCAAAAAAAAAAATCATAAAAATAATTTAAAAACAAGAAAAAGTGTGGTACATATACTCTACATAAAGCTACTCAGTAATAAAAAATAATGAGACTCTGGTATTTGATATAAAGTGGATGAATATGGAAGATTTACTACTGAGTAAAGCAAGCCAGGCTACACTGTATGCCCTCACTTAATATATGCCGAATATCTGAAGTCTTATGGGAGAAACTGAAATATTAGAAAATATAAAAACATGGAGAACATCTGTGGATACTAAAGAGGGTGGGAAGAGGGTGGCCAATGGAGGAAGATGAAGGAAAGTAATCAAGGGGGAGGAAAAATCAAAACATTTAACTGACACAAAATGGAAAATTATCTGTTGTGGATAATGCATATGGTATTATCTTTGGTTTAATATGCAGTGTATAGTGTATTCATGCTGGAAAAAATCATTTCGTATGTTATAAAGATGTACATTGATTAAACAAAAAAAAATTTTGATTTACCTGAGTTTGTGTACATACCCAACTGGCCCTTGTTAAGCATCACCAACTGGTGATATCAGAGATGTAGCAGGATTCTAAGAGTAACTAAGCACTATTCATTAACATTAGTTGTCGCTTAGACACCAATGGCTTCATACTATTTTGTTTTTAACAGTAATAATCTATACTAGTGCATTTATTTATTTATGTATATATTCTAGGTTTTGATCATAGGTTGCATGTGCTCACTGAAGAAAGAGAGAAAGAGAGCCAGATACAGAGAGAGGGAAAATGATAAATAACCACCTGTAGGGATGACCATGCCACTATCCCTTCTCTTCCATTCTCCTCTTGGGATTTTGGGCATGTCCACACACACACCCAGTTTGAGTTTCAAGCCACTAGGTCTGATACTCAACTACAGTTCGCCATATAAGATCCAGTGCCTTAACCACAATTCCACCTGCTGGCTCCACCAGAATATTTTTTAAAGTAATTAAGTAAGAGGAAAAAATGGTACAACATTTCTTTAACATGATAAATTGAGTCAACAGAGGACAATTTTTTCAAAAAAAACTTTCACTTTTCAAACAAATTACCAAAACTAATTTTCCACAACTTTTTCAAAAGAGAATAAAATATATTTGGTAGCTAAAATTAATCATTAGCTTAGGTCATAAGCACGGTTTTATGAAAGGTGTTACTTATATAATAGTCTATAAACACAGTATGAATCTTTGAAAACATATCTTAATTGTATGAATATTAATTATATAGTTGCCTGGCTCACCATTGATTATTTAATTTTGTGATTATAGTTATCACAATGAAGAACAGATTTTCTTGGGACCAGCAGTTAGCATAATGGCTATGTCACTGGACTCCCATGTAGTCGATTGTGGTTCGAGTCCTGGACCCGGTGGCTTAAACTCATGCCGGGCGCATGTGCATGCGTGCCCAAGATCCCAAGAGGAGAATGAAGAAGAAGGGATTGTGGCGTGGCCATCCCCCATGTGGGGTGATTTCTCACTTTCTGTCTCTCTGTCTCTCTCTGTCTTTCTGGCGAGCGCAAGTGCCTTATGGCAAAAACCTCTCCAAAATAAAAACAACAACAAAAAAAAAACAGATTTTCCTTATCACTGCTAGCTACTAAAATGAGTTAAAAAACTGAATTGATGGATGATTTTTTTTTTCTTTTATTTGATCCTTTTATTTAGCATTTGGTTCATTCATATAAATTATTGATATTATTATGCCTGAAGTATAAGTATATATGTATGAAATAACATAATTATCTTTAAGATAACACTAATAATCCCAACACTAACTCTATTTTCTTACATATATAAGGGAAAACACGCACAGCTAAGTGATGTTAGATTTTATACTTTTGCGTTGTTTTGCAATAGCTGGTTTTATTCCGTCTAATCTCCCTGGGTGTCCTTTGTTGTAAGGCTTACAGGTCTTCCTCTTTATGCCCCCAGACATAATGAAGTTTGCAATTTAGTATGTTATATATGGAGTTCTAAATAATGTCGTTAAAGATTATAAATTCTAGTTTTAGCAGAATATTAAAACTCTGTGATACGAAGTAATGAGTGTTGCATTTTTACAAAACTATATCACAACTCATATTTGGTGAGACATACTTTAAATAAATAATGTTAAGCATTTAGTCTTAGTTTTTTTCTCTCGCTATATGTAGGTTCCAGCCTTACTTAATACCCCCAACTCCCAATTTAACCCAACATTAATCATCAAGATGCATTATTTAGTAAATGTGGAATTTTTCTGAAATGTATCCATTTTATTTTTTAAATTATTAATCACGTGTTTGCATTTCATTTGTAACAGAAGTCTTGCAGGCATTTGCCACTGATTAAAATTATTGAACAATAAGGGAAATTACTATTAAAAATCAGCTTTATTAAAAAGTCATTGAAATTTCTTTTTTTTTTTTTTTTGAGAGGTTTTTGCCATAGGGCGTGTGCGCTCGCCAGAAAGACAGAGAGACAGAAAGAGAGAAATCACCCCTAAGGGGGAATGGCTACACCACAATCCACAATCCCTTCTCCTCCTTTCTCCTCTCGGGATCTTGGGCATGCACACACACTCACCCTGCGTGAGTTTAAGCCACCAGGTCGGGTCCAGGAGTCGTACCGCAGTGGACTATATGGGAGTCCAGCGACATAGCCATTATGCTAACAGCTGGTCCCAAGTCATTGAAATTTCTAAGTGGATATGAGAAACACCATGATAAAAGTAGGGAGAATGATACTTTGAGCATTTTAAGAAATATTTTAATCTTTCTTTAATTTGAAATTTATGGAAGAATTACACTCTGAACTACAATTTTCATTGCTGGACAAAAAGATGAATGGTAAAATAGAATCAATGACTCTTTTCCTTTCAATGCTTCATATTCTCATTTGTCAAGTAATATTGTTGCATCCTACTTACTTTTACACTATGTATGACACTAGACTCTATTAATATCTTACAGTCTGTGTCAGCTTGTCAACTAATTGTGATGAATTTCTTTCTAGAACATTGATAATTGATCTATATCCATAAGTATAATTCATGATAAGCCACAAACAGCTAAAATAACCAATGATATTTCCATAATTAGATTAAACTTTAAAGTTTTGAATTTTTTGTCTGTGCTGAGTGCTTATTATTTTATGTAGGAATATAAATAATATAAAATATATTTCATCATAGAAAATAGTATGCAAAATTATAAGTGAATATATATGTCTTAAATAAATTATATATTACTTATGTATCTTTTTATATAATTGTCAACTTGCTGCTAGTCAATTCAAAATTATTTAGGAAATTAGATAAGTAAATGTAGGTAAAATTCAAAGAAAACTACAATTCATTTATGTTATGAATTATTAATATTTCTTTAAAACTTCTTCCAATAGGTAAAAAAATAACATTTAATTTATTTATTTTTATAATTTCACCCTTAATTTTGAAGGTGGCATCAAAAGACCTTTGTTCCAGTCTTGACTTCAGCATTTTGCTGGAAGACTGTGTTCTTTATCCTTAGGGTACTCAGTGTCTTAATCTAATAAATTGGGTTTGTAGTATCTACCTACTCTGCAAAACTTTCATGGGGACTAAATGTAGCAACAAAAAGAAATCCATTTCTTGAATTATAAAGTATCATACAAATGTAATTTATGTTATCAATCAAGTGGGAATGTACTGAAATATTATATGATAGAAGATAAAAAGGCTAGATCCAAATATTCTTTGAATAATTACTAACCAGATATCTAGAAATTATCTGCAACTCTCCTTATAAATTGAGTTACTAAAAGTAGAGAACTAATTTTTAGCTTTTAGAAAATAGGCTTTCATTTCATACCAGAGTAAATTCAACTATTCAATTAATAGAACTTTTTCCCTCTTCTACACTTCTATTATTCAGCTTCATGATGATATATTCAATCATCCAACACCTCTTTAGTTTGTATCTATAATAATCTTTGCTTACATATTAATTTTAATGCAGTGAAATAAAGGAAATGCAAAATATATAAAACAAATGTATGCCATAGCAAATTTTGGCTAGTTCTCTAAAATAATGATGGAAATAAGTATCTTCTTTTATGTTGCAAACAAATAGAAAATTTTCACATTTTAAAAACTTCCTTTTATATTAGGAAGAAAACTCATATTACATACTTATCACTGTCATCTCCCCATTGAGCTCCCATTAATATTAAAGGGAGTTCAGTTCGATACATTAACATCTCAGTGAGAATCTGCCTCATTATAATTATCACTGACCTTGTCAATTTTAAATTTTAGCTTGGGTCAAAATTGAATCTGAGCTATTAAGAACAAAGTAAAAGCAAAGTGAAAAGTAGACCATTCCTAATTAAGAACTTAATAAGAAATTAATATATTGACTATAGACCTTGATTGTAAACATTATGTGTGTATGGATACATATATGCACACAAGTATCTGTATTCACGTATATAGCCTTAACATGTTGAAACTGTACCACCCTTTCATTGACCGTATATGTAAATTGCTCTCAATCCTACATAACATAGCTATCTACAGATATTTAAAATTAGAGATACAAAGTTAAGTCCTAGAAATTCTAATTTAGGGGGTATGTGTGAATTTCATGCCTGTGTATTTTTTAAAAGACACAGATAATTGTGATTCACCCTAGGGAGAGAATCTGTGTTCTATCCTATAGACAATTTAAGTACATCTTCTTTAATATAAAAATTTGAACCCTAAATTCAGTTGCAGTTTCAATAAGCCTCTCTAATTGCACTCAGAATTGTCATTTTGGCAAGACTTTGGGGACACATATTTTCCATCAGCACACAAATCTTGCATTGACCTCAATGACATTTAATAAAGCTACTATTTCCAACCGTTGCTTCTAGAGCAGATAAATAAATAACTCCTTACAGAAATGTTGCTTCAAAGCTATGTATTGACCTAGACAATTTCACTGAATTGCAGTGTTTTAGAAACAAGTAGAATTCAGTAATAAGTATTTTTCTCCATTTCACCTGCATAATAAATGTTTGCAGATTGGTTTTTATTCTTATGTTTAATTGATTGTTTGGTTTCTGGGAACTTCAGGACAGACTAAGGACTGTGGAAAGCAGGAGTAGAAAAGAACAAAAGTGGAGACAGTACGGCAAGAAAAGAGAGTGAGAGAAAGGAGACAAAGATAAGAAATTTGGTCAAGTGTACTGTTGATTTAAGTCTGTTGATTTCTTGTATTAATTTTTAATACTAAATGTTACCAAGAATTCCAATATCCAAGGCAAATAAAAAGAGAACTGCTTTAGATGAAGCATGTGTGGGGGCTGGGAGACCAGGGGCTAGGCTAGGGTACAGAGAACCACTCATTAGGTCTCTTGTTCACATTCAAGAACTCTGAGATCCCACAGCGAGAAAATAATTTAAAATAAGAGCCTTTACCTTCAGAATTAAAGGGACTTTTTCTAAAATATCAGTTTCACTATTTAATAACTGTATAATTTAGATCAATTTTATAAAAAAGTGGCTCTGAGTCCATTTCCTTATTTATAAAATGGCTTCGTACCCAACTTTTACATCTTTGTGAGTAGACCTATTCATGCACAAAGTCTCTAGCATTATGTAGATTCCCAGTAAACAGTTCCTTTTTCTTTTCTTCTTCTTCTTTTTTTTTTTTTTTTTTTTAACTGTAGATTATTTGTGATTGCTGGAGAAATACAGAGAGAGGGAAAATGAGAAATCATCCCCCAGGGGGATAGCCATTCACAATCCCTTCTATATTCTCCTCCCACGATTTTGGGCATGTATACACACACCAGGCATGATTTTTAGGCTAGCAGTCCAGGACTGAAACAATGATCAGCCATTTGAGAATCTAGCAACTTAATCACTATGTCACCTGTTGACCACTCAAGTGTCTTTTCATAAATTTCTTACACTAGAAAATAGTTGTAGCTCTCAGTGTTTGAGCTTTATATCATTATATCATTTGCTTTGTCTAGTCAGACATTAGTTTTGTAGTTCCCTATTCTTAGCTTTCTGTGCTAAGACATGGAAAGATGTTTTTATAAACATCATTTCAAAATAATTGAGTTGCTAGCCACCAATAAGAAATACAGCTAGGGGCTAGCAGGTGGAGTAGTGGTTAAGGCACTGGACTCTCATAGGGTTGACCACGGTTTGAATCCTGGATCCAGTGGCTTGAAAGTCACACTGAGCATGTGTGCACATGTGCCCAAAATGCAGAGAGAATGGAAGAGAAATGATTACAGTGTGGCCATTCCCCTTGAGGGGGGGTGATTTCTCACTTTCTGTCTCTCTGTCTCTATGAGCAAATACACTTCAAAGCAAATAACCCTCAACAAAAATAAATAAATAAATAAATAAAAAGAAAAAGAAAGAGAGAAGGAAAGAAAGAAAGGAAGAAAGAGAGAAAGAAAAGAAAATGCAATGAAACCTTAGCTATCTGGAAGAGTGTCAACTCCCCAGAAGTTCTACATAAACAGGTTTTACTATGTGTTAAATAAATGTCAATAGTTACTTACATTTATATTTCTCTATATATTTTCTTCTTATCAAATAATATTAAAGGAATAGCAGAAATGGAAATTTCACTTTCTTACTCTATTGACCGATGTTCCTGAGGAGTATCAATTACAGTAGATGTTGCTATTCTTTCTGTGTTCCCAATATAATAATTATTGTTCCATTCTTAATATAAAGACAAAGCATTTAGAAGATATTAATAAGAAAAAAAATCTTAGTTCTTAGGGTGAATATCCAGAAGTAAATATCTGAGGAAAAAAATAAGAACTTTTCTCTGTCTCTAGCAGGAGATTGCAATTTGCCTTTCAGAAAAATTAGGCTGACTTATGCCCCTACTAGTTTATGAAAGTGAATGTCTCTTCCAAATTAATTGAAATAATAATTTTACTTTTCAAATATTGAAGAACATTTATTCATCTGTGCATAGGCCATTTAAAATGTTTTTCCCTGCAGGATTTATTGGTGTCCTTTGTCCATGAACATTAGAGTAAAGCTTTTTTTTATTTTTATTTCTGAGGGTCTCAGTTATGTATCAATGCTTGTGCCTCATACTCTCGAGTAGGTGGTTCTACAGAAACATGCTACTGCACCCACCTTTTTACGGTGAACTGAGAATGGAACCTGGGCCTGCCATGTAGCCTTAGCATGCCAAGTAACTGTGTCTACCAACATGCGCTACTACAGCTGGTCTAGTGTCTTCCTTAAAGTGTACCTGCCACATTACAATTAGTTCTCTGTCCCTTTGTCATAATTGCTGCCACTATTCTATTTGTTAGTTGCTTTTGACATTTGTTAATTTTTCCAGGGCAGAAGAAATTTATAATGAGAGTCCCTAAACAAATGTAAAAGAGTATTTTCTAACTGTCTCTTTAAATGCAAAGCCTGTCTCACCTCATGATCTCCCTATGTCGTAATTATATGTAACATTTTGCTTCAGTCCTTTCCTGCATTTGGCTGGTGGAGAGGGATTGTTTTTCAGGAATAAAAGAGAAAACGCATACCTCATTTTATATACGATTCTTTTTGTTCCTGTATTCCCTACCTCTGGATTAATTCAAAAGTCACTTGAAGCTTGTAAATAAGTTTCAGATTTTTCTTAATTAACATTCATCCATCATACTTCAAATCATATTAGAGAATATTTTCAGATTTTTCAAAAATGCCTATTAATTTTCTGCTAGGCGGCATGTGCAACAGTTAAACATGAGCAGGGCCAGACTTGCACCGCCAGTCCCACCTGCATTGGTCTAGCCGACAGTCACAATTCCTGACAGGGGTATCAGCTACTCTCCCGACTCAAGGCAGAGCACCTGCCTGCCTTGCCCCTCTCGAGACCAAACTCGGACAAACTCCTGCTTGCCTCAAGGCCCAGCACGTGCACCAGGCAAGCAGAATGTCCTTAAGCTTCCTGCGCTCACTTAGCCTTTGGTTTGACTTCACCCCTCTCTTCACCATGGGCTTTCATGGTTTATTCTGGAAAAACGCATATCCAGAAGTGTATAGATTATGTAAGTCCCTGACTCTAATGTGCATATTTTCGATACTTTTTCTTTTCATCAAAGTCTCTAAAGTAGATTTGTCTCTATTACCTTCTTTGGTTAAGTTTTTATGTTCTTTAATCATTTAAAAATTAACTTTCCTCTCATGCCATCAATTTTGTCCTACTAATTTGTTCTTTATGTTCTGTCTGAAGATATTCTCAATTTCTTCATTCTAAATATAACACAAATTTTTCCAAAGTAACTTTCTCATCATCCTCAAACCTTTTTTTAAAAAATTAAGTATTTCTATTTTATTGCTAAATGATGCATGGTCTTGCCAGTGAGAAACAGAGAAACAGAGAAAAGAAGAGGAATAAAGCTACTCCCAGTGGAATATGGTCATACTATAATCCTTTTCCATTTATTCATCTGGTCATACACACACATGCCCCTGCCATGTTTTGTGTTTGTTTTTGTTTTTTTGTTTGTTTGTTTGTTTGTTTTAAGTTTCCAGGGCCGGAGTTTGAACTGAGTTCAGACATAAGGAATCTTACTCTCTTAACCAGTAGGCTACAGGGCTGACCATATCTTCCTTTTTTAAATTCCCAGTTATAAAAGCCTCACCCTCTTTGACATTGTTCTATACAAAGTTTAGTCAGTGATCACACTCTTTTAATGTAGAAATCTCTGGGCAGTGTTAACACATTCTATTAATTTGTTCTGGTTCACACTTGCATTCTTTGCCTCCTGTCTAGTTGTGGGCCTCTGTTCTGCTTGTCTTCTATTGTAACACATTGTCTCTAGACACACTTTCTGTATGGATGCGGTAGTTTTCTACAGTTTCAAGGTTTTGGTTGCTAGGCTTGGATGGGGAAACACCTAAGACAGCCAAGCAAGTTGTAAGTAGAAAAATAAACTGAACTGGATGACAAATTCAAAAGGAAAGAGAGTAACAAATTACTCAACAAGTCTACAAGTTAATGGAGTAGAAGCTGATATCAAAACTAGTTTGAAAACTAGGACTCCAAAGTAAAGATTTTTGAAAGCATACCACGTGGTTGACTACAGGTAGAAGAGGAAATGGAAGAGAGTAATGCAAGAGATTACCTCTAGTTTTCGTTAATACATAAACAGAGACATAAGAAGGTAAAATTGTACTGGAATTCATTTCACCCTCCATTCAAAAACACATTACTGATTACATAATCTTTCATCCAAAAACAAATTGCTTACTCCACTGTGCTTAGCACTGGATACATATATGAGAAAGGCAGAAGTAATCGTTCGATAAACACTTGCTGAGTACCTACTATGTGTTTAAGGTATAATGAATAAATTATAGAATCTGACTTCCAGGACCTTATACTCCATTTGAGAAGGCAGAGTTGTAACCATATTATTTCAATACAAAGTAAACAAACTTACATATAGAAACAAAACAGAATAAAAACAAAGGTCAAACAACTCAGGACAATTAAGGCACTCAGTAAAATTGTATGCATTGGTAAATGTTTCATCTCACGACTGGCACAAAAACAGGCTAAACTGGCCGAGTCAGTTATTTCCTTTGACAGGGACATAGTACATAAAGGAGAAAGGCTAGAGAATCATTGTCTGATTAGAGTGGGCACAAAAAAGAAAAAGCCGAGGGTCTTTGGGCCTAGTTGTCCTGGTTCTCTATTCAGTTGGTCAGGTGGGGACCTCAATTCAACACACAAGGCTGCCCCGAGAACCACAGTGGCCATAAAAATAAAGGACTGAAAATAACGACTTCCAGAGACAGGCCGACATGCAGAAAACTGCTGAACCAATTATCCAATTAGCTAAAGATAATTGCAAGAACAGACACAAATATATACACAAGCAAACCCCTATGGGCAAAACACAAAATAATTCTTGCAGCTAAATCATTTCTGTATATAATTACTCAATCATCCCAACATTTCTAAGGACTTTGGTCAGTAACACTATAATCCTAGCCTTGGGATTCTTCAAAACAAGCATGGCATTTCTCAAATACAAAACACTGGCCAGTGGTAATTAGTCATGTGATTTCTCAAAGATCCAGAAATTCTAAGACGTTAAACACTGACCTGGCTCCCCTGCTGGAGGCCCCCACCATATACTTCTGTAGACTCTCACTCTGAGGAGTAGTTATTTCCTGACCAAAATTAAATGTCTAAATTTGTAACTAGGGTTATCTCAAATTTAGCAGGAAGACTTTCTTAAAATGGCCACAAATTTTTGATAAACACAGCCAACAATAATGAATTTGAAGAATGTTAGAAATACCTAATTGGTTATAGTTATAGCAACAGAAGAGTTAGAAAACACATATAATCAAATAGAAATTTGTTCTAACATCATTTATTCATTTTTTTTTTTTTGAGAGGTTTTTGCTATAGGGCGCGTGTGCTCGCCAGACAGACAGAGAGACAGAAAGCGAGAAATCACTCCCCAGGGGGGATGGCCACGCCACAATCCCTTCTCCTCCATTCTGCTCTTGGGATCTTGGGCACACATGCACACGTGCCCGGCGTGAGTTTTAAGCCACTGGGTTCGGGACGCGAACCGCGGTCGACTACGTGGGAGTCCAGCAACATAGCCGTTACACTAATTGCTGGTCCACCAACATCATTAATTTAAATCCAAGAATAGTCCTGGCTGTACTTGAGTGGGTCCTCATGAAGCAAGAACATATTTATGAGATGTCCACAACTTTTGAAAGAAATACAATTTTTTTGACAGATTAATTACTTGTACATGTCAAAGTTTGTTTTCAGCTTCCTGCAAAGGAAGAAGGTCATGAAAAATTGTTTCAAGGTTCCTTTTTGGAAAGGACATTTTATAATAAAGAGAATGATATGTGGGAAACAAGAAAAAAATGGTAAAAGAGCTTGTCAATTCAGAGTCAATTGGATGGGTGAGTCATTAGATTATATTAGATCATAATGTCATTTAACTCCATCAGAAAGCCAAATATTTTATTAGAAATGCTAATTTCTTCCAAGAAAGAGTTAGCAAATTAGATTCTATTTAAAAAGTTACATGAAAAATAACATCTTATAAAATTTTCTTCTCAGAGTGGTGAGTACACAAGTTTTTCCTTTGTCACCATTGAGTACGTCTATACAGTACATCGGGCACTGTGCTAGGAAATGAGGAGATGAGGGAAGTCCAACAGAGGAAATGGGATGGGGGCCTACCTTGAGGAGGATGGTGTCTCATAAAGTAACTGAAAAGGCTACATTTAAGCTAAATCCTAGTAGAAAAAGCCATAAAAAGGTTGCAGACAGATAATCCAGTCAGTGGAAAAGTATGAAAAAGCCCACTGAGAGAGAAAAGACTGTAGTGAGATCTGGGAACCAGAAGGCCAGTCTGGGTACAGTGCAGAGAGTCTAGGCTGGCATGCAAATCACAAAGGTACAGATGACTCACTACTGCAGGACTGGCCAGGAGTTTAAAATTTTCTAAAAGCAACAGAAAGTCATAGAAACAAGTAGAATGTTAAGCAAATGCTTGGAATAATTAATTTTATTTTTTAGTTGATCAGTGTTTTCTATCACTACACTGATCACTGTTGATTGGCCCCTTAATGTCTGTCTTTTCCAAAGCATGACTCTACTGACTTTTTAAGGAACATTGTGAATTCTTCAAAGTGCTCTGAAGATCCTGTTCACTGCACTGTTGAGATACTAGAGGGATCCACTTTTCGCATAAGTCTTCCACACCACCCATCAGACTTTCAGATTCCTATTCACACCTGTATTTCCCAAAAGCTTTTAAGCTAGACAAGCATCTTGGGTGGGATACTGGCTGGCTGGCTTGGCTTTGTGGTGTTGGAGATATACTCTTTTTTCCATACGGGGGAAAGTTCATCGCACTTTGTGTTAGTTCCACAACTATTTTTTTAAAAGACACATTTTCTTTTCTTTTTTTTTCTTTTTGGAAAAGTTTTTGCTATAGGGCGCGTGCGCTCGCCAGACAGACAGAGAGACAGAAAGTGAGAAATCACCCCCCCGGGGGGGGTGGTGTGTGGCCACGCCGCAATCCCTTCTCCTCCATCTCCATTCTCCTCTAGGGATCTTGGGCATGCACACACACGTGCCCGGCGTGAGTTTTAAGACACCAGGTCCGGGACGCGAACCGCAGTCGACTACGTGGGAGTCCAGCGACATAGTCATTACGCTAACTGCTGGTTCCCAGTTCCACAACTATTGATTTCACAGATTTGGTAAAGGGAGTTGGTGAAAGAATTAATCTTTGTAAAGCCAGTTCTGCCAGTACTTCATTAGTCTTTACCTAAGTAGATTCAATAGTTTTTGGTATTCTTTTTAAACAATAATGCCTATTTTTTGTTTGTTGGTTGTTAGATTGTATCCTCTGATTCTAGGCCACTGTGCTTTTTCTAAGACAACACTGAAGTCCTTGTTAGATATTCTGTTACCATTGAAAAGCTTATTTTGTTTGCTATGAGTGGACAACTGCTTTGAGCAGTGTGAGAGAGGAATATAGAGTGGCCAGTGCAAAAATCCATGACCATCTTTGACTTGATGGGAGTGACTTATCAATCTAATATCATTTATGAGCATACACTGTATGTTAAGTCTTTTTTTCTAAAAACTTCAAATTTGAAAGTGAATTTCACAGAGAGAAGACTTGCTGTTCAGGAATTTGCCATCTATTTGGGAGTAATGGACACGAAAGTTAAAAATATGTGTTTCCCATAAAGATAACTGCTATGAAGAATGTAAGATATATTAGTAAATTAGCAAAAAGTGGATAGATTTGCAATATGTTACAGACTCCTCATTTATAGGCTTTGTTGGAGAAACATCTTGGATAATGATGGTCTAGGTTGATCCCAAGGTTTAGAACCTAAACAATACTGTGGATAGTCATGCCATTAATTGTGAAAGGTACGGCAGCAGTGAAAAATAAGCTTTAGGGAAAACTGAGAGTTCAATTTGGGATGTATTAAGTGTGACATCTAGGAAACATTTATAAGATACTGAGAATGGGAAATTAGAATAAATATTCTGTGACTCCAAGGAAATTCCTCATCAAAAGTATGACATTTAAAGTCCTGGGAATAACTGTGATCACAGAGTGATGGAGAGTTAGAGGAGCTTTTTTTTTCTTGAGAGAGAGAGAGAGAGAGAGAGAAGAGATTTTTGTTGTAGAGCACATGCAATCTCCAGAGAGACAGAGAGACAGAAAGCGAGAATTCACCAATCCCCTGCCCTGCCCTCCCCACCCCGAGGGATGGCCATGCTGCAATCCCTTCTCCTCCCTTCTCCTCTCCGGATCTTGGGTATGCATGCATCTGTGCCTGGGGTGAGTTTTAAGCCACCAGGTACAGGACTTGAACCCCAGTCAATGACATGGGAGTCCAGCGACATAAACATTACACCATTTGCTGGTCCCAAGGAGCATTTTAATGTTAAAGCATGAGATTCTTAGAGAAATCAGCCCATAAAATACCTTAGATAAAGATATTTATCTTTACTTTTTCTTCAAAACCACATTTGAATTTTATTCTTTCTTCAAGTTTGGGTGCCATTTTCTGCCAGGTTATTTTCCTTAATATATACCTTGAGGAAGCATGATGAAGTGAACATTACTGGTCAGGATTTTTGCCGTGGAGCTGGGAGACAAAACGAAGGTGCCAGCTTATCACTATAGAGCACTAAGAGAGAAGAAACGTAAATGATTCAGTGGGGAGGCCAGCTTAGCAACCAGGGGTATGAATTAAATTTTAAATCTTGTTGGGCTGAGATGGAATACAAGAATATTAAATTAATACCAAATGGACTCATAATCAGAGACAATCAAAACCAAAAGCAATGCTAAGTGACCAGCAGTTAACATAATGGCTATGTCACTGGACTCCCATGTAGTAGACTGTGATTCGAGTCCTGGACCGGATGGACTTGACTTAAACTCAAGCCAGGCGCGTGTGCGTGCGCACTCAATATCCCAAGAGGAGAATAGAGGAGAAGGGATTGTGGCATGGCCATCCCCCGTGGGGGGTGATTTCTCACTTTCTATCTCTCTATCTCTCTGTCTTTCTGGTAAGCGCATGTGCCCTATGTCAAAAAATCTCTCTCTAAAAAAAAAAAAAGGGGGGGGGGGGGCGAATGCTGAGAGAGCCAATAGAAGGCATAGGCAAAAGGATGAGCTCTAAATTCAAAGCTGTGCCTTTTAAATGATGCAAGATCTATGGAGAAGGATCATACTAAGATAGTTGAACCAATTCAAACAATCACAAAAAAAAAGAAAAAAAAAGAGCATGGTCAAAGACACAAGGGGGCAACTAGATGCAATTTTGAGTTTATTTTGTCAACTTTCTATTAATTAAGCTGTTTCTGGATAGACTTCCACAACCTTTATTTATGTCCATAAATGATATTCCTGGGATCAACAGTAATTGTTACATCAGTGGACTCCCACAAGTCGACCATGGTTTGAGTCTCTGACCTGGCAGCTGAAAAACACACACCAGGCACATATGCATGCATGCCTAAGATCCCAAGAGGAGCGTGGAGGAGATGCGATTGCAGCATGGCCATCCCTCTGTGGGGGTGATTTCTTGCTTCTGTCTCTCTCCAGCGAGTGTGCAAGCCTCATAGCAAAACTCTCTCAAAAAATAAACAAAAGAACAAATAAATAAATAAAATTCCTGTAGAACCCAGAACCTAAGTAGATACGTAAAAAAGCAGAAGCAATGAGATATAGCTGGATTGCATGAGAAATCTAAACTTAGAGAATGCAAGTGTGCAATGGGAAGAGATTGAAAGACCCCTAGATTTCAAATATGTACTATAAGGATGTATTTGCCAGGAAGAAGGTCATGGCTTTGTGGGTAGTGAAGTATAAAACTGTTGGTTAGTTTGGTACCAAAAAGAAAATATTCCAAAATCTGACTAAAAATTTAAAACTATGTCTTCAGAAGAGTAATATTTCTCCAGTGATATTTATGTTTTATGGCTTCAGAAATGCATGGCTGGGTACAGTTAAGCTGTACTTAATCAGACACTGTCTTAAGGCTGGAAAGAGAGCAAATGTGCCTTGATACAATCGACTGCTGGTTGAACGTCTGTTCTATTGTTGTGGATGAATAAATTGAATCAATTGTTTTCATTCCACCAAATACTTAAAGTGCATCTCTTAACCAGCACTATTGGGACCAGAGGTTGGTCAGTTAAGCATACAAATTGATTAAAAAGGAATTTTTAAAGAAAAAAGATGATGTGATCTTAATTAATTTTTTATTGTCATCTATAGAATTCAACAATGCTTTATTTTTTTTACTGTAGGTTTTTGGTTTTTCTGTTTGTTTAATGACTTGGTTTTTAGTCTTTTTCAAATCATTACAGTTAGTTGAAATAACTTCTCTCTTTCATACTTATATTTTATTCATTGTTTTATTTATGTACCTGATTACAAGAGCAAGTACATCTGGAATAAGAACTCCATGCCCAAGAGAAATGTGTAGTTGCATGAACAAGCTGCCTGCTAACTGTAGCGTTAGCATTGGCTAGTATATTTTAAATAAGGAAATGAGAGCATAGATTCATCCAGCAGGTTGTTAAAATGGAATTTGCTTGAGAGAGAGTCTATTGTGTTTACATAATCTAGGATATTTTCTGATACATAGCAGCAGTTGTAAATATCATAATTATGGGTAGTATATGCCCCCTTTCCTTATTCCAAATGTACATCAATACCAGCACAACAGTACAAAGGGGTCAAGAGGACTAGTGATATTGTGAGGAAATAAGAACAAAAAAGTATTTGAGGAGACTAGAATACCTGCTAGATACAAAGGGTGATTTGGGAAAGGAACAGAAATGGCAAACTTCATCCAAGAACAGTAGGAAGAAGTAGAGTGGCTAGTCTCCCACCCCACTCACTTGGAGAATCCTTAACTTTGATATTCCCTTGAACCCTGTATCTGGGACCAGCAAACAGTGTAGAGGTTACGTCTCTGGACTCCCACATGGCTAAAAGCAGAACAAGTCCTGGACCCAGTGGCTTGAAACTCACACTGGATGTGTGTTCATGCGTGCCCAAGATCACAGGAGGAAAATGGAGGAGAAGCAATTGCAGCATTGCCATCCTCCCTGGGGGGAGACGATTTCTCACTTTCTCTCGCACCATCCCTGTCTCTGTCTCTCTTCAGCAAGCGCGTGTTCCCTAAAACAAAAAAAATATCCAAAACAAAGCAAAACAAAACCTGTATCTGTTTCTAATAATGAGCTTTAAGGTTCTCAGGACTAGAACAATGACCAGTAAGTCAAATATCTATTTCTATTGTCTTGGGGCTTAGACTCTTAGAACTATAACCATATTTATGATAGAAATATATCCATCAATACCAAATTTTCTTTCATCTGTAAATATTCATTCTTTCTCTCCTGCTTATTAGAAAATGTGATAAGCACAATAAAATGAAGCTAAGAAAGAGCAGAAGAGAAAAATGGAGTCTTCTATAGAGATAGACGCTTTTTCTCCCTGGTCTCATCCAAGAGAATTGTCTCAAGTAGCCTCTCAGACTTCCATTTTCCTATGAACCTGCTCAGACTCCCAATGTAGTGATGACTGAGTACTAATATAAGTAAACTGTCTGGATTTCAAATTAGGCAAATGACTCTTAATATGCCAGAATGGACATGTTTTTAAAGCCACATTTTAAGGTACAGATGAAAAAGTGCTTTGGCAAATCACAGGTGGTAGAAGTCAATATTAGCTTTCAGAGTAAGTATGGTCTTTGTCACTTTCCTCAGATTGACAGCTCTTAGTCCATTATAGTTTGAATACTTGAATTAGGTTTCCATCTCCTCTGAACTATACAAATTTAGCCTTAGAATTGTATGTGTGTGCATGTGTATATGTATACACATGTGCATATGTATATACATATATACACATTCATAAATGTATTTTTACCCTGACTGAACCAGTGGTCCTTACAAAATTAAATTGTCAAGTGAATCTAAATGAAGAATATTAAAACTTAAGGGTTGGAAGTAGTCTGCCCATAGAAATAGAAATGTGATCCTGCAGAGTTTTTTTTTTTTTTTTTTTTTTTGAGGGGGTTTGCGGGGGGAGAGGTTTTTGCTATAGGGCATGTGCACTCGCCAGAAAGACAGCACAGAGAGACAGAAAGTAAAAAATCACTCCCCAGGTGGGATGGGCTTTTCCTCCATTCTCCTCTCGGGATCTTGGCCATGCATGCACACGTGCCCGGCATGTGTTTAAGCCACTGGGTCCAGGATTGAAGCCGCGGTAGACTACATGGGAGTCCAGCGCCATAGCCATTACACCAACTAGTGGTCCCGATCCTACGGAGTTGTTAACACTTGCATTTAAATGTACCATTAAGTATCTCTGTACCAAAATGAATGAAGAAAATGCTCTACTTAAAAGTGACAGTCTAGTTGCTGGATTCCCACATGACTGACAGCAGTTTGAGTTCCAGACCTGGTGGCCTGCTTTCTCACTTTTCCTCTCTTTCTTTATCTGGTGAGTGCATGTGCCCTATAGAAAATTAAAACAATAATAATAAAGATGATGGGGGCCAGCAGGTGGCATGGTGGTTAAGGTGGACATTTCCACATGGCTAATCATGGTTTGAGAGCTGGATCTATTGGCTTACTTTTTCACCCGCGCCCCCACCCCATGTCTCTCTTTGGTTACATTAAAGTAAATGAATGTATAAACAAAAGTGGATAAATATTTTTTTTTTTAAAAAAGGGAAAAACAGTCTCTAAAAAGAAAAGTGAGAATGACATTCTAAGAACTGTTTCTCAAAGCCAAATGTATTGGGACGGACTCTGAGGCGACAGAAGTAAAGGTTAAGTCAGATCCACCTCAGGTACAGAGAACAAGATAGGTGAAGGGAAAGGCATGAATGCATATTGAGCACATTCAGAGATTAGTGTCATTATCCACATTTTTAAAAATGATGAAACAAACCTTACAACTTCTCTGTATTAATGTGTCTATTAACTTAGTAACATAAACTATCTGACTTCAAAGTCCATGTTTTTCTCAATATAACATGTTTCCTTTTCATGGAAGGAGATAATTAAAAAAGGCAAAGACATCAAGTTTTCAAAGTTCTGTAATCTAATGAATTATTTATTGCTCTTCTTTTTCTAATATCATGACGCTCTTTCTCCTCTCTTTCATTAAGATGTTTCTTTTGCTTAAGAAATTAGTTTTGTAATTAAAAATTAAAATAAGCAGAAAGACATGAAAAGTTATTATGTTAAAGGCTATTTTCTCAATTGAAATTTAGTGCCCTTTTGGATGTTGTTCCATGTTTTAATGCTCTGAATTTTAAAGCAAAGTTCAGTCTTTGGTAGTTGGGATTTATAAACTGCCAAATACTTCTAAGGGGAAAAAATGCATTTCAAAAGCCTAAGGGGAAAGGGACTCACTTTGCTTTCTTGACATCAAACAGGCCTTGTAAAACAACACATTGATCAGTTAAATACAAATGAACTGGAATCATATGGATATAATTCTCTTAAATTAAATTTCCTTTAAAATAGGGATGGAATTAAACATTAAAAAGGAGTGGTTCATGAAGTCAAGCTTTTCTCGTTTGACATCTGTCCACACAGTCTTCAACGCTAAAAGAATAAATCTTAGCACTATTAAATATGTGACACACTGTCTTATTTAATATGTAACTGATATATTATTGTTCATTATATGAACCATGCGAGAAGTTTATTTAGAGAAGTATCTCAAAATACTTATGATTTCACTCCTAACTTTGTTAGGCAATGTAATTTTTGGTTTTCTTGAATTTCAAGAAGCGAGAGGAAATAGTGGCAAATCCAAGGAGAGGGTATAAAGATCACTCTCTTAGGATTTTTGTTCTCATACCCTTGATGAAAACAAGAGCTACAGACTTGGAGATCATCACCAAAGTTCAGAGGGAAGTTATTTGGCTGTCAGGAGAAGGAGGAATGAAGCCGTCAGCTGGAAGGAAGCTGGAAGTCACAACAAAGCTCAGCAGAGTGCCAGTGGGCACTCCTTGGAATTGACTTTCTTCAGTGTGAGGCTCAACCAACGAGATACAGAGTCAGGAAAAATGAAAACAGCCCAGCAGCGTCACAGTCACCCTTGTTGCATCTTTCACATAGGCAGTTAAAGTTAAGACTAATTTTAAAGAAAGGAACAGCCTGCTTGCCAAGGGCAAGTAACAAAAGGAAATGCCTTTGGATAGACCCGGGCAAAATGGTGGCAGATGGTGTTTAGGGAGGAACAGCCTCCTCTCTACCACTGCTTTACAAGTTCAGCTTATCCTGAAGGTAGAAATTAAAGATTAAAAATGGACATAATGTGATTCCAAGTTATAGGATCTGAGCACTAACAGAGCCCACTATTCAGCAGGATTAGACATTTCAATCCTGCAGAGTTAAGAAAAGAAAATATCTTCTTGCTTATATTTCAACAGAATGATATCAGTGACGCCTTTGTTCTGCTTTAAAAAACAATGCTAATTGATTTTATTATTATTTAATTTGCTATAGGACACATGTGCTCACCAGAGAGAAAGACAGAGAAAGAGAGAAGGGAAAGTGAGAGCAAACCACCATGTCCGGGACTCCAACCATAATTGGCCATTTGGGAGTCCAACACCTTAACTACCATGCCACTTTGTGACCCCACCTTTGTTTTACTTTAAGAAAATATTCTTTAGTCTCATAATGGCTTTCTGTAACATATTTAGGATGGCATATTCATTAATTCAACAAATGTTTACTGAAAACTTATTGTATGATAGACACTATTCTTATGGAATATGTATTTAGGCAAGTACTCAAATACATTCAACATGAAAACTACATTATTTTTTACCAAGAGTGTTAATGGTTTATTATGTGCATGATGTTAAGTATATGAGATGAAAAAACAATAGTTCTTAAGAAACACAAACTCAAATGGTGGTGATTGTCATATAAACATAAGGTGTCAGAGGTGAAGCATATTACTTCAACAGTTGTTACAAAAATCCCTCTTGATGGGACCAGCAGTTGGCATAATGGCTATGTCGCTGGACTCCTATGTAGGCGACCACAGTTTGAGTCCCAGACCCGGTGGCTTAAACTCATGCTGGGCGCATGTGCATCTGTGCCCAAGATCCCGAGAGGAGAATGGAGGAGAAGAGATTGCAGCATGGCAATCCCTCCAGGGGGTGATTTCTCTCATTTCTGTCCCTCTGTCTCTGTCTTTCTGGCAAGCGCACGCACCCTATAGCAAAAAAAAAAAAAAATCTAAAAATAGAAATCCGTCTTGAAAAGAAAGATTGGTACAGTGACTATAATAGATAAGGGGCTTGAGATAGAAGGTGAGACAATAGTAAATTAGGGATTGGCAGCAATATTTATTTAATTAATTTATTCAATACATCTATTAAAGCAGTATTAGCATCTTAGATATAGCAATGGGTTTGAAAACATAATGGGACTGATATTAAAAAGGACTTAAGACGAGCCAAGGATGGATGTGGACATAAAAATAGCATTATTTATGATAATTTCTGATTCAATTGACTGTGTGGAAACTGGGTTCATTAGCCAGGATAGAGAATTTTACAGGAACATTTCTAATTCCTTTTTGATATAGTCAATTCAAAGTGCCCTTTAACCATTATCTATTTTTTCCAAATATTTCTCAATATCTAAGCCCATCTATGCTTCCTTACTATAAGAAGATCTGTTACATATACCTCATATAGGAAAAAAAAAATGGAGGCCAGCCTATGGCATGGTGGTTTAAATGTCTGGATCCCACATGGCCAACTATGCAATTTGAGTCCTTACCTGGCAGCTTGTAAAACATACCAGGCACATGTGCATGTCTGCCTAGAATCTCTAACAGAGGGGAAAAAAGGAAAATGATGGATTGATGCATGACTGTTCTCCCTGGGAGTCAGGAGGTGGTTCTTGCTTTCCCTCTCTATCTCTCTCGCTCTGTGCCTCTCTCTGGTAAACATATGCATTCTCTGGCAATATGAAAATAGAAAACAAAAATTTAGTTTTTCAGAATTAGTATGCTAAGAATCCTATTCCCAAGCTAAGGATCTCTAAAGACTTTCTAATATCTACCATTGCCCATTAGTCTCAATTGAATGAAATACTTTCACCCATCAAAGTTAATTATCCTCTTACTCTTTTGGTCTTTTTCTCTCAAATCCTTAAAAATCACCCTCTGTCAGTTGTTCTCTCTTTTTTCTATTTACATTCAACTGCTTTCTGACTATTGTCTCTTTTTTAAATATGTCATATAAATATCCTTTGTTGTTGATATCTACACATACATGTGAATGCACACACACACACAATCTAAAGCTTTTATTAAAGGGAAGTGGAAGGAGAACAATCAGAATGAATGAAGCTTTAAGTGTAGAATAACATAAAACATACTTAAGTGAGAAGAAATTGACTGCCTACTAGTACAAAGAATGCGATAGAACATTTACATGAAACTGAAATCATGTTATGGGAAGCTTTGGATTGTAAGCTAAGACATTGAATTATTTTATTTTTTATCAGTAGGAAGTCACTACTGAGAATGTTTTTGGTATTTATACTTACTCAAATTAAGGTGATTTATCATTTCATTAATTTCAGTTACAAGATTAATTTATACTTAACTCTAGTTGATTCATCTATTAGTAATTCAGCCAACCAGTGCTACTGGATATATATCTTTTGTCACAATCTGTCCTTAGAGAAAGAAGTATGAGAAAAAATACATTTACATCTGAACATTAATATTTTCCCAAGGAATTATTTTATTAACACTAAAACTTTATATGATTTTCTCCATGCATGTTTTTAAATTATTTTTTCTCAATATTAATTTTAGTTTCCAGTGCTAATACTTTACTTAATTTAAAATCCGTGTAAGTTATTCAGCTGAGTGCAAAACAAAGATTATTCACTTAGGTTGAAATAAATATTAATGAATTAGGACATAACTTGGCTAATTTCTCTACTTCTTTACTTGTCACTTTTCCCATTTTCTAACATACACCATGCATATGCTCACTGTTTGTCATAGATTGCACACAATTGGATCAATCATCAAAAATTTGGGAGCAGAGTTTTAAGATGAATTTTGGCAGTTAAAGGGAAAATGACATTGTCTTTAAAAAGAATCATTATGTGTATAAATGAAAAAGAAAGTAAACACATTAACCCACTTAGCCAAGAGTTTAGTTTTGTTTAAGACTTTTGAAATAGATATGAGAAATATTTTTGTATCAGCTTGAGAACAGAAAGAGAAAGAACACCAGTATTTATGGATATACAGACACAAAAAGGACAGTTTATCAAGCACTGTACCAAAAACAGCCTAGCATGTTCATTGCACAATATAGACATGAAACGGTTGGACAGATACACCAAGGTATTGATGATAACCTATAGAAAATAGAATGTCTGAGTTGTTATTGAATTTCAGATAGGATGTTAATCTGCCCACTAAAACATGTCTTTCCCCAAATAGTTAATGCTTTAACAGAGGAGCTTCACTATTCTTTCTTTCATGATTACTCCATCATATTTGTCCCTACATTGTACCTTTAAGCTTATTTTGACCTTCAAGATTTCAAGCATGTCTGAGTATCTATTCTTTTTTCTTTTTAACTCAGTGATCGAGCACATGTTCCTGCCATCTAGAAGAGAGAAGGAAGGGATAACTCCAACAGGGTCTTGTGCCCTGGTCATTTCCCCCCAGACCTCTAGCTTTTAAGGATCCTGAATACCCACATGTATATTTGGCCTGTTTTCTGGCTGACCCAGGAATGCGAGACCAGTCAGTTGTATAGTTTCAGGCCTTGCAGGGCACTGTGTGACCACTGCACCATAGGGCTGGGCCCCTATTTTTAATTCTAAAGGGCAGAAATATTTTTAGTCTATTTTGTCTCAGAGCCCTGTACTGTATTATGAGTGTATTTGATTTTAAGAAATGCACAAACATATAGAGAAAATAACTTCTGAAACAAAGAATTAACATTTTTTTCCTGTTCTAAACAGGATTTTTTTTTTTTTTTTTTTTTTACTTTCACCCAAAGTATTCTAAAGTTAGTCAGACAATGCTTAGGGTGAGAACAGGAAGCAAGAAGAGGAGCATTCTGCAGAGGAAACAGAATGAGTAAAGATAAATAAATAAAGTAAAACCAACAGTATGAAATATCAGGTTATGTGTGAAGTTCTACAAATAAATACATATCACTTAAACAAGGAAACATAGAAACCATCTTTTCCATATAAAGATGAAAGCATTATTTCAATAGATTAAAAAAAAATTAAAAGCTCAAATGATTAAGTATATTTTCTGCATTTGTGGTTTCTTATACAAAGGAATTTTAAAAATAAAATAACTATTATCTTATTAAAATTGAATGCTTTCAATTTTGAAAAACTAAATAGAGTATATAACTACATATATGTGCTAAAACCCACATTTAAAAAATCCACTTAATTTCTTCAATAACCTTAAAAGTACTAGACAATTAAAATTTGTAAATTGCTTAAATGGACTAGAAGCATAATTCTGTTTAGTAAACAACAAGGTTTCCGGACCAGATGGTGTTGCAGTAATGCAACACTAGGAGTCTAACCCACCTGGGACTGGTCTAAGATCGCGTCTGGAAACCCCGTGAACATGCCCGTCGCATGCACACCATATCCTGGGTTGGATAAAGCTGGGGTGAATCATGGCCTGAAGACCGTATTGGAGGTACTTTTGTCTCTTTCTCTCTGTCTCTCTAATTCATAGAAGAAATATTTTAAAAGAAAAATATGTGAAATTTGAGTGGTTTCTTCTGAAAGTCAATTTTCTGTGCTAATAAATTGAAATCTTTTTTTTTTTTTTTTTTTTTTTTTTGAGAGGTTTTTGCTATAGGGCGTGTGCACTCACCAGAAAGAGAGAGAAAGAGAGAGATAGAAAGTGAGAAATCACCTCCCGGGGGGATGGCCACTCTGCAATCCCTTCTCCTCCATTCTCCTCTCGGGGTCTTGGGCATGCACGCACACATGCTCGGCGTGAGTTTAAGCCACCGGGTCCAGGACTCAAACCAGTCAGCTACATGGTAGTTCAGCGACATAGCCATGATGCTAACTGCTGGTCCCAGAATCTTTTTATTATGCATTTCTCTTAGGAAGTTTTTCTTCACTACTAGCATGTCTATGTCTTTAATTGTATTGCTCTATTTTGAAAACATAGATTATATTGTTCAGTAGCTGACATAATTCAGGCAGTTACTGGTAAAAAATAAAAAGATTAGTTTTTTCTTAGCGCTTAAATATATTATTAATAAGCATGAATCAATGTGAAGTTTTGCTTGTAACAGTTTTTAAATGTATGTTGAATTCTAAGACTAAACAGAGCTCTATGTTTGAGTTGAAAAGACATACAGACATTCAGAAGCATGGCCACTCTTTTTATTTGAGCTTGTTTTGTTCATTTCTGTTAGATCTCAACTGAAAAAATATTCAACTGAAGGTCAACTCATATTAATGTAAACACATGTATAAATGATAAAATGTTCAACTTTCTTAATTATCAGTAAAATGAATTAAAAGGAAGTAGATACAGTAGTCTCCCTTTATCTGTGGGAGTGTGTGGAAGGGTACATTTCAAGATCCTCCACAGGATGCAGGATCCCTGATAGTACTGGATTATACATTAACCAAATATTTGTATATACATAGTAAAATAAGATTACTTGAACACGAATTCCTCAATACCAGGCCAGTCCATTTGATGAACTAAGATGGCTACTAAGTGACTAACAGGAGGATAGTGTATACACCAACACAGATATGTCAAAAAAAAGGGATAATTCACATCCAGAGGAGGACTGAGAGGGACGATGAGAGATAGTATCGTGCTACGCAGCATGGCACATAACTTAAGTCTTATAAAGTGTTTTTGGTTTAATTTTTCCTTTAAAATTTTATATCACAGTTGATGGTATGTAACAAACCTCAAAAAGAGAAACTGTGGATATAAGAGGACTACAGGTAATATTATTAAGAAAATGTAGTCAGTCTTTGTTGTCTTCCCAAGAAGTAATGAGCCAGTTTTCAAAATTTTGCAATAAAGAATATATATTTAATAATTCTTTTAATTTAAGAATGTACATACCTTCTTAATTCCAATTTAGTTTAGTGATAGAAACAATGACCTTAGGATTTAGACAGTAGATATGTGACTTTGGTCAAATTACTTCATTTCACTAGGTGCAGATATTCTTATCTTAGAGCTAGCAGATGGCATAATGGTTACATCACTGGACTACCACATAGCCAACCACAGTTCAAGTCATGGACCCAGTGGCTTGAAAATCACTCCAGGCTCAAGATCCCAGGAAGAGAATGGAGAAGAAGGACCATCTCCCTTGGTGGGTGATTTCTCACTTTCCTTCTCTGTCTCTCTCTCTCTCTCCAGTAAGCACACGTCCCCTATGTCAAAAGCCTCTAAAGAAAAAAAAAAAGATTCTCATCTCCAAAATTAGAGTTAAATTAGATAATGCATGCAAACTGTGTAATATATTGTTAGCACATTGATAAGCCTAAAATATATTGAAATACATTTATTTCCTCAACAAATTTTTAGTCTAAACTGTATCACTGGAATTTTGCTAAGTAGTGGGAATAAGAAAATGACCAAGCCATGGTTCCTTCTATTAGGAGTTAATTTCATGGTGATATGCAAAGGGAAGTTGGTAGCTATTCGTACATGCAGCAAATACTGAGAACCTATAACATTTTAAATATTTATTGTGGTGGCACAGAAACTATGGTGATGTGGGGAGGGGAAATCAGAGAATAGAGAATTAAACCAAATGAGGAGAATCTGTGAAGTCATTGATTCTTAAAGTGTGAGCAGGGCATAGCCAGGTGTTTAAGTGTAAGGCAGTTAAGGTATAGTAAGAGAAGACAAAGACAACTCAGAATATGAATGGCCTTTTGTGAGAAGTTTAGAATTTAATTCTGGAGAATCATTCATCACATTTTAGCAGAAAAGTGTCACAAACTGGTTTGAGTTATGAGGAAAAAAAAAAGTAGTCTGATAGATGAATAACGTGGATGAGAGAACAAATGAAGACAGACCAGTTGAGCATATGCCACAGTAATCCAGGTGAGAAGGCGATCAGGCTGCAACCAAGATGGCATTTTTGGGAAAAGGAAGAGGCTGGAAAATTATATGGAACAGTGATTTCTTTCTTTCTTTCTTTCTTTCTTTCTTTCTTTCTTTCTTTCTTTCTTTCTTTCTTTCTTTTTTCTTTTCTTTTGGAGAGGTTTTTGCTATAGTGCGCGCGAGCTCACCAGAAAGACAGCGAGAGACAGAAAGACAGAAAGTGAGAATCACACCCCCCTCCAGGGGGGATGGCCACTCTGCAATCCCTTCTCCTCCTGGGATCTTGGGCACACACGCACACATGCTCAGCGTGCATTTAAGCCACCAGGTCCAGGACTTGAACCATGGTCAACTACATGGGAGTCCAGCGAAACAGCCATTACACCAACTGCTGGTCCCTGAAACAGTGATTTCTAAGTCTAAATTGTCTCTATTCACTACTAACATTATAAGGCAGATGTCTCAGTTACAATTTGGTTGCAGGAATAAAACAATCATGAATTATTTATTGTTTCAATAAATTTATTATGGAAATTAATTTTTACAAAATCCTGGGAACTAGTAAGACAGTTGGAGTAGTTCAGAACCATACTGGATATGAATATGGAGCATAAGGATGACCCTTTGGAGACAGTTTAGATAAGTATGAGTGGGAGTCATTACAGGTATGAAGGTTGATGAGAATACAGAAGTAAAAAGATATACATTTAGCATACTACATTAATGAAGTTAAGAGTCAATTTACAACTAGCATTCATTGTTCTTCTGTTTCCCTTCTCCTCCATTCTCCTCTCGGGATCTTGGGCACGCACGCACACGCGTCCGGCGTGAGTTTAAGCCGCCGGGTCCGGGACTCGAACCGCGGTCGACTACGTGGGAGTCCAGAGACATAGCCATTACGCTAACTGCTGGCCCCCCTGTTCTTCTGTTTTTAAAAATAAGTTTCTACAAAAAGTTATTGTTAAAATATGCAATATTACTGGGACCAGCAGTTAGCATAATGGCTATGTCGCTGGACTCCCACATAGTCGACCACAGTTCGAATCCCAGACTCGGCGGCTTAAACTCACGACGGGCGCATGTGCGTGTGTGCCCAAGATCCCTAGAGGAGAATGGAGAAGAAGGGATTGCGGCGTGGCCATCCCCCGCCCGGGGGGTGATTTCTTGCTTTCTGTCTCTCTCTGTCTGTTTGGCGAGCGCACGCGCCCTATAGCAAAAACCTCTAAAAAAAAAAATATATATATATATATATATATGCAATATTACTTAAATCTTAATACTTAAAACACAAGAGTTTTTATAGATTTAATATTTTTCAATAAACTCAACATGTGGTACTTATGAAATAAAAATAAAATTTGATATAAAGTCCTAAAGAATAGCACTATTTTGCTTTAGAAATATAATTCATGGGAAATACTGTTTTAAAGATTAAATAATAATTTTTCTGTGAAAGAAAAATTATTTTCAAATGCAATTATATTTTTCTTCCAAGTCTCATCAATTCTTTTCTTAATGTTTTATTGTAACTTTTGGTATTAAGTTTCTACTTAAAATTAATATTTTGATTTTTTTCTGCTTTATGTTAACTTGATTATATCTTTTTGGAAAGATCATTTTTCTTATCAAGAAATTAACTTTTTGTATTTATGAAGATCAATATTTGTTTTGGCTTGCCCTATTGAATATTGATGTATAGCTTAATCAACTCAATATATGGTCTTTATTTTTCACCAGGAAAATTTGCAGGACTTTGAAGAACCACTGCAGAAAAAACATTTAGTTCTCAATATGTGCTGAGAATAACAATTAATGGAAATTTCAACATATACATTGTATATACAGCTGTCTGGATTATGACTATAGTAAATCCCTACGGAGACCAGATTTATTGACTTTGATAATTTATATATATATATGTGTATGTATACTTACATATTATATTTTTAATTTAATTTTCCTTAATGCCAATTTTTAAAATAAGAAACTGGATTTTATTTTGAATATAAGCCATGATCCCTTGCTGATGGGCACATATAATCATTTTAATATAACTAGAAACAGATGGGAATTTTCAAGGTTATCAAACAATTAGAGCACATGAAAATGAAAGAGACATGCTAATAATATTTTGGGTGAAGTTGAATAAAAAAATTGTTCTTTCTATATATAAACTTTTGACTGACCATCATTATACTTACAACTTTGGTGAAGAAATACTGAATAAATTCTAAGAGAATCTACTCAAGAGTAAAGTGGCTTAATGCTGACCCAAAATAATATTTTTACTTCTAAGGTTAAAAAGAGATGAAATGCCCTCAGTGGTTGACTTTCTAAGGCAAATGTGTTGGTGGTAACAACCATTAGCATTATTCAGCACTTTAAACTGTAATTATTAAAGGACTGTATTTTATAACATTGCATTTATTTGGTACATGTGAGCGTTTTAAGAATAACAATATTCTAAGGCCAGGTAATTTTGTGGCTGAATAAGCCCCTTGAGCATAAGGTCACCACAGAATTTATTTTTCTTACTCTATTCTTACATTTGAATTAATTAAAATTCTTATGCTATATAATGGCTTTGGAATATTGTAGCAAATGTTAGTGACTGAATCTTCATAAAATTAACTAAAAATTTTTCTAAGTCCCTGAGAAATTAAAGATTTTTGTTTATTAAGAGTAAAAAAAAACTAATAGGAAAATATGACTTTCCCATACATTATTGTCTTGATTTAAATTTTACAGTAGATAGCTCTAAAATGTTTAAAAACATTTTCTCAAAAATTATGATAAATTATCATAATTAAGATAAAGGATCTAAATTATTTTTCTTAAGTTACAGTAATCTACAAATAGCTTAAATCAATAAGATATTTCTCTGTGTTTACATTGACTATTCAAAATATGATACTTTTCATAAATGATCCAATAAAAATTACACTATAATTATAATGACATTCTGATTCACTGAAATACCTATTTTTGTTAAGTGTTTATTGATGAAATTACATATTAAGTCAAGACTTTCTAAAAGTCCTAAAGGGGTTAAACTATAGAGAAAATGGACTAATTTCTAGATTTAAAACATCTTAGTGAATTAACAAGCTAATTTGCACATTTGTGAATATTTCCAATTTGCAGGGCATTGATTGATTATTTTACTAACTATTTTTTTAATAATTATTTTATTTAACTTTATTTATTATTATTATCATTATTATTTTCCAGTTTGATCAGAGAGACACAGAGAGAGAGAGAAGTAAGAAAGCAAGCCACCAGGTCCGAGACTTGAACCGTGGTCGGCCACGTGGTAGTCCAGCACTTTTAACCTCCATGCCACTTGCTCGCCCCTTACTAACTATTTTCAAGGTTAGTCTTTATAGTCCTGTCTTCAGTGTTAAAACTGCATATACTGATAACTGAATTTTAAAGTCTAGATAGACTTGGGATTTGAGACTAGATAGATAGATAGATTTTAAAGTCTAGATAGTCGTGGGATTAGATAGACTTGGTGGTTAAGGTGCTGGACTCCCACATGGTCAACTACAGTTCCACTCCCAGACCTGGCAGCTTGAAGTTCACTCCAGAAGCCTATGCAAGTGTGCCCAAAATCCTGAGAGGAAAATGAAGGAGAAGAGATTGTGTTATGTCTATTCCCCCTGGGGAGTGATTTTGTGCTTTTGATCTCTCTGTCTTACTCTGACAGCGAGTGCATGCACCCTATAGTAAAAATCTCCCTCTAAAAAGAAGTCCATATAGACATTTTCATTGATTATTGTAGCAGAATTAAATCAAAATTATTTTTAAAACTAGTCTTTTTTCAAATAAATTTGTTATGGCTGCACATTTCGATGCTCATGAGGTTCATTTTTCAGAGAAGAACAATGCAAGGTAGGAAAAGATATATTGATTACTGTCAGAGAGAGAATCAGAAAAAAGTAATCTGGAGTTTATCAATGTTTATTGAGGTTATTCTTTGCTTTCTATTAATATATACACATATATATGTACAGATATACAACTATATGGACATAAATATATACATACATATATAAACATATATATATATATATATATATATATTCCTTTGTAACAAACTTGTAAAAGCATATAAAAATGTTCAATGTTTCTTATCGTAAGAGAAATGCAAATCAAAAGCACAATGAAGTATCACCTCACCCCAATCAGAATGGTTATGATAAAAAATGAATGAATGAATTAATTAATTAATGCCAGCAAAGCTGTAGGGAAAAGGGAACCCATGTGCACTGCTGATGGGAATGTAAATTAGTACAGCCAGTGTAGAAAACAATATGGACTTTCACAAAAATTTACAGAAAGAATTATACACTAATACAGTAATTGCACTCCTTGGTATTTACAAAAGGACAGGAAAACACTCAGTAGGAAAGACACTTGACCATGGTTTGAGTCCCAGACCCGGTGACTTAAAACTCACACAAGGCATATGTGTGTATGTCCAAAATCCTGAGAGGAAAATGGAAGAGAAGGGATTGTGGCATGGACATCTCTCCTGGAGGTGATGTCTCACTTTCTCTTTCTCTCTCTGACAAGGACAAGCACCCTATAGCAAAAAAAATCTCTCTAAATAAAAGAAAGGAAAAAAATAGAATGAAAATAATGGTTATGGTAATATCCTTGATGTGATTATCACTCAGTGTGTGCATGTTTTGAAAAAGCGTATTACACACCATAAAGATGTACAACTAAATACAAATTAAACAAAAAAAGACTATTCTCATCCTGTTTTATGGAAAGGAAGCTGAAATTCAGAGAAGTAAATTTAGCCAAGATGTCAGACTATTCTTTTTAATCCCAAACCATGACAAAACTTCAGCAATACTGTATCAAAAGGTATTAGTGTAGGGAACCAGCAGTTAGTGTAATGGCTATGTCGCTGGACTCCCACGTAGTCGACCGCGGTTCGCGTCCCGTACCCGGTGGCTTAAAACTCATGCCGGGAGCGTGTGCGTGCGTGCCCAAGATCCCGAGAGGAGAATGGAGGAGAAGGGATTGCGGCGTGACCATCCCCCTGGGGGGTGATTTCTCGCTTTCTGTCTCTATGTCTCTCTCTGTCTGTCTGGCGAGCGCATGCGCCCTATAGCGAAAATCTCTCTCTCAAAAAAAAAAAAAAAAAGGTATTAGTGCTATTATGAATCTAGTCTAGCTACAGAGCAGAGTGAAGTAGTATTTTTTATAGGGTACTTCTTTTATTTCTATGAACAAAGCTACTGTGTATACAACATAAAAGCTTATTTAATATGACCTGCCAAGCATATTGACTTGCCTATTTTAAAGGGGAAAGACCAAGGGAAAAAATGATTGTTCTGAATAATTGAAGTCTCTTGTAGCTAAAAGTTTTAAGATGTTTTTGTTAACACAATTATTCTATTTGTTCTTTTAGACTAGATTAATTCTGCATCAACCTTCAATATCTCAGTTAGAATCCTATATATCTCAGAAAGATAATCAGGAGAAAATAAGAAATTTACAATATAATCTGAATTATTTCTTAAACTGTTTCAATAATATGAATTATCTTTTAATACATATAGACTTAGGACACACTTCTGGAAATTCTTCTTTTTTTCTCTCTCATCTCAAACTTCTACCTTCTACCTTCAAATGCTTTTCTTATTTTCTCTTTCCTCCTGTCAGAGACCCATTTCCACGGGGAAAAAAGTCACCTGTGAGTTGAGAATTACTTCATTCCCCACCCAGGAGAGAAAACTGAAATTCCTTGACCTTATCACTAAAGAAGTAGCCTAGGTCTGTCAGGTTCTTAAAGGCACCGTAGAAAAGTGCCTTATTTCTGCTGGGAGGAGAAAAATTGTTGCAAAAACTGTTAGGAGAGTTAACCATTGAAGTTCTGCTGCCAATGATTAGTATCCATGAGAAATAATTCATAACTTGTAAAGAACTTTAAATATATATCTCATGGGGCAGCAGGTTATGTAGTGTTGAGCTGCTGAAGTCCCAATTGGTAGATCCCAGTTTGAATCTGGGACCTGGTGGCTTGAAACTAATGCTAGGTGCATGTGGGTACATTTCCAAAATCCGCAGAGGAGAATGAAGGAGAAGGAATTGTGATGTGGCCATCCTTCTAGTGGGGGCAATTTCTTGCTTTCTTCTTTCTGCCAAGTGCACTCTGCTTATAGCAAAAATATCACAAAAACAAACAAACAAAACAAAACAGAAACCACTAACATCAGCATGAGTATTCTGACTAGGTACCATTATACGAATTCAGGAATATCTTGCATCAATTATTGCACTGCTGTCAAATAATGCCACATGCTTCCTGTCTATGTCCACACTGGAGAGCTGGAGTGGGTTCGTGATTTATTGAGTTGCTATCTTTGTTGGGGATTTTTGTTATTGTCTTCATTCCTCAAAATGTGCATGAGGAATTCTTCCAAAAGTTCATGGACAACATGTAATATGAAAAGCCTAGCCCAACCCAGGAGAGGCAGAAGAAACAGAACAGGCCTTCTTCAAGAGACAGCTCCATGGCTCCTGCGACCTAGCCATTTTGGGGGAAACGGAGAAATGAAGAGGTCCCACTGATAATTCGGCCTCCAGCATAGAAAACTCGCATGGTGGGACGATCCCTTTCAGGCCTCCTGTCTCTGTATCTGTCTTTGTCTCTCTCTATCTCTGTCTCTGTCTCCTCTCTCTTTTTTTTTTAATTTTTGCTTTTTAGAATTTTTTTTTTTTTTGGAGAGGTTTTTGCTATAGGGCGCGTGCGCTCGCCAGACAGACAGAGAGAGACAGAGAGACAGAAAGCAGGAAATCACCCCCCAGGGGGGATGGCCACACCGCAATCCCTTCTCCTCCATTCTCCTCTCGGGATCTTGGGCACGCACGCACATGCGCCCGACGTGAGTTTAAGCCGCCGGGTCCGGGACTCGAACCACGGTCGACTACGGGGGAGTCCAGCGACATACCCATTACGCTAACTGCTGGTCCCAACTTTTTAGAATTTTTTTAAGGTGAGGCATCTTTCTGGGCCTGTTGGCCCTCCTAGCCCTTTATCTTGTTAATAATTCCCTCTCCCCCTCCCAACCCAGGAGAGGCAGAAGGGAACAGAACAGGCAGTCTGCAGGAGACAGCTCCATGGCTCCTGTGATCTAGCCATTTCACCGCGTGGTTTTCTAATTTTTGGGTTTTATTGAAATTTTTTGAATACTAATTTTTTTTGTTTTATTTAAAAGTTTTTCTCTTCATTTTTCTTCTCTTTTTCTTTGTTTCTTGTCTGTTTTTTGCTGTTGTTGCTATTATTTCCCTCTCTCTGGTTCCTTTTCTACACACTCCTCAACCCTCAGATTGAACTTCCAAGTTCAGGAAGAAACCGACCATCCACCAGATGACTAGAAATCACTGCAGGACCACAAGAAATATGGGGAAGCAGGAAAATACCTCTCCTCTAAGGGAAAAAGGATAACTCCTCTTCATCTGCACACAGTTCAATGGAAATCATGGAAATGTCTGATAAAGAATTCAGAACATTCATAATGGCAAAGCTAACAGAGATGGAAGAGAAGAGAGACAAGGAACTGCTGAAGAGGAAGGAGAAAGGAGTTGAAGAGTTCCAGGAGGTGAGGAAATTCATGCAAGATCTAAAAGAGGAATTTCACACTTTAGAAAATAATCAGATGGAACTGTTAGAGATGAAGGCTATAATACAAGAAGTCAAAATTTTCCTTGAAAGTATTAAAAGTAGACTAGATCATACAGAAAATAGAATCTGATATGTAGAAGAGAAAATTGCTGGCCTAGAAAAATCCACCACGAAGACTGAGAAAATGGCCCAAAAATTTGAGAATAATATACGAGAAATACTAGATACCATTAAACGTCCGAACATCCGGATAATAGGCATCCCAGAAGGCGAAGAATCTCATAACGGCATTGACAATCTATTCCATGAAATCCTGCAAGAAAACTTTCCAAACCTGGAGAGCCACTCAAAGATTCAGTCCCAAGAAGAACAGAGGACCCCAAATAGAATCAACCCTAGAAGATTTTCTCCAAGACACATTATAGCCAGTTTGACCAAAACCACAAAGACAAGATACTAAGACTGGCAAGAGAAAAACGGCAAGTTATCTACAAAGGATATCCCATCAGACTAATGGCAGACCTCTCATCGGAAACAATGCCAGTGAGGAAAGAATGGGAAAATATATTCAAAGTATTAAGGGAAAAGCAATTTCAGCCAAGAATTCTGTACCTAGCAAGATTATCATTCATTTGGGAAGAAAAGACACGAACATTCCCAGATAAACAAAACCTGAAAGAATTTACCAGCACCAGACCAGATCTCCAAGAAGTTCTTAAGGGAGTGCTATGTCAGTAAAATTAAATGCAGAAACACAGAAATAAGAGTTCAGAAACTAAGAAAATGGGCAACTTAATTGTAGGGACAAAGTCTGGACTTGAGTATTATATCCCAGAGTTCAATCTGGAAGATCGAACCTCAACAGAAACAGAAGAAATATTAAGTATATGAGACTGAACTGATGAAACAGCATTCTGTGACTTGACTAAAATATTGCACTTTTCTTCTAAGCTTTGTTGTCCGGTTTTAAGGATTTTTGTCCTGTCTTCAGCTGTCAATAGATTCATGTACCTACTATTTGAACAGAATACTAACCTGTTTCTAGGCTTTAAGTTTCAAGGAAATATCCTTACCAGTTCAAAACTGCTTTTCTTGAAACCATCAGCTGAACTTGCTATTGAAAGTAGTTAGATTACTTATGATATTGTGTCATCAATGAAATGTTGGGGAAAAAGGAATTGAAGACAACTGTAGACAGCAGAGATAGTGTAATAAGAGAGTGGAATAGGGCAGAGGGTCAGACATGGGGTAAAAAACATATACGTATGAAAGTAGAAATGGAATATTATGGATGATAACATGCATGATTAAGCCACTATGCAGTTTACTCTAGAGGGGAAACCACATTTAGTATGTTGTGATGATGCTCAGGGAATGAATGTAAATTAATAAAAAAAAATTTCAGAAAAACAAGCATTAAAAATATCTATTTGATGACTGCAGTAAGCTATATAGCCCTAGCTAGGTGCTACTTTATAGTATGTTCATTCTATTCACTGAGGTTTATGCCTAAAGTCAGACTTGTGTTCAAGGATATGTATATATCAGCTGTGCTTGCTATTGAAAATATTTAGATTTATTAAGCTATTTAGTGAAGCATTTTCCACAAACTTTTTGAAGTCTCCTCTATTACTTGTGAGAAATCATTTTACTTGAATAGTTAATATGCTTTATAGGAAGTTTAAAAATATTAAATAACTGGGTTTTTTAATATGAACTATTATTTATTTTAGAATAGAACTTTACCTTACCAGAAACTAAAAATAACTGTGAAACTTCTACCTCCAATATAAGTGCAATATGTTTGTAGTCCTTTCATACTTCTATCCCATGGTAGAAAACCATCCATTTCTGGGATAGTACACTGAGAGTGGAATATAGCTTCCTCAATTTTTTTTATTATTACTTTAAGGGAAATTTGCACTTGCAAATGTATTTCATTTTACCTTTAAACTGCTGTTTGTATTTATTTATTTATTTATTTATTTATTTATTTATTTATTTATTTTTGCCATAGGGTATGTGTGCTTGCTGGAAAGAGACAAAGACAGTGAGAGGGGAAAATGAGAAATCACCTCCCAGTGGAAGGACTATACCACAATTCCTTGTACCCCATTCTCACCATAGGATTTTAGGCATGCATGTGCATAGGTTCGGCATGATTATCAAACTGCCAGGTGTGGGTTTTGAACTGTAGCTAGCCTTGTGGGAGTCCAGTGCCTTAGCTGCCATACCACCTGCTAGCTCCTTTCTTTAAACCTTTTAGAATAACCATTTCATACAAGAAACATTTATTAAATAGTACCCACAGGTCTCTGTATTTAAGACCTCCATGAGGTATGCACTGGCATTGCCTACATGGCAGGTGGTGATGTGAGCCTTGGACACTCTCTTGTTGATCATCATAGTGGCCCATGACTGAGAGAGGATATGAATCAAGGTCACCTGACATGAGAACTCACTGTCTTAAGCTCTGAGTTTTTCAGCCACTATAAAAGGTGCTTTAAGAGCAACATACTTATAATGACCTTTGGAGCTCAATGCTAAGCAATCCCCTGCAATTTCATATTTTTCTAAAATTTCTAAACTTTGAAATTAGGAGATATTTTTCTTGTACTGATGTTTTTGGTTTTTTAAAATTATTTCTTTGATTCTTTAGGGTGTTTTTAGTTGTTTCACCCAAAAAGAAAATAAATTACTTTAAAAGATGTTAAGTGTGGTATAATCCTGCTGTCAAACTGCTCTTGCTGAGGGGACATTATGTTCTGATTTAATACCATGGTCAATGGCAGCTTTATCTATAAGTAGGCTCTAAGTAAGTCAAATCCAGCCCGAACTGGTAATCTTAAATTAAGATTTAGGATAAATTACAAAGGAGCACTCTAATCAAGTCTAGAGAAAACCAAGAAGAATTCGGGCTTTGGTTAATAATAGTTAAAATAGGGGGGGAAATTGTATAACTAGGTTTTTCAATATCATTTTATGTTTCTACATGTAAAGAGTTATGTAGAACTATTGAGGTAAAAAAAAATATTAGAGCACAAATAAAGGCTGACCTCCCTGTCACTCAAAAAAGAAAGTCTTCTTTACGGAGTAAGCATGTGAGGAACATGGAATTTTACTCTCCCCCCAAAACTCTTCTCTTAAATGGTAAAAAAGGCAAAAAATAAAAATAGGTAAATAAATATAAATAAACCTGTGGGGAACTGAGCTGCACACTATATATGAATATGACAATTCATGCCACATTTGCAAGTATAAGATTCACATCATTACTCTTTGCATCTGTCATTTCAAATTATGTAATATAGTACACAAATATAATCTAATTGTAAACAAAGAAACTAAAAGCAATATTTGACAAAAAAATTGAAAATTCCAATTAATTATTCTCTCACTTTATATTCCTTTCCTCACCAATAAAACAAAACAAAACAAAACAAAAACACTGTTAATTGTTTTGCTGAAATAGAAATATCCTTTTTTTCCATTTGTAAGTGAAGTTTAAATACAAAAAAAGGTACTCAGTTTTCTGCTTCAAGTATTTTTGCCCAAGGGTTATCTAGGTGCAGCAGTTCAACACTTAATGTTTTAAAAATTCCCAAGTAGCATTCTATCAGACAGATACATTATATATTTTTACTATAACCTAAGAGACATTTAGGTTGTTCCTCTGTTTTTTAATTTGCTTTTGGTTTTTGCTTTGCTTTGCTAAGAAGTTAATATTTCATTGAAAATCATTTGATAAGACTTTCTCTGTAAATGGGTATATATTTATTTAAATATAATATCAGCACTGCAGAATCTAGGTAAGATATTACATGTTTTTAAAAGTTTGAAAGATATATTGGCAATTTTTGACCTCTATTAATTGATCAATTTATACCACTGTGGTTTTATCAACACTAGTTAGTGTATGTGTATTAAATTATATAAATGCAATAGATATGCTGGTTGTTTCTTAATTGTAGCTTATAGCTTATTAATGAGATACAATTATTTAAATATTTTTATTAGTATGTACATCTATTTTTATCAGAAATAACTATATTATATGCAATTTTCTATTGGGGAATTTTTTTTAGCCTTTCTGTTTATGTATGGGAGTATATATGCTGTTGAAATATACTGATAGTAATTCCTTTTTTTCTAGTTATTAAATTCTCTTTATTCACTTTTTAATTGCTATTTGTTAGTCTCATCATCCTTAGCAGCATTACTACATTACTACTGTCTTATGAATTTGGAATTTCTGGATGTCAGAAACTCTCTCTCTCTTTAATCTGCTTAACACAGGACCAAACACAAAGAATGCTTGATTAATGAGTGCGTGTGTGTGTGTGTGTGTGTGTGTGTGTGCAAATGATGTATTCCTAAGCTATATGCTAATGATAAAATATAATTTACATGAAGGAAGTTGTATGACTAGATTTATGGGAATAAAACCAAAATTAAACAGGGCTGAATTGTGTTCAAGGACTACAGTGAGCATTTTGTAGACTACAGCACTCTAGCTGGGTCATTTGGTCATGTTCCTTTCTGCTATACATAGGTAGATCCACGTGTTAATCAGTTCAGTTGTGACATATATTTATAACCTATGATTAAACTCATAATAGACTGCCCAGCACAGAGCACAAGGTCGAGGAGAAAGCTAGAAATACTAAATGAAAGTGGGGATTTATGGCTCTCCAACTTGGACACTTCTGTTCATCAAAACTAGTCTCCTCAATTAGTGGTTCAAACAGTTCATTCCTCACTGAATTATCTAAATAATTGCAATTACATAAATTCAACTATAGTGTTAAAATTGTCAGGAAAACAAAAAAAAAGTTTCATTCATTAATTTAAATAGACATTACTCAAAGTTTAACATGTATTCAGTCATAAAACTATATGGGACATGCTAGCTTTTAAAATGGAATTACAAGTAATCACATCTAGACACCTCTAGCATTTTAAAAGAATTGAAGCACAGTGGAAGAGACTACAGATATAAACAAGTGTTATACTCACAAAGATTTTGATTATTTTAAAAGGTAGGGAACAATTGATATATATTTTTTTTTTCATTTAGAACATAGAAAATACATCAGGCATATAGAAAAAATACTTATAATACTAAGAGTATTCATTAACATATAACTATTTCAGACGTATATCAAATAGCAAATCATAAAAAAGTTTGTCACATGATTTTCTTCATGACCACACCCAAAGCAAATTATTCCACCCATTACTTATAAAGTAATCTTTATATATATATCTTTATATATATATATATATATATATCTTTCAGACCAGAATCAAATTAGAATGATTATTTCCTCAAATATGTTTAATTCAGCTCTGTCTGAGAAGAACATATTTCACCAGAAGCATTTTCTGGTGTACTACTAGCCTAGGATCTTATGAAATAATTAGTTCAGAAAGGTTATCAGAAATGTCCTTCGGAAAGTACCATGTGTCAAAAATACCAATCTCTAGTGAGTGTGAAGTCATGTCAAGCCAGATAGACTATAATAGACAGGTGAAAATTATTAGTAAGTGATGTTAATAGTTTTATGTTCCACATAGAGCCAATATTCAAATTAAAAGAAAGAATCATTTTATATTCCAGGGATAAGAAAAACAAACAGTTAAGTTAATACATATTTCCCAGGGTTACTGAGTCTTGACTCTATTGAAATTTGAGGCTAGATAATTATTATCCTGGTTGTGTGAAACTGTTTCGTACACTGTGGTATGTTTAGCAGCATCGCTAAAGTCTACCTACTAGACACCGGTAATGCTCTGTCCACTGTGACAACCAATACTGCGAACAGACAGTGTCAAATGTCCTTGGAGAAGATCATCCAGCTGCGAATAGCTCATGTATCCCATTAGTGTTACTACTGTGGAGAACATTTCTTCACAAAAAAAGATTTATCTATAAGTATAGTTGTTTTTCTTTTCTAATGAGTGTGCTTGAAAATTATCTACTTGGTCCTGCCACAGTAGTGCAGAAGTAGCACCCCCACTTGAGAGTCTGGAAGCTGCATGTGGGACTCTGGTTTGGTTCCTTGCCAACCTGACTACACCAGGTGTAGTTGTATGTGCCTGCAATCCTAATCAACACGGAAGCTGGGGCAGGAGGATCGTGACACAGCAATACTCTGTTAATAATACTTATTTCAGTCAGGAATGTTAGCACATGCCTGTATACTCAGTTACTGGAGAAGTTGAGGAAGAGGATGTTGAGACCTTGTCTCAAAAGTAGGAAAAAAAAAAAAAAAAAGAAGAGGAGGAAGAGAAAAATGAGGAGGAAGAGGAGGAAGAGAAAGAGAGAGAAAAGAAGGAAGAATATGCCTACAACTGTTTCTTTTATTTCTTTCTTTTTCTCCCTTTCTCATTAAAAAAATGTAAGCTATTTCACGGTATAAGTATTACTCTGCTTGGATAGAGTTTTATGATAAGCATACTGGATTGTCTGAACAGTGCTGAACAATTATCACTTAAAATGAACTTATGAAATCATTGGTTTAAGTTAAGGCATGATTTTCCTTTGGGAACATGGTTTGTGAAAGAAGTCAAACTCGAGTTTGAAACTTGTACTTTAACAAAGTTTACTTGTCTCTCTTCAAGAAATAGATATTTTTGACAACTGTAATAACTAGACATTACTAGAACAATGCTAACACAGTGGGTTAACAGCTTGCACTTGTACAAAATACTTGAAGTCAGTCAGAAAGCCATTATTATGACCTTGTGCTGACCACATTCTATGAAGTGTTACATGATCAGGGACAGGGAAGTTGGTTAATGGAAGTTATATAGTAGCTAGATGTATCCTTGTCACACTTCATCTAAACTGATACATTGCAATGGTCCACACTGCTCAGACCTGGCAATTACTGTCCAATTCCAATCTATTCCACACTGCCACTATAATGAAAAATAATTAGGAGCCTGAAAATGAGTTTTCACATGAAATGGTTTCAGTGCTTGGACACAATCGCCTTTGGCAGATGGCTTTGGGTTTGCTTTAATATAATAAAGACAGTTAATCATCTCTAAAGAGTGCACTGAATGAATAAACTTTTAACACTATTTTCTACAATGAAACTCTTATATTGATCAAATGTTTAATGTTCAGAGGTGTAGGTTGGTTTGGTTGAATTGTTCAGAATAAGTGCATAAATCACTGCAAAATAAATGCATTAGAAAAGAAGAAAATTGGTTAAAATTGATTATCTATTATTGATGGAGAAAAATAAGAAAGCTAAAATGAAAATCAAGTACTTTTCCTGAACATTGCAGTTTTAATAGTTAATGTACTTTTAGAGGTCTTTACAAACACCCTGATTTTGGTAAACTACAACAAAAAATAACAAAAAAAATGAACATGTATCAGTGTATATGTCTGCATGTGTGTGTATGTACCTTCCCAAATTATATATGTGTAATAGAATAGTATGTTGTATACATACAAAAACTGATAAATGCATACACTTTCCATGAAGGGAAAGAAATCTCTGCCTTAGAAAAAAAAATTCCTGTTTTAGAAATAAAACTCAAATGTTAATTGTAAACATTTATCTTTATTTTTTTTCTCTGAAAGCAAGAGATAAGTGATCTTAAACTTAAATTTTTCAACTGGAAAAATATTATACTAAAAAAATAGACAAATATCAGTGCTTCATTAATAAATCAATTAATTATATTCTTATATTATTAATTATGGTTGAAGCCCACTGTGAAGAACCTATATTTACAAAATAAGCTGAACCATGTTCTAAAAGTATTATTCATAAATAAGGTCTGTTGGTGTAGACGACTTGGTGGTTTTATTAGAGACTCTAAATAAAATGGATAGCATTGCAGGATAGTACACTAGGAGTAATTTTTCTGCTTTGAATTACTTAATTTTGTAGGGCTGGCAGGTGTCATGGTGGTTAAGGGCACTGGGTTCCCACATGGTCAACAATAATTTGAATCCCGGACAGAGAAGGACAGAGAGACAGAAAGTGAGAAATCACCCCACAGGGGGGATGGCCACACCGCAATCCCTTGTTCTCCATTCTCTTCTCAGGATCTTGGGCATGCACGCACACTCGCCTGAAGTGAGTTTAAGCCACCGGGTCCGGGACTTGAGCCATGGTCGACTACATGGGAGTCCAGCAACATAGCCATTACGCTAACAGCTGGTCCCAATAAAATAATTATTTAAAAATAATTTAATTTTGTAAGATAGCACAGAAATCATAATAGCTTCAAAAACTAAAAAATAGCTGCATATTTATATTTAGCAGCACTATTGATAGCACGATATGTGACATATTCCCCTAACCTTACACATGTTTTGATTAAATTTCTTTTTATCGTCTTTTCTGATTATGTAAGTATGCCATACCATAATCAATGTTTGAATTTTTACTTTTACTTGAACTGCCTTTCACTAGTCCTTTTCAGAAATATCCATACTCTTTAAAAGGAGCCAAATGAGTCTGAAATAGAATATTGTTTATATTTGGTTACTCAATTAAAATTTTTTATTAGAATAAATTCCAATAAAATTTAAACTTGTGTTTGTGAGTATACCTGTAAATAATATTGCACAGCTAAATACTCCATTCTTTACTTACTATTGACTAAATTTTGCCTTCTAATTATATACTAGAGTGCTAATTAATCCTGTCCTAATTTTCCAAAGAACAACATATGTTGCTGTTCTGGATACAGGATTTTTTTATTGATTTGATTATTCATTTATTTAACTCTTGATGTGTATATAAGCACAACCCATGACATATTTCTGCATTTCAGACACTATGACCTATTATTTTGGTTAATAATTAAAATAGGAATATCATTAGTCATCAAAGGAAAATACTTTCCTTTGTTTTCTTTGAAAGCTACCATGAGATTATACCCACTAAAGTATCAATGGATATCATATTGATTTCTCATTTTTGTACAAAGAAGATCATAACATATAATAATTTGAAAAACTCACTTTTTAATGACTGAAGTGACATGATGAGAGCCAGTTCTATTTACTGTACTCAAAGACCAAGAAGTGGCCTTTGGCCACTGCCCCTACCTAAGTCACATCAGTCTGCAGCTTTACAGTGTCATACAGATTCTTTGTGTCTCTAGTGAGCTAATCTGAAGAGGTTCCCCTTTGAGAGAATAATCAGGATAGTCTTGATTACTCTACTCACGCAATTCTGAGAGATCTCAATCCAAGTCAAGATATTCTTACTCAGAGAAGGGGTGAAAACAATAAACACGTCATAATTGGTGCAAGATCATCAACTCCTCTTTAAATTACAACCTCTGAAGAAATACATAGTTTCCCATTCTTACATAGCTGAGATTGTCACCTAACAGTATGATCATTGCCTATGTGAGTCACAAATTTAACAGAATTAGTAAATTATGAAGCTGGCAAGCTGGCAGGTGGCATGGTGGTTAAGGACACTGGACTCCCACATGGCCGACCACAGTTCAAGGCCCCGACCTGACTGCTTGCTTTCTCACTTTCTCTCTCACTCTTTCATGCTGCCCCTCTCTGGTCAAATTTAAAAATATATAAATAAATAAAGTTAAATAAAAAGAATTAGCAAATGGCATGTGAGAAATAGCAAAAAATTTGAAATTAGGTAAAGTGCAAAGCAAATCTACAATAGCATGTACTATTTAGTAGCTGTGTGATCATGAACAAAAGGTTTAAATCAGAGGTTTTATCTATGATGTTTCCTCTATACTCAGAGACATCATAGATTAAAAAAGAAAAGAAGATGGATAGAATCAATTAATTATTTTTATAAATAATTTATAAATAGATCTAGTCTTACTTTTATGATATGCAATAATATGATTATTAATTTTTTTTTAAATTTTGCCAGAAAGTTGTGAACTAACCAGAGAGAGACAGGGAAAGTGAGAAAGCACGCCACCCACTCTGGAGAATGGTCACTCCAGTCCCTACTCTTCCACTCCCTCCTTTCAGGATTTGGGGATTGCATGCACAGGTGCCCAGACTGTTTCCCAAGCTGCTGGTCCATGACTCAAATCATCCCTTCGAGCATGTGGGATCCAACCACTTTAACCACCATGCCACAGACTGGCCCTCAATATTATTATTAAAAATATATTTTTTTATTTTATAAAGTTTTTTTTGGAGAGGTTTGTGCTATAGGGCATGTGCGCTTGCCAGATAGACAGACAGTGATCGAGAGACAGAAAGCGAGAAATCACCTTCCCAGGGGGGATGGCCATGCCACAATCCCTTCTCCATTTTCCTCTTGGGGTCTTGGGCACACACACACACACACGCACCCAGCATGAGTTTAAGCTGGATCCGGGACTCAAACTGCGGTCGACTACATGGGAGTCCAGCGACATAGCCATTACACTAACTGCTGGTCCCAAAAATTATATTAAAATAATCACTATTAAAATATTTTATATCATACCAATAGCATTTTTATTTTAATTAATTTAAAACATAAATTTGAAATGTTATTGTAATAAAATGTAAAGAATAAAAAGTGGTAAGTACCTAAATTTAAGTGTCCACCTTTGTGTGTGTGCACGCATAGATCTGTGTTTTAGAATGGTTTTAATTCATGACCTTAAAAAAAATTAAAAAAAAAATAAAAAAAACTAGTAAGCAAGAATAGGATACAAAGAGATGAATACAAACACATTTCAAATAAATAACATAATCATACTAAGAAAGGGAAAAAAGGACAAACCTAAGTAACTTTTGATCACAGCTTTGTATTCACAATTGAGACTTCATTCTAAAAAGAAAATAGAAATCAATTTAAAGATTGAACTCTGAATTGTCAATTTGCTCATCACAGCCATATAGGTTAATAATTCTTTTTTTTTACTTTTTTAATTTTTAATCTTTTTTTATACACTCATTCACTATATATCATTTAGCTTGTAGAGAGAATTTACCCAATATGAAATACACCTCAGACCAGTCCACTTGAGAATACTATACATATTATCATCAACAGGTAATAAACCATTTATGTGTCCCACAAATGTCTTGCTTCTCTGTTTTTCTCCCTAATTTCCTTCCCTACACTCTTCCCCTCTCCCACCCTTTTTCCACACGGTCTCGTGTCCATAACTATTTTCAGTGTTTTTATGCCCTCCAATCTTTCAGCCCCTACCATAAAGTGCCAGTGTCCACCTTTTTAAGTTACTTAATTATTTTCCCTTGGAGCGAGAAAGACACACAAAGAGATAGAAAGAGAGACAGCACCTCTAATAGGATCTTCATTCAGAAATCACCGCCAGCGTCGGCCAGCCTGTGCTCATACAGAGCACTCAGGATGTCTCTGGACGGGAACCCAGAACCTTCCCCTGTGTGTCAGTCTCACAGAGCATCACGTTTTCTACCACACCACCATGAGGCTCCTGCAGTGTCAACTTGGTAAAGCACTTTAGTTTTAGCTTTTTCTTAGTAAAAAAAAAAAAAAAAAAAAAAAAAGAATTAAGGTTTAGAATTTTGTGCATTCATTATTCATGATTTTGTGTTTGTAAGAGTAAACTTTAGACAAAATTAAAGTTTATTTGGTCTGTATCAGTTCCCTTTTTGTATCTACTTAGTAAACATGTATGTCACACACAAAAAATTTAAATTCAGCCATAACCAAGTAAGTTAAGGAGTACCTCCTTTTGTAGTAAAGGATTTTTCCATTAGATAATTTAAATATTAGACATCCTATGGTACTCAAATATAATATAATTATAAATTAATTACTGATAATTTGTACACATTACATAAAATGTATAAATTTTTATATATTCATAAATTGAACTTCAATATATTAAAACACTGAATTAGCAACTAGAACAGACAGTAATTCATTTAAGTTATGTCAATATAGTTAAAGATAAGGAAATATACAAATACAAAATATACAAATCTGTTTTTGACTTTATTTTTAATTTGGGTGCTTCCATGATCTGAATTATCAGACTAAAGTTTTGTCCAGTGTCTCTGGAGCCAATACCAAATATATTTAATCTCTACTCATAGAAAACTAACAATGTGAGTTTTTATATTAGATTCATATTTAGATTCTTTTAAAAAATATTTCTATCACCTAACCCCAGTCAGAATGACTAAGGGGAAAAAAAAAAAAGGATAAATGCTGGGGGTGGAGGGGGTGTGGTGAAAGGGAAACTCTCCCACACTGCTGGTGGGAATCTAAATTGGTCCAGCCATTGTGGAGAATGATATGAGATGCCTTAAAAATCTACAAATAGAACTACCATATGATCCAGCTGTCCTACTCCTTGATATCTACCCAAAGGACAGAAAAATCCTTAGTCGGAATAATGCTTGCACATCAATGTTTACTGCGGCACTATTCACAATTGCTAAGACATGGAACCAACCCAGATACCCATGAACAGAGGAGTGGATTGAAAAAGTGTGCACATATGTTCTATGGAATACTACTCAGTCATAAAAACAAGACTCTGGATTTTGACAGAGAGCAGAAGAATATGGAAGATTTACTGCTGAGTGAATCAAGCCAGGCTATGAAGGAGAGACATTGTATGTTTCCTCTTAATATGTACTGAGTGTCCTCACTCTATAGCCGAAACTGAATGACTAGAGGATATAGAAACATAGAAAATGGTTATAAATACCAGATGCAGTGTGGAAAGAGAGTGGGTGAAGGAGGAGAGTCTGAGGAAGGACATTATGGAGAAAAATAGAGGGCCAAGGCATTTATGGGACAAAGAAATGGGTTATTATCTGCTGAAGATAACTTGTATAGTTTTTTTCTACTGGAATAGTGAGAAATGTATACATGTTGGAATATTCACTTTGCAAGCTAAGTGACATATGTGATTAAATGCATAAAAGAAATTGAAATAAAAAGTAGAAAATTCTCTCATATTTGTTTTATATGTACATCTATGTATTTTTCTTTATAATGTTTTTTTAAACAATTTTATGCTAATTTAGAGAAAACAAGCTGTGAAATTCAATATTGTTTGTTTATTAAAATACCTATATACTATGAACACCATTAAACTGCCCCAGATTCATTTAAGAACTCTCTAAAGTTAATCCCTATGGTAGCCCAACATGTTGTTCTTTTCATCTTGATATGTTGCCATTTGTCATTATCTTATGTTTATACATGTTCAGCCAGCTCACTGCCCATGTGACGGTGCTCAGATCCAGGTCCATTTGAATTCATTATGGGAGTCAGTATTCATGAGATGTGGAACAGAGTGTGTTTCTTTTCTCTAGCCAGAAAATTTCTATTTAAGGATCCCAAAATAACTAAATTTAGATAGTAAAAAATACTTTTCAAAATTAAAAGCAAATATAACTCTAAAAAGTATAGTTGTACCTTCAAAACAAAGCCTTATTTTTCAGATATATTAATGCAGGTTTTACTAAGTGAATTTAAAGTGTTAGAGTGGGAAATGTTTAAAATAGCAAATCTATTTTTATTTCTCTGCTGTTCAAATTTTAGCTAACACTAGATTTATAAGACAGAGAAACACTAAAGTTTTTAAGATTGAGGAAACATGAAAATTGGATAGAGTAAGATATGTTTAATAATAAGCTTTAATGTTATTGAAAGATATTTATGTGACCGAAGCTAGGAAAATATCACTGGACAGTCAGGGAAATCTGTCTTCAGAATGTGCTTGTACTACATCCTAAGGCACTTAAACTTCAACCTCTAGTAAGTACATTATAAAATAGAGGAGAAATGATCAGTACTATAATCTGAAAAGTTCACTTTGTTATCAGGACAGAGGACAGTTTCAAGGAAAGAAGTAATCAACGACACTATTTACATCATTATTTGGATTGTCTAGACAAGGAATAAGGAAAGAAAGCCAAGATAAATTCTAAGTGGATTAAATATTAAAAATAAAATAAATTTACATAATTTTAAAAATACAGACACCTTTAACATATTTGAAATGAAAAATCTAAGTATATGCGTATTTAAAGAATTCTTAAAATGTAGATGGAGACTTTTTTTCAAAAATTGTACTATGTTTTTAGGTGAAATACTTAAACTAAGCTAGTAACAAAACCAAAACTAGGGACCATCAGATGTGTAATCGCTATGTCACTGGACTCCCATGTAGTCAACCATGGTTCAAGTCCCTTAAAAATCCGTGCCAGACTTGTGTGTGTGCATGCCCAAGACTTGAGAGGAGAAGGGATTGCAGCATGGCCATCCCCTCTACCCTGGGGAAGATTTCCCACTGACTCTTTGTGTCTCTCGCACTACATAGCAAAAATCTCTCTAAAAAAAAAAAAAAAAAATGCTGGGGTCAGCTGGTGGAGTGGTAAATGCTGTATGAAGCAATCTCACATGGAGAGGTTCCTGGGTCAAGTCCAGAGACTGCTCTGAGGACATCCCTGCCCATGATCTGGGGTAACTAAAGGATGTGGGTGGATCATGGCATTAACACATCAAGGTTCCATTGGGGGGTGCTCAGTCTTGCTCTCTCTCTCCCTCAGAATAAATAAATAAATGAATATTCTCAAAAATTTGGGGACCAGCAGTTGACATAATGGCTATGTCGTTGCACTCCCATGTAGTCAACTGCCGTTCAAGTCCCAGACCCGGTGGCTTAAGCTCACGCTGGGCTCATGTGCGTGCGTGCCCAAGATCCCGAGAGGAGAATGGAGGAGAAGAAATTACAGCATGGCCATCCCCCCGGGGGTGATTTCTCGCTTTCTGTCTCTCTGTCTCCGTCTTTCTGGCAAGCGCATGCACCCTATAGCAAAAACCTCTCAAAACAATTTTTTTAGAGCAATAGAAAATTCGCTTTGAAACAAAACAAAAAATCCCACAGAATTTAAACTTTTAGTTTTGTGAATATAGCATAAAAATTGATGAGATAATACCAAGACCTTCTTAAGGAATATAGAAAGGGACCAGCAGATGATACAATGGTTATGTCTCTAGACTCCCACGTAGTCAATGCAGTTCAAGTCTCAGACCCAGAAGCTTAAAACTCATGCCACGTGCATGTACGTGCATGCCCAAGATCTCAAAAAGAGAATGGAGAAGAAGGAAGTGTGGTGTGGCCATCCCCCTGAGGAATGATTTCTTGCTCTTCATCTCTCTGTCTCTCCCCTGACTGCATGCCCACTTTAGGAAAAAAAAAAAAAAAATCTCTCAAAACAATTAAAAAGTAACATAGATATAGATGACAAAAAATTATTTTCCCCCAAAAAGGAAGTAAAAATTGCTAATATACAGAAGTTCATCCAAATTACTGGTCAAAGGCATGAGAATTAACTTTAAAATAATACGGTGCTTCTAAAACTCAGAGCAAAATGTTTTGACACCAGTTCACTTAAAGTAATTCTAAATGATGAGTGTCTTAGTCCATCGATATGTTGCTAAACAAAAATGCCGGAAACTGGGTGACTTGTTAAGAACAAGACACGTTGTGTATTACGTTCTTAGCTGAGTCCTGGACCTGGCGGCTTGCTCTCTCACTTTCCCCTTCTCTCTCTGCCTGCCTCTGGTGGATGCATGTGCCCTACAGCAAATTTTCAAAGTAACAGTAATGATAAATAAAATTACATAATTATTTTAAAAAGTTATTCATGATCAAATGCTCGACATATGTTATATACTACAAGTTAACATTTATGAAGTCATGGTGCATCTCCAAGATAGTATATAACCCATCTATTAGGTGATACGTTCAATGACATGGAGAACATTTTGCCAAAAATGTAGGATTCAAAACTTTATTACTTAGGATCTAAACTGTCCAAACTCAAATACATATACAAAAAGAGTAGTGTTCCATGGTAAGATGCCTTCAATTTTTGTTTTTATCACTACGAGTTTCTGCGTGGTTCACATTTTCATCATGAGATTATATGTGTTTCACAATCATTTTTAAAGGAATATAATTTATAATTTTACAAAGATTGTAATGCTGTTGTGTATAATAAAATGGACAAATTATATGAAACTGAATGTTCCCTGTGGAGAAAAATAGAAAGGTGATAAAAGAAAGGTTATGGGGGACAGGATGAAAAGTGGGTGAAATCACAGGAATGCACAGGAGATTCAGGGTTCCAATAGTATATGTAAAAAATTAGGAGAAAGATAGAAATCAGACGAACATATAAAACTTCACTTTGAACTTAACAAGTTTGTGGCGACATTGGAATAACTACATGCAGTTACATATTAACATAAAATTTGAAATTCAGAGGGTTTCTTGACTTTTTGGGGGACTTCTGGTCCACTATTAGACTCCAGTCCTTAGTAAAAGGAGCAAATATGTGACATGTTTAATAATAAAGAAAAGGTTTCTTTATTTTAGACAACTCTATAGCACAGTAGCTTAAGGCTAAAGATAGGTAATTAAAAGTATGTTTGTATTGCACTTGGGTAAACACACTTCCTTAGAACTAATAGTTTCTTTCTTAATATTTATTTATTTTATTTGTTATTATTAATTATTAAATTTGACCAGGGGAGAGAGAGAGAGAGAGAGAGAGAGAGAGAGAGAGAGAGAGAGGGGAGAGAGAAAGTGAGAAAGCAAGCTACCAGGTCCAGGACTCAAACCATGATCAGACATGTGGGACTCCAGTGCCTTAACCATCACACCACCTGCTGGCCCTCGAACTAATGAATTCTTAAGAAATAAATCAGACTGTTTAGTCTCTCTAGGGGCATTCATCCAGAATTAATACTATTATCCATGACTATTTTGACTTGCTTTTCCAGAGTCTCTAACAAGAAGGGTAGATACATTTCCTCTTCAATTGAGTTATGCTTTCTCCTTAGGATCCAATCTAGCATAACCAGTACCTGTTCCTTGATTCTCAGTTGAGCACATTTATTCCCAAAGATGTGAAACCATTAAGAGAATCACAAATATTTCTTTCACAAGAAAATAAAAGTCAGTATACCCTACTTTAAGAAATATTGAAGTGGTTTACCTGGGAAGTTTGAGCTTAGCTTTGTTTTTCTCTGCCAATAATCATATGTGGGTGTATGTATGATTTATGATTCATATAAAGCTAAAATATGCCTTAATTGTGTATACATTACCTAAGGTTGCCAAGCTTATTTATAAAAAAATAGAAAGTGGGTAATAACTTTTTTCAGCGGTACATGAATGAAGATTGAAAATAACTGTTTTTCTTTCAGTCAGTGCGTCCCACTTTATAGGACATAATAACATGCAGTGGAGTCATGTTTCTCTGCTTGTCACTTCACATCTAGAATCGCAACATAACACCACCCAGCAGGCAAAGTTATGTTTGTATAGGCAGCAATATGATACCTTCCTGAAGTTTAACAGGCAACATAATTTCACATTTTGTGCATTCAATTTTAATTCAAAAATGGAGCTTGAGTGGGAAAAGGTAAAATATCAGACCCTGATTATTTTTTGTCACTGGGCCAAAGCTCAGAAACCATCTTAACTGGTCCTTTATGTTCACCTGTAGCCCTGAAGCATAACTGAACTGCCTGCTCAGGACATCACACATCACTCACTAAGGCGACAAAGGGAACAACTGACTCCATAATTCACCTGGTGTGTGCAGCCTCTCTGTGAATATACTACATTAATTTATAAATAACTTAAAAGTCAGGCATTAGGTCAGGATTTTGTGTAGATGAACGTGATATACATGGAAAAGCAATCTTTTTCTATAAATTATTTCATTCTGACAGATAAGACACATTGAATAACTTACTGTAGTTAGAGAAGTGGTAAAATTATCATTTCTATTAGGTACTCTTTATTTATAAATGTACTCTATTATCCTCTATTATATCTTTAATTATCTAATAATAGTTATAAAAATGTTTATTTTATGGCTACTTTTTACATGTGTTACTTTTATAAAAAGTTAATTGTATACCCTATGTATATATATTTTGTTTAATATTCAGTGAGAGAATAATTTCCTCTTAATAAACACATTTTAATAATGCTGTATGCAATGCACAATAATCCATAGATGTTTATGATAATTAACTGAGAATATATTTTTTAAGGGCAAGAGGAATTAATAAAATGGAAAATTACATTTGCTTCTCAAGTTTTCATGAGACAGCCATTCCCTGATTTCTCTTGGTGTAGTGAAAATTACTATCCTGCCCATTGGCCACCGTGCCTGTAGTCCACAAGTGTTTCAAGGCAAGACTGTCTGACAATTCCCATGATTTAATAGGTCTACAGCTGCAGGATATTGGAAGAAAAGAACCATATGGATGGCTCAGGATTCACACTGACACCATTGTGTAGTTACATATCTTTGGACAAATGAATGTCGTTATTGAAACTGTAGGTGGGGTGTGAGGTGGTAAAGGCCAATATTGCGAGGCAAAATTTTGTTATCTCTGTGTTAGTTGTTTCACCTTATATTTTTTATCTGCCATTTTAACAAGTGTAACAACCCTTATGTTAAGCCTGTTACTTAGTTTGTCATAAATTTTACAATGGGCCTATCATTCCCATTGTTAGAAAAATATGTACTTTCTCTACTTAAAAATAATTTTGCAGTTTGACAGTTAAGTAAAAACGGTTCTAAACTTAAAGGGTTCCAAGAACAATGTGTCTATGATGCGTAGATTAATCATGAGGACAGAGATGGTTACAGAACATCAATGCCCTTCTAATGTTTCAGTTCTTAAGGCAATAGACTTTTGTTCTGAACTGGCAGGTAGGTGTAACTTAAAGACATCCATAAGATTCTGGAGTCTGGAAGTCATTCCTAAAACATTTGGAGTTCTTAACAAACTGTCTTAAAAATCTGGTAACTTTTGAAGAGCACTTGGAATAAAGAATAAAGTCAATCTGGTTTCCAAATTAGTTATTAGAGCTGACTCAGCTTAATGAAGTGTTAGCTGTATAACCATATGAATTGCTCTAGGACACTGGTTATAAGAAATGACTTTTGTTCTGTTTCTCAAGACCAAATTAAATCTGGCTCTGAGTTTTCAGTTGGATCTTGGTGTGTGGAGTCTGATACCAGCTCAGATCACCCTGCCGTCCCCATTCCTGACACTTCAATGAGGAAGGAGACAGGGACCATAAACATATAGTTAGGATATAGACCCAAAATGAAATCACAAAATGACTAATTTTTAAGATGGAGACAAAGCAGCTCCACTGCTTGCTCTGTGAGACGTTGCAGTGGTGGCTCAGGGATTGACCTAGGCAGAATGACCTAAATCTAAAACAAACTCTATGCCAATATTGTGAGGCAAAATTTTGTTATCTGTGTTAGTTGTTTCATCTTATATTTTTTATCTGCCATAAAAAAATATCCCTCTCCTTCAACAAACTCCTCACTTTGCTACACCTACATTCTGTTTCCGTGTCTCTAATTCTTCCTAAGTGTGGGACAAGAACCCGTGTCTCATTGTGAATACTGGGCATATTGCCCCTGCATCCCAGTGTCCATGCATCATCAACATGTCCCCAGTGCACTTTGACTATGCACAAGGGCCTGTGTGATTCCTGTCCTTCTTCTCCTAAACAGAGCACTGACCCCTGGTGCTTCACCAAAGACCTGGCACTGCTGCTCCAGAGACCGGTGGAACCCACAATTCATCTGGAGCAACGTGTCTCCTCTGTTGTCCAGCCTTCTCCTGAGGGAGTCTGCTTGGAGGGGGATGCAGTTTCTGCACCTGCAGATCTCTCACATCCAGACCGAAGTCCAGTTGACAGAAGGCCAAAGATTTCACAAAACAAAACAAAACAAAAAACTCTAACTGCCCTTCCTGTGGGCAGGAAGGAAAAATGTCTTTTATATTTCCTGCTGAGTCTACAGGACCAAGAAAAAGACAAGAAAACAAGGAATTCACCTCCGAGTTCTTCTGGTATAGAAAGCAAGTGACTGTATTCTTTTACTTTCTCTCTTATCTTCTCATTTTTGCTGTGGAACTGGGATTGTTTAGGTGAAGAGAAATGCTCCCTTATCCTCCTTTGGTTCTTGTACTAGTTCCACATTTCTCCTAAATATTTTGATCCTACTGAGTCCTTAAGTCTATGACTTATTGATACTGCCCGTCCAACTCAGATAACAAGCTTAAACTTAGATTAAAATTTATGATTCTTTGGGCTAGTACTATAAAAAATAAAAATAACTATGCTGAATCTGTTTTTTTTTTTTTTTGGAAACTCTTGTTTTGAAATAATTATAGATTCACAGAAGGTTACAAAAATAGTAAAGACAAGTCCAGTGTACCTTTGATCCATTTTCATCAATGATAACATCTTACATAAATCAGGCATAATACAAAATCAGAAAATAAACATTGGTACAATATATCATATTTAGATTTTAGCAGTTTTCTATGAACTCATTTGTGCCTGTGTGTGTGTGTGTACAGTTCTATTTTATCATATGTGTAGATTCATTTTCACCACCACCACCACCATCAAGATACAGAACTGTTTTCTCCCCAGAAAGATCCCTCATGCTTCCCCTTTATTGTCATACCAATTCCCCTCCACTGACCCTAACCCCAGGCAACCAGTAACTTATTCTTCATTTCTATGATAAGTTGTTTTCATTTTGAGAATGTTAGACATATGGGACCATACAGTATGAACCTTCTTGCTCCCCCTTTTATTACACCAGAGGCTGCGTGTATGTATGAAGAGAAAACACTCCTTGCCCCACACGGGTCCTGCTCACACCACAATCCTTTTTCCTTCTGTCAAGACCCTGGGCACATGGGTGCCACAGCATGTAAACTGTCCAGGTTGTTACTTGGACCCTTGTCAGTCATGTGGGACTCCTTGACTGTTGTGATACAGCACTGACCCCAGTATGTGACTTTTTGGTATGATCTATTTTTACTTTTTTCCCACTTGATATAATTCCTTTCAGATCTATCCAAGTTGTTTTGTCTATCATTATTTCCTTTTTATTGCTAAGTAGAGTTGTATGGTGGGGATGTCCCGGTTTGTTTAGCTATTTCCAGTGAAGGAATTCAGATTGTTTCCAGTTTGGGCTATTGCAGATAAAGGTGGCCTGAACATTTGTGTATGGTTTTGGTGTGGAGATAGATTTTCATTTCTATAGGATAAATGTCCAGGAATGCAATTGCTGGAACTAATAGTAACTGTACTTAGTTTGTTGATAAATTATTTATTTTATTCATTATTATTATTATTACTTAATTTGTTATATGGCATGTGCACTCACAAGAGCGAAAGAGACAGAGAGAGAGGGAATGTGACAAAGCAAGCTCCCATTTGAATTGCAGTTGGCCATGTTCTAGTCCAACGTGTTAACTACCACACCATGTTGGCCCCAGTTTGTTTGTTTGTTTGTTTGTTTTTGGTTTTGTTTTTTTTAGAGAAATTGCCACACTATTTTCTGGAGTGACCATGACATGTTAAGCCTTGCCAGCAATGCATGAGAGAGGCCATTTCTTTCTTGTTCATTTGTTTGTAATTTTGCCAGAGGGTATGTGCACTTGCCAAAGAGAGACAGAGACAGAGACAGAGACAGAGGGAAAACAAGAAAGCACCTACTCCCTCCATGACTCAATCTCCTCTCCAGTTTCTCCCACCTTTGGATATTTGGGACACTTGCACACGCATGCAGCACATTTCTCAAGCTGTTGTGTACAGTACTAAAACCACACAAGTGACCATGTGGGATCCAGCTGGTTCATCAACCTCCATGCCACAGACTGGCCAAATCCCACTTCTTTTCATCCTTGCCAGCATTTGATATTATGTCTAATATTTACTGTAACTATTCTAATACATATAACATGATATTTCCCAGTGGATTTAATTTGCATTTCTCTGTTGGCTAATGATGTTGTGTCGTTGTGTCTCTTTTTCTTTTCTTTTTTTTTTTTTTTTTTTCCATAAGGCATGTGTACTCTCTAGAGACAGAGAGAGGGAAAGTGAAAAATCATACTCAAGGATGACCATGCCACACTCCCTTTTCCTCCATTCTCCTCTCAGGATTATGGGAACTCAGGCACGTGTGCCCAATGTGATTTACCTTTCTTTCTCTTTCTTTCTTTCTTTCTTTCTTTCTTTCTTTCTTTCTTTCTTTCTTTCTTTCTTTCTTTCTTTTATTTTCAAGATCTTTTTAATACAGTAAATCACTGTAGAGCATTACAGCTCACAAAATGAAGTTTTCCAGCAAGAATACACTGTATTATATTCTATATGTCCAGCTATAGATATTATAGTACACATTATTAACAGATAATTTTTCATTTTGTATCCCTTAAATGTTTTGTTTTCTTCTTTCCCCCCTTGATTTCCCCCCTTACCCTCTCCCTTTCCCCATCTCCTTCCACACTGCGTCTAGTATTCATAATTGCTGAACATGATTTCAAATTGTCTTTTTCCCCTCTCTTTACTCTCAAGCTCTTGAAGCAAGAATCTTATAAAACAGTTCAGTTCTGAATTCTTTACTGCATTCTTTTTCACTACCACTTGGCCAAAATTAGGTTTATGAGATGGGAAAGAAAGAGCAATGATAAAGGCACAGGTAACCTAAGGTAAAGATCATGGTAGGGAGTTAAGGAGCTATAAAGGTCCAAGTGAATAATTTCACCTACTATGTTTTGGCCTTCTGAAGAGAGACTGGAAAGGGTAGGTTTTGTTCATTTTTAACAAGACATAAATTAAGAAAAAAAAATCTGTAATTCATTTGAAACCAAAAGTTTTTTTTACAATATTTGGTGTACAATATTATATGGTAAAAGGGCAGATTTGGTAGTATTTTGTCCTAAAACAGCCACTGTACTCCCACAATGGATTCCTACAGATGAGCTGAAATCATACATGTTAGGCTATTTTTTCTGAACTGATTGCTAGGTTACAGGCAATTACAGCAACCAGGCTTCTGTCAGTCCTTTTAAACAGGCATCCTTCCTTTTTAATAAAGACAAACATCAGAATGTAACCAATGATTTCTCCACCTCATTTACAGTTTTATATGAGACATTCCCTGTCACAGCACACGTCAGTTTCCTTTTTCACTGACTTAAATGCAGAGCTGACCACGAGGCTGGCTGGAGCTGTCCTGAAGTTTAGGAACGACTACCTGACTTGAATTGTGTTAACATTTGTTCAATAAAACTCTATTAAATTAGTTTATTTTTCTTTTAACAGTTTTGGTGCCACAAGCGGGATCTGAAGTACAGCTTCCAGTGACTCCCAGGAGCAGCAGGTGACCAAGCAAGGTACCTGTGGGACCCTTTGGCGTCCATTGCTTTCTCATGGCAACCAAGGATTGTGGGTAAGTTGTCCCTCAGATTTGAGCTCCACAGAATATTGTTCGTAACTCTCTGAGTTTTATATGAGCAAATTTTGGTCCAAACTGGGTTTGGACTTGCAACAAAAACTTGACTGGGCCCAGGTTTGGATTGAATTCGCTAATTAACAATTGGATCCAGTTGTCTGACTGGGTCAGACAGAAACTAGAGGTAAATAGCTATTACTGTGGTGGTTGCAACAAAGTTTTAGGTAAAAAAAAAAAAAAAAAAAAAAAAAAAAAAAAAAAAAAAATTTCTCATGAGATTTTTATGTTCATTATCTTAGTTTCTTTTTTGCATGCTTAAAGAATGATTATTGATTAAATTGGTAAAGGTGGGCCCAGAGCCAATGCCAGGATACATTAAATCCCAATTCAGTTTATCTTGGCTTGAAGAGGCTCAAAATTTACGTAAAAGATGGAATTCCTAATTCTAAAGATCAAAGTACTTCCTAAAAGTACCAATATTTACAAAAACAGTGAGATCTTAGTAATGTGATTTGAAATTACAATGGCCTTTATGAGGAACATTCTATAGAAACAAAATTGTTCTTTAAAAAGCATAATTAAAATTGATGGTTCCCAATTTAGGTCCATCCAGGGATGTGCATTGATATGCAGAAGCTTCTAAAAGATTTAATTCTGTTTTATCTATTTTAAGACTCTATAAAAGAGAAATGATAAGCTTAAATGACATCAAAAAGTTCTACCAAAGTTTTTGCTGCTACCAGCCTGCCCAAACCAAAAAGAAAGCTAGGTAAAAGACTTATTAAAATGTTTTAAAAACACCTACAGGTCAAACTGGGTTGTTGCTTGTTAAGCAATATCTGAGCAATGTTCATGCTGAGCTATAAGCATTGAAAATGGTTTCTTTGCCTTCATTAATGGACTCCACCGTAAAATCAGTAATTAACTAAGAAATGTCCTCAGTTAAAAAGGTCACATATCAATTAAATTGGTCTTCAAAAATACAACTTTCTGGGGACCAGCAGGTGGTTAAGGCACTGAATAATCCCACATGGCTGATCACAGTTCAATTCCTGGACCTGGTGGCTTGGTTTCTCACTTACTCTCTCTCTCACTTTCTCTCTCTCTCTCTCTCTCTGTGTGTGTTCATGTATATGTGTGTGTCTGGTCAAATTAAAATAAATGAATGAATAAATAAAATTAAATAAATAATTATAAAAATACAATTTTCTGGCAAATTAGTGTCTGTTTAAAAATCTTGGGAAAAATGTCATGTATTTGTAAATACATTCCTGTTAGGTCACTAAAGCTTCTTACAGTGGAAAATGGATGAGTTTAAATATTTAACATAAGCCAATACAGTACAGTTGTTCAGGGCATTGTTTAAAGAAACCCAACTGTGGCTCAATCCCAGCCCCTGTATCCCTCTTAAAAAAGACACATGACTCCAAACCTCCACTATTAGAAAAGAAAAGACAAAAGAGAGAGAGAGAGAGAGAAAGGGATTGCGATGGGACCCCTCCTTGTTGGCAGTCCCTCCTTCTCAGTCTAACAGGGACACCTGCCCTCTGGTGATTGATCAGCATAACAATTCTCACCTTTAATCATCCTGTATCTGTTATGTGCCTTTAGAATATAAAATTTCTACCTTGTTTGACCTTCAAATTGTAAATTGTTCCTATTAAATAAATATTTAGGGTTAGAGCAATTAATGGCAATATTAACAGAAAGGAACGCTAAGATACTTGTTATTAAGAGTATATATGAAAGTAAAAGCAAGTTACTCATTGTTTTGACAGACTCAGAGAAAAATCTGATTACATCAGTCATAGCATTAAGGAGTTTCCTCCACTAGGAAAGTGGGAAGCAAGGACCAGTCTCAGTTGTATGCGAGGAATGTAAAGATAGGCAATGACTGACAATGCTGCACAAGTCAGGGTGGAGCTAATCAAGATGACTCTTAGATCCTCAGTTTGATACAGGCATCTGTAATATTCAGCAGGATTAAAATATGAGCATTCTCATTTTTCTTAGGAAAAAAGAAAAGCATAAGGAACATTTTGGAAAACTGAGATCTTTCTTCTGTGCGTGTGTACATGCATACATGTTATGTAGTATGTTATGTGTCTATGTAATAAAAGGCCTTAAGGAATTCCATTCAATTTATAAAAAGAGCACTCATATTAATTAATTTAAATGCATTTCAGGTTCACATGACAACTAAATAAGCTGATTTCAAATATGATAAAAGGAAAAGGATTAGTAAGTGAAAATCTTCACAGTTTCTGACATAGTTTGTTCAGAGCTTATTTATCAGACTATCATAATTGTCTTAAATATGTCTAGTTTAATAAAACAGCTTGTATTTATATGTTATTTGTTACATGGTGGATATCTGATCAACAGGAAAAATGGATTAATGACTAGTCTTCTATAATATTTTGTTTCTCACAGGCAATCAGGATAAAATGTTTTTAAAAAAAGTTTTAAATACTATTAGATGAGACTGATTTTCCTAAAGTTCAATTTTTAGTTCTCCTATGGTTCAGTTACAAGACTAATGACTAAAAGTGGTTAAAAACTGAATCTTCTAAAGTAAACTTTATATGTGATCCCCATGTTGGTCTTTGGGTTGTTTTGTTGTTATCTCTGGGTGTCATATCTGGATGCTGTAGTCTGCCATTTATTCTGTTTTTAGTTTTTATGCCAACAGACACTGAGTTAACCCTTTTTTTCATCTCTAAGGTGCTTGGAAAACATTAACTTTCATTTTCTGCTGACAGTTAAGTCAAATATTTAAGCTTTTTGCAGTATTTGACAGGGTTTCTCCAAATTAAGTTCTAAATTATTTTACCTCAAAATAAGTATTGGATGCTTACAGAGAGCCCCTGAAACATCCAAAAGAGACATGTTGAAACCAACCAGACTTATTTTAATGTTAAATAGTGGAAGAAACATTATCAAATTAAAAAATTAAATTTCCTTTACATTACATTTGAATTATGTGTATGCACATGTTATATGTATATGTGTGTATTTATACATTCACTGTGTTCCAAGATGAATTGGAATTCTCAGACATTTATGGTGTAATATTTATCAGTTATGTTGGTTATTATGTTAAATTGGTATATATCACAAATATAGCCAATTTTTTTTTCTGTTGTAAACTTTTTTCAGATCTATAACTATGGTTGGTTCAAGTTTTATTGTCCATAATTAGTTGCTTTGTTTAATGTCTTTCTTAAAAGCTTGTTTTATCCAAATGACTATAATCTTAAACTGTTCTGTCTTTAAGAAAATTTATAAAAAGGATACAAAGAGGTAAAATGGGTGTAAAAGAATGTAAATCCAATGTTTTTTTCCTTGTACTTTTATCTACATTTATTTTATGCTGACTTTATTCCCATGCCATAAGTTTTTGTTTCTTCTGGGATATCTTTTTTCTTCTGTGCAACTTCCTCTTCCGGTTTAGAAACAATTTGCTCCTTTTCAGTGAGGATCATCTCGATGTGGCCCGGGGAGCTCATGTATAGGTTAATCCATTCATGAGCTCTGTACATACGACGGCGCATCTTTGGTGCCTTGTTCACCTGAATGTGCTCAATGACCAGAGAATCTGCATCTAACCCCTTAAGTTCAGCACTGCTCTCTGCATGTTTAAGCATGTGCAGCAAAAATTCAGCACTCTTTTTGGGTCACCGACCTTGTGTCCAGCCCCACTGTTTAGCCTGGGCACATCTACCAACTCCACTCTTGTAACGATGGAATGGCACACCTTCTTTCTGTAAAGTGACATCCTTCAGATACTTTGTGGCTTTTCGGATATGCATACCCTCGATGGCCTGGGCAGTTTCATGAGTGTTCTTAAAGTAAACACAGATTTGAACCTCTTGACTTACGTGACTTTTTGGGGTTCTCTGGGTCAAGTGAATAGCGAACCATTTTCAAAGGTCACCTCAGGCCGCTAACGAGAAGAGCTGTAAATCCAATGTTAAGCATGGTTTCATAGAGAGAACATGGATGGCCACCTAATTCTTCTGAGTCCTTTTTATACTTCATTATTTAAAACCTCTATGTTCCATGACTCACAACATAGAGAAAATAATTTATATATTTTTTAAAAAATTGATAATTTATACAGTAGCATAGTATAGTAACTGCTCTAAAAGTGATTGTTGTTGTTGTGTTGTTTGTCGACTTGATATTTGAAAAGGCAGTAAAAACTGCAGGTACATTTCTACTATCCAATATGCCATTTAAATAAGATGAAGGAATTTCACTCATTGTCATTTTCATTGCATATTTTTAGTGTTTAGGGACTTTCTCATAAAGGAAAGTAATGGTATAACAACAGTCAAAGGTTGTTAGTAAAATGTGTTTCTCTCATGAGGCATCTCTGGACAAATCTGAGGTAACTAAACTACCAGGCTTTAATGGATTATGCCAAAGTGTATTTTCATCAGGTAAAGAATGCTGTTTGTAACTGACTGAAGACAATCAAACCCTCCACATTCCAGAGTAGAGGTCTTCCAGAAATGATAGCAGAAAAACACTGCCTGTCAGCCCTATTGGAAGACATTGTGCCAAATTCTTCTCACCACTCACACTGCAGTAGAGCTTCAAGAACTTCAACTCTGGGTTCACAACTCAGAAGAGCCACTTTAGACTTTTAAAACTATGCACCTGTGGATACTTTAAGGTAAAACTGACCAAGAAAATTTCTTCTTCAAAACAGAAACAGACATCTTAGACACGGACAGCTATGCTCTAGTACCACAGATCAAGACTTACTTCTCTGTTATCATGAAAACTTTATGCTATTTCTCTCTCTTTTAATTTGAATCCCAATTCCTATTATCTAATTCTTTCCTCTTCCCCAATTCATGAGACCATAATCAGTAGTTAACTTTAAGTTAAACTTATGTCCTGACCTAAAGCCCAAACAATTGTTAAGTTTAAGGACTAATACAGAAAAGATTTCAGTAAGGCTCCTGGAGATTTACTTTTGGCAGTAATGGGATACCGGTTGTTTTAAAAGCTTATCCATAAACTGGAGAGAATTTTCAAAATTTATAGCCAATAGACCTCCTGGGGTTTCAGGTAGGTAAAAGCCACCCGCCAAGAGGTGAATGATTAACATACAAGTTTAACAAAACACTTAGTGAAATATCATCCAGCTTTAGGTATCCTTTTTGTTCAAGTTAGGGGCTTATTTTTAATACTAAAGAAAACTACCTACCTATTGTACCTACCTTCCTGACTTTAATACCACAAAAAGTTTAATTACAGAAGTGGCTGATACTGCTGCTTCCTTAGACTCAGCCACCAGATATAGTAGGGAGGTCTCTCTGAAGTAAGAGACAGATGACGTGTTTATAGGTGCAACTGATCGTCAGTTTAGAGGCATCCTAAATGGTGGATGACAGGCTTGTGTTTTTCAAAGTTTCTTTTTAATCTTTATATTTCTCGTAGTAGGCCTCTAGGTTGTTATAGCTTATATTACTAGACTAATGACCTTTTTAATCAGGCCATTTTACAAAGAACTATGATCCTCAATTATCATTACACTCTAGACAACTAGGCTTAAATACTGTTGAATTGCTTATGTGGCCTGAACCTTAACATATTTGGATTCATTTTTGGCTTGTTTCATAGGAACTTTTGTTAAGGGTACACTTTAATCATCACACTAGTCCACCTGGCATGCTCTCTCCTCTCTAGTCATAAATGCTTTGTACGCAGTCATCCATTGAACACTGAACGGTCTTGTTTCAGCCTGATCTTTAAGAGCGCAAAGATAGCCCTATTTGACTTGTATGACATCAGGTTCGACTTGTGTGATATTGTGACCCATGGATTCCATGTCGGAGACCAGAGAAAACCTCTGATTTCTATGCTGAGAGCAAGAAGACGTCATTTGCGATGGTGACAGAGAGTGGCACGAATGCCCTGAGTTTTGGTCAATGTCTATTTGAAGTTGAGCAAAAGGAGGGACATTGTTAAATTAAATTATTTTGGCCTAAAACAGCCACTGTACTCCAACACTTGGATTCATAAAGGCCAAAATCAAACATGTTAGGTTATTTTTCTGAGCTGGTTGTTAGGTTACAGCCAATCACAGCAGCTAGGCTTCAATCACTGGCATCCCTCCTTTAAACTGTGTTAATTCAGACAAACTTCAGAATGTAACCAATGATTTCTCGACCTCACTCGCTCAGTTACATTTTTGTATGCCACAATCCCTTTCACTGCACACTTCACCTTCCTTTTCCACCAACTTAAATGCAGAGTTGACCACGACGTTGGCTGGAGTTGTCTGGAAGTCTGGGAACAACTGCCCCATTTAAATCGTGTTAACATTTGCTCAATAAAACTCTATTAAATTAGTTTATTTTTCTTTTAGCAGCAGTTACAAAAGACAAGCATATGCCAGGTGGCACATATCATTAATTTCAAATTGCTTACCTGCCATTGAGGATCAAAGTTACAAATTATGTGACCTTTGCTTGCTTATCAAGACACATTAAATTTAGGGTTGAGCATGCAGGTGGAAATTAATTAAATAAAACATCTTGCCACAAGTGTTATTGGATTGTGTTACTAGCAAATACTTTAAAAATCCATACTTGGATATCAGCAGTAAAACAAATTTTTTGTTTCTTTGTCTAAGGCTAATGTTGAAAAAAACTTCATTTTGAGAAGAAGAGATCCAATTTAGTATTAAATCAAAGAATTTAAATCTCACAGGACTTAGGTAGGAATTTATAAAATGACATCTAATCACTCTCAACTGTTGCATTAGTAAATAAGAATTGGTTCACCTAAGAACAATTTCAAGTTTTTGCAGTATTTACTTAAATCTTAAATAAAAACAATCTGATTCCTTTTGAAGATTTGGCAATGATAACAGATAAAATAAAATACATTAATTTCTCCAATTCAATTACTTGGACTTAGTTTTGTTGTAAAAACAAATGATGCAATTTTCTTTTTATAAATATAACTCTTCTGTCTCTGATACAATTGACCAAGTTCCCTGCCAGAAGATCTGACACTGTAGAAAGATGTGGCAAAGAAGCATAAAGTAGCATGGCATTCTTGAATTTAGGAAGATTATTAATGGTGCATGTATGGGTTGAGTCACAAAGACTTCAAGTATTGATAATAAAGGATAGCTTTGAAAGGACTGCGTGTGGATTGATGATGCTCTAATGAATAAAGAAAATACTGCCTCTCTTCCTTCAGACTAAGGTTTGTTTAGTTTTGTCTCTGCATAATACCCAAGTGAAAAGAAAAAAAAAATTTGTCTGAGATTCAGATATGAACTAACTTGATTTATAGCCAGATCAGAAGCCAAGAGATTAGTGCCAAAATACTGGTGAGATAAAATACCGAGCTTGGAAAAAATCCAGGCTACTCAAAACATAATTTGAAAGGAAACTGTTGATTAGCTATGATAGACCACAAAGGCTAGTCTCTTGTTTCACTGTTAGCAAGAATGATGAGATTCAGACCTTTTTAAGTTGACTTTACTTAAGTTTTCTATCCACTGTTCAAGTAGACAATCCCATATTAAGGATGCCCACATAATCCCCATACTTGGTGAACTCCTTTTTTTTTTTATAAAGGGTGTTTTAAAATCATTTGTCAATCCACAGTGATGAGGAACAAAATACTACTGATCTTACTACCATGAAGCTAGTGAATGCAGTACCAGTACTCATTCGGCCTATTAACGCATAAAGAATCTCTTGCTTCCCTAAGACTACTTTATTTCCACATTCTCTTTCTACTGCTTCACTGAGACTATGGGACCACAAGCTATTCCCCATAATAAACATGATTGAAAGGTTTCCATATGTAAGACACTCATCCCACAAAAAGAGTAGTTGGATCTCACAGTTCCAATTCTCAGTCCCTGAGATTCCACTTCTTTTGACTTCTTTTAAAGATTAATTTCTTTCTACCATTGTTGGCTTCATGTTAGCACAGTCATGACTCATCCATAAATGGTGGCTTTTTCATTTGTTTCTTATTACTTTTAATAACACTGGGATATTTAAAGCTTAGTGGTATAGAAATGGAAATACACGTAAAGAGAATACACAGCTTGATAATGTGCTTTGCCAAATGTTGGTCTCTCCTGAGTTTGGATCCCTCCAAGAGTGCTACCTCTGCCCTTGCAGTCTTCATGTAGCACTGGCCATCTCTCCCACTTTGAAGAGATTCCTTAAACATGTGTAGCCCTCAAAGGCCAAACTCCAAAAGAGAAACTGAAATAGATAATCCAGTTCATTTGGTGAACCATTTAATCCCTCTGTTTCAACTACCTCACCAGTACAACGACATGGAATTTAAAGCACACTTCCAAAGGAAATAAAAAAGGTCATGAATAAATAGCAGTTTTAGATGGCATAAGCAGATACTAACATCAGGATCTTTACCAGATTTATTATTAAAATAATGCTAATAATTATTTTAATGCAGTCAAATTCAAAACACATATGCTGATTATGAAATTCTGTGTTTAATTTCAAAACTATTAAGTAAATATGTTCTCAGAAATGCATAGAAGTCTTTTAAATAGATACTACCTGCTCAGCAGCTGGTACATTTATGGAGGACAGGTCCTGGACAACTGGCAGGTTTTGCATCGAGTAATTGGTGTGATGAAGTGAAACTGATGCCCCCTATATGTTGATGAAAAATAAGCATTTTATACATAGACAAAATGGAAGGTAAGATGGCTGTGAGCACATCAGTCAGCCTAAGATTGTCAGAGTATGTAGATTATATGGTGTTTGTGGTCAGAATGTTGGACAGACCTTGAACCTCTAGTCACAGATGAAGCCCTAATGCTCTGGCTAGGAGATTCTAATTGGGATAGAGCCGGGAAAGAGGACCAGGGACTTCCTGAATTCTGCCGAGTTTCAGGCTTCATCCTTTCAGCCATGTTTCTCTGTCTCATTTACTTGAGTACTAAAATAATATACTCTTGATACTTGGGAGTATAAATTTATTCCTCCTTTCTATCACCACCCCCTTCTTCACATCAAAATTATTCTCCAAAAGTCAGGACTTACTTCAAGGGTCAACTTGAATGGGCAGCACTTTGTTCTAACATCAACTCTCCTGCCCCTCTGGGATCCTATTTAGGAATTACTGGGCTCAGAAAACACAACCAGTTAGTTCTGAGAAAACAATTCATGTATGTGGATTTCCCATTTTGTCATCCCACCTAGTGCATCATTTGCCCTCCCTGACCTCCAATTTTACCAACTGTGAACAAAGATAATAATATTAATAATAACTATCAATTCATGTTATGGAGATAAAATAATGCCATGGACATAGACTGCTTAGTGTGTGTCTGGCAGGGAGTAAATCTTTAAAAATTGTAGCTAAAACTTCTTCCACCAAAATTAAAAGCCCTTCTTCATTGATCCTTTTGTTAGGTCATTGGGAAAGTTATGATGGAGTTTCCTGTTTTTCCATGCAAAGTTGCATCATGACTTTCCCAGAGACCCAAAACATGTTATACCCTCTCTATGATTATTTTTTTAGTTCTGTGATAGAGGGACATACATTTCATATTTTATGCTATATTTTGAGATAGAAAACAATAAGCAGAACTCTATTATATTGAGGGGCACCTTAAAAATATTGTTAATTTTTGTACATTTCTTCCTAAAACAGAACTATGACTGGTTTGTGTGTGTGTGTGTGTGTGTTTTCCCCCACTAAAAGGAGCCATAAGCTAAAACTAGAGCCTGTCTGGCATTTTTTTTTAAATGTATGAACATGTGTTTACTATTCTGCACAATAGCTGTAAATTAGCTGTAGCTGACTAATTCTGATTATATTCGGTCTATGTCCTTCAAGAGCAGTAACAAAAATTTACTTATTTTTATATGATTTTTAAAAGTCCTCCAAAAGTCATTATGCATGAAAATTTTTCTTTTTGTCTTCATTATAGTCTAGGAAAGGAAAGATATTATTTAAAGTGGTTATTGAGTCTATAATCTACTAAATTCATGGGGATGGTATTATAATGTCATAGAATATGTCAAAATTTAAAAGTAGATGAACTGCTTTGAATCATCATTTTATAGCTATTTTAGCATTTATAAAGACCTACTGATGTTTCTGATAATATAAATATATACTGTAGCAAATACTATCATTTCAACTATAAAGTCAAGGGAAATTAAAGAAACTAGTAAGTCAGAATGAGTCACTGGAGATTGCTAAAAGAAGAATATGTGAAGGCATCATTTTAGGACGTTTTTCTCCTTCAAGTATCTTTTCTCCAAATTTTTTCCTCCCTTCAATTCTTTTATTACTACATCTTTTGGTGTATTCCTTTCTTTTTAAAATCTTTATGGCTCAATAAGTTTTAAAAAGGTAAATTGTTATTTTTAAAGGAGGTTTGAGAATAATTTAAGGTAGATGTAGAGAATATTATTTTAATGATTGTATTTAATTTCTGATAAAGAAATGGATGTGTGTGTGTGTGTGTGTATGTGTATACACACACACACACACACACACACACACACATATATATATATATATATATATCCCCCAAAAAATGCATCATGTTGATCTGCCTCCTCGTGAGTACCTGGTGAGAAGAGTAATAAAGTAATAAAAACAAAAAAGAATTAAGAATAATGGGGTGCATGTCACATCTTAGAGCATAGAGTCAGTCAGTGAGGGGATAAAAACACCAACCTTCAGCGCTACTCATGGACGTAAGATTTGCAGGTAACTTTCAATTAATATGCCAGTCCAGATATTTTGGGCATAATGAAAACATCTGTCATATGTCAGAACAGGTTTTGATAACAACTAAATAAGTGAGAGTCCTGGTACACTGGTAAGGTGACCTTTATCACAAATCTGAGATTAATTGTTTAATGTACTTTTAAAGCAAACAAATTTAAACTGGAATATTATATGAATCATAGGACTCACTGACTATACAGTGCAGATAAATAGTAATGTTTATGTTTGAATAAAAATAGAAATATGAATTTCAAAAGCAAAATGGACACAAAATAGCATGATGTTTTATTTTTCACATGCAATTAAAATAAATTTATTTGTATGCTTTGTCCATATTTGGGGTGTCTGTTCAATTTGGGATCCATATTTAGGGTGAGGTAGTCTCAAAGTATTAGTAGTCTAGGTCTAGGAGACACTACACATATGCCTCCTTTCAAAGGGCAGGAAATGGTCCCACAAACAAGTTCTATCAAAGCTATGTATTGGGAGCAGCAGATGGTGTAGTGGTTACACCACTGGATTCCCACAAGGCTGATCATGATTTGAGTCCTGGACCTGGGGGCTTGAAACTGATGCTGGGTGTGTGTGCGCGCATGTGCCCTGAGAAGAGACTGGAGGAAAAGGAATGGTGGCATGGCCATTCCCCCTGGGAGGGTGATTTCTTGCTTTTTGTCTGTCTCTCCAGTGAGCACACATGCTCTATATTAAAAATCACTTAGAAAGAAAGAGAAAGAAAGAAAGAAAGAAAGAAAGAAAGAAAGAAAGAAAGAAAGAAAGAAAGAAAGAAATTAAACTATATATTGACAAGCTCCTATCTGCTCAACATTGGATTTGGTTTTTTGAATGGTACAGGGAAGCATTTGACATTGAGCTCAACATTATTCCTTTTTGGAGAAATGCTTCTACATTTTTTTGTATGTTATACTTACTAACTTGTGTGCTTCTCCCTCCCAACTATTCCCTCATCATTTCCTTCCCTTTCTCCAGAATACTCTTCCATTCTTTAAAACCATATTTGAGTGCCATCTCTTTCATGAAAACTATTTTGAACATATTCCAGTCATATATATTCACCTATTTTAATCATTCATAAGAATCTATCCATATCTTTTCTTAAAGTATCTATTAGAGTGTTAAGGACCATTTGATTGCTTACAAGTTCAGAAGCTTGTTTTGGACTGCAATATTTAGGAGGGTATAAAGCTCAGCATATGGTACCTTCCATATGGTATGTACTCAGTAAATACATTTTCTGGAGATGTTTCCTGAGTACAAAATTACTGTATCTGTAATATAATAATAACAAAAACTAATCAAATACATACATGTACTTAAACACTATTATAGTACTACATTTTGACATTGATGACAGAATCAGCTGGATAGTCAATTAATGTTATCATTTAAACTGATAAAATTATCAGTTGACAATTATCATTCATTATTTTAGTCATAGTATCATGAATAGTTTTCTTAAACGTCAAGTTTACTTGGGGAACCAGCAGTTATCATAATGGCTATGTCACTGGACTCCCACGATAGTGGGATAGTCGACTGCGGTTTGAGTCCCGGACCCGGTGCCTTAAACTCACGCTGGGCACGTGTGTGTGGGTGCCCATGATCCCGAGAGGAAAATGGAGGAGAAGGGATTGCAGCGTGGCCATCCCCCCTGGGGGGTGATTTCTTGCTTTCTGTCTCTCTGTCTCTCTCTGTCTGTCTGGCGAGCGCACATGCCCTGTAGCAAAAACCTCTACAAAAAAAAAAAAAAAAAAAAAAGTCAAGTTTACTTTTTGGGACTGGCAGATGGCATGGAGATTAAGGGTACTGGACTCCCACATGGCCGACTGCAGTTTGAGTACTGGACCTGGTGGTGTGCTTTCTCACTTTCTCTCACTCTGTCCATCTCTGGTCAAAATAAAATAAAGAAATTAATTATGGTACAATTATTAAGCCTTGGGTGTTGGGAGTCAGATGCCACACAGTCCACTATGGTTGGCCTTCTGGCCTTGATAACTTGAAGAACACACCATGCATGTGTGCGGGCATGCCCAAACTCCTGACAGGATGAAGAAATGGAGACAAAGAGTTTGCAGAGTGATTCATTGAAGATGTTTTCTCTCTCTCTCTTTCTCTTTCTATGAACACGTGACTTTTGACAAAAAAAAAAAAAAAAGAAATAAAAATTAAAAATCCAGTCCTACCAAGTTTATTATATATCAGAATAATGCTACAAAACAACCTAGGCAAGCTACATGGTCATCAAGCAGATCTCGATTTTGGTTTTATGTTTTGTATACTATTTGTCCTACCCCAAAATTTCCAATGGTTTTAAATGGGTAGAAATGGAAAAAATAAAAGAGAAAACATGAATGTGAGGTGACAGAATTATTATTTTTTGAGAGGTTTTTGCTACAGGGTGCTTGCAATTGCCAGAAAGACAGAGAGAGACAGAGAGACAGAAAGCAAGAAATCACCCCCCGGGGGGATGGCCACACTGCAATCCCTTCTTCTCCATTCTCCTCTTAGGATCTTGGGCATGCACGCACACATGCCCGGCATGAGTTTAAGCCACCGAGTCTGGGACTTGAACTGTGGTCGACTACATGGGAGTCCAGCGACAGCCATTACACCAACTGCTGGTCCCCAGAATTATTTTTATTAAAACTTAAGCACTACCATACTGGACATTAAGCCTTTCTATCTAGGGAAGGATAATCAATTTCAAACTTCTATAAAAGAGTGGAAATTTCAAACTTGTGTCTTCATGAGTTATACACAAATAGAATTTTGAGATTTCTACTTTGGACAGTCTTTTATTGTTGCAGCAATGGTTTAATCATACAGTCAGTCACAAGATAAAATTTTATTTCATGGACACATGCTACTTCCTTAATTCATTCTCCATCCCTTCCAAGTGTGCAGGGAAAGTGCCAGAACTGTAGTGAGAGGATGTTAATGAAAGAACATCATGCAAGAACACAGTCTATTATCTCTACAGAATCCACACAATTGTATGAAGTCACAGAGTGGCATAAATTCTGTAAAATGCAGAAGCTGAAATACCAGTGAGAATGTTTCAAGTTACCAATAGAAAATAGGAAAATAGAAACCAGCACCCATACTTCCTCCGTATCATCTGCACTCAATAAATACTGAGGCAAATTCTTGTTTTATTTTTTCCTTATGACAAATATACTTAAGTAATTGGATGTTTCCATTTTGTGGAACTGGGAATTTTACTCATATTGAAATTTGCAATCATGGCTTTTCATATGGAAATTTCTGTTCCTCAAGTATACCATGATAAAAGTCTAGTTTTTATTACTTCAAACTTTGTAAAGAGGGACCAGATCTTGCTGTTACATAATGTATAATGCATCATTTACAAGCATCTCAGATTATAAGAAAAGTTTATTTATCACAAATATGGCAATAGTTCCTTTGAAAACCAACATACTATTTAAAGTTCAGTCATAGCAGATTGAAAAATATCTTAGCTAATATGTAAAATACTATATAGTAGTAAATTATTATTAATATACTTCTTAATCTTCTAACTTATCTCTAAACAACCTTTACCCTGGGTAGCACATTTGCTATACTTTATCAAACCTTTTGTAACTATTTTAATTATAGCAATGAAACAAATTGTCATTAAATAATGAAGAATGGCAAACTCACCTTTTCAATTGCTTGTTTAACTTTATATTTTCACATTACACATCGAACCATAGACACTTAAAATCATATCATATCATATCATATCATATCATTATTGGGATACAAGGGTATTGAAAATCATCTACTTCAGTGAGTTATACCTTTTGTTTTTTTGCCAATATAAAACTTTTCTCCAAATAAAATTGCGTATAAACCCTCAAAATGTAAAACAGATGGGAAGTGTAGTAGCTCTGGTTTTAAAGAAAGAGTCAAGCTTGGCCTCCTCCCCTGCTGCAGACCATTAAAGTTCCCCAGAGTACAGTTTGATAACCATTGATCTGGGTAATTTGCCCAACCTGCTCAGAATGTTTTATAAAACCTTTTTTTTTTTTTTGGAACGGATAACCATACTGTCTCTTCTGTAATATTTCTAGGGTAAGAGGACATGATACTCTGTCAGAGAGGCCATTTTTTATCAAACTTATCCGTTACAAAAGTAGAAGTGTCGTCCCCTACAGTAAATATCCAAATAGCATTTTTCTATTACCTTACTCCTCTTCTCTTTGGTACTTAGTTGATGCATTAACCCTTCCAATATTTGAAAACACTGTAGTCCTATCACAGATGCCATCCTTGGGAGAAATAAACGTCACTGAAAATGTTCCATTGTCCTCTGTAACTTTACATTCTGGCCTCTGTTTTGATGATCTTGGATGATACTGTGTTCAAGAAACAGAGTAACTCCATCCTTTGGTTTTAGCCATGGAATATTAAGGATTCATTTCACAAAAGCTTTACAAAGTTTGCGTTCTGATTGAAGCAGCCTGAGAAACATCTAATGCATCTAACATTTCTAAATCTTTGGAATCAAAGATCAAAAGCGGCAAGAAGGACCTGTAAAGGTAAATAGACTAGACAAGGAAAAATAGGTTAGGAGAAAGAAAATAGATTCAAAGTTAAAACTGTATAAAAACAGGGAAAGCATTTTAAGGGAGTCTTTGTCTTGCAAACAAGGAACGTGATGTTTAAATATAATAATAATTTGTTTATGTATTCCACCTGCTCTAAAAACAATCAGTTTAATGATGTGTTTAGCGGAATCTTCTCGATTCTAATAGCTATCAATAGCCATACCAGCTACCGATAGTGTGAGATTAAGTCTGATGTTGAGTTCTCAGCCCTATATTTTTAGTGATCTTTAAACTTAATGTGCAGTAGTTAAGGCTGCAAGTAACATATTTGCCAATTATCTCACTTATTGCAGACTTTCTTCAGCCAGTTTAGTGTCATTAAGTGCCTTCTATTTACTTCTTATTATATCATCATTGCATTTTCAGGAGGTAGAATTAGAGGTCTCCCCCAGATTGAAAAAAATGTACCAAAATTGGTTAAATTTGTAATGTTTAAGAATGAGTAAAAGAAAAAAATTCAACAACAATGTAAGGCCTGTGTGAGACACTGGGACACGGGAAGAACAAAACACACAGTGTAGAAAAGCTCCTTAATATCAGTGTTACCATCAGTACCACAATGTTGTCACAGACCCATAGAAGAGGCTCAGCTTGACTCCAAGCTTTTGGTTTTTAATGCCTAGTTTAATTATTAGTACTTGATTTATTTGCATGTAAGTAAATAAGCACAGAGTAAGAAGCCCAGGAGTAAACAGCTAATAAATGGTAAAGCCGAAATTTGAAAATACAGTCCTAAACTTTGGAAGCTCAAACTTTAATTATTACAACTAATTTTGAAAAATAAGTTAATATAGGGACCAGCAGTTAGCATGATGGCTATTATGTCGCTGAACTCCCATGTAGTCGACCGCGGTTTGCGTCCCGGACCTGGTGGCTTAAAACTCAGACTGGGCACGTGTGCGTGCATGCCCAAGATCCAGAGAGGAGAATGGAAGAGAAGGGATTGTGGCATGGTCATACCCCCTGGGGGGTGATTTCTCACTTTCTGTCTCTCTGTCTCTCTCTGTCTGTCTGGCAAGCGCACGGGCCCTATAGTGAAAAAACCTCTCCAAAAAAAAAAAAAAGAAAGAAAAGAAAGTGGTCGAATACGGAAGATTAGTTCTGAGTGAAGCAAGCTAGGCTTTGAAAGAAAGATATTGTATGTCTTCACTTAATATATACCAACTGTCTGCACCCTATGGTAGAGACTAAAAGATTGGAGAGAATTGGGACCAGCAGTTGGCCTAATGGCTGTCGTTGGACTCCCATGTAGCCAACTGCAGTTCAAGTCCTGGACCCAGTGGCTTAAACTCATGTCAGGTGCGTGTGTGTGCATGCCCAAGATCCCGAGAGAAGAATGGAAGAGAAAGGATTGCAGTGTGGCCATACCCCCAGGGAGAGGGTGATTTCTCGTTTTCTGTCTCTCTGTCTCTCTGTCTTTCTGGCGAGCACCCGCACCCTATAGCAAGAACCTCTCAAGAAAGAAAGAAAGAAAGAAAGAAAGAAAGAAAGAAAGAAAGAAAGAAAATAAAGAAAAGAAAAGAAAGAAAGAAAGATTGGATGGAATACAAGCAGTGAAAATAGTTATGGACACTGGAGACTGTGGAAGGAGGGTGGAAGAAGGGAGGAGTATAGGGAATGAAATCTGGGAGGAAAAAATAGAGAGACAAGATATTTGTGATATATAGAAATGGTTTATTACCTGTTGATAATGTGTATAATATTCTCAACTGGACTGGTCTGAGATGTATATAATGTTGGGTAAATTCTCTTTACAAGCCAAATGATGTATAATTATCAAATGTTTAAAAAAATAAGAATAATAAAAATAAAATAAACTATAAAAAAAAAACAGAGAATTTGACAAAGTAAAATATCTTGGAGGAAATGGCAGCTAAGGGGAAAGTAAGCAAAAACAATGGAACAGAAAATATAAGTACAGGATATAAAGACAAAATAAACACAATTACTGAATTGTCACCTAAATTAAGTATTAAGTCAAAATTGATGTGCATAAATGTTAAGTATGTGATGAGCAGAGATGGGAGGATGTCCCAGAATGTAAGAGATTAACAAAAGTTTGAAAAAAGTGTCGGCGATTTGGCACTAAAAAGAAATGAGCTATCAAGCCATGAAAAAATATGAAGAATCTTTTTTTTTTTAGAGGTTTTTTCGCTATAGGGCGCGTGCGCTCGCCAGACAGACAGAGAGAGACAGAAAGCGAGAAATCACCCCCCGGGGGGATGGCCACGCCACATTCCCTTCTCCTCCATTCTCCTCTCGGGATCTTGGGCATGCACACACACGCGCCCGGCGTGAGCTTTAAGCCACCGGATCCAGGATGCGAACCGTGGTCAACTACATGGGAGTCTAGCGACATAGCCATTACGCTAACTGCTGGTCCCCAAATTATGAAGAACATTAACTACATTGCTAGGTGAAAGAAGCTGACGCTAAAGACTCCACACTGTACAATTCCAGGTCTACGGCATTCTGAGAAAGTTGAGGTAGGGACAATACAAACATCTGCAGTCAGGAGGTGCATGGAGAGGTGCAAGGTTGAATAGGCAGAGCACAGAATTTGGGGGCAGTGAAAATACTTTGTGTGATATTATTATGGTGAATGCATGTCATCATGCACTTATCCAAATCCACAGAGGATAACAAGCCATGAGTAAACTGTAATGTAAGTTTTGGCCTTTAGATTTTTATTGTGTGCCATTATAGGTTCATTAGTTATAAAGAATGTACCCCTCTAGTAGGGATGGTACTAGAAGAGACTATGCATGTGTGGGGAGAAGAGGTGCCTGGGAAATCTCTGTGTCTTCCTCTCAATTTTTCTATGCACCTAAAACTACTTTAGAAATATAAGGTCTTTAACAACTTTTTAATATGTCAGATATGAAGAGGACAGAGAACAGAGATTAACGTAAATATGTTTGATAAACTTGACATGAACACAGAAGTCATAAGAACATTACTAAAGAAATGCTTCTGAAATAAAAAGATGATTGGATGATCCCACACAAATTCTTCACTATAAATTATGAAATGAGACTAAATTAAATAAGAATTTAGACATGTCAAGATAAAATATTTTAACTAAGTCACCTTTAAAAAGTGCAAAAATCAGACTGACTTTATTTTATTTGAATGACAGTGTTTGGAGATCCAAGAGTAACGTAACAAACACTAACTGATTTTAAGAAAATTTTCTACATTAATTAATGTAGAAAAACAATGAAAGATAGAGGTAGATATACAAAGGCTAAGAAAGTAAGACTTCAACTGTACAACTTTCCTGAATTAAAACTACTTTTTAAGAGAGAGTTAAAATTATAATAACAGATGTACATGAGGACTAGTATAATGGAATCAGTAACGGAGACGGAGGTCATTTTGTGTGGGACTGAACCAAACCTAAGTTTGAATAAAACAATGCTACCTTATAAAAATAATTATATTTATTGCATAAATAGATTAACATGATGAAAATTGGGAGTGTATGCTTCCATATTTTAGCTACGAACATTTGGAATTTGGAAAATCTGGTAAATTCAAGCCACATTCACATTCCCTCTTTTGCTAGTAGAAAGTAAGAAGAGAGGGTTTATATATTGAAGTTGATCTTAAGAGAAATATAGATGTAAGTTGATTTGTTTTTAAAATTTGTTATAGAAATAATTAGTCTGATTAAATAAATAATGTTGTATTTCTTTCCGGTCTTTGGAAAAAGAAATTGAAAGAAAAAATGAAGATTGAAAACTGATAGCATGTAAGAAATAATAATAATAATAACAATAAATAAAAGGAAAAGCATATTGATTCATGAAAATCAGAATAAATAAATGAAAATGGAATTCTATAGACAACATGCAATAAACAGTCTCAGGGTCAGGGTGGTGGCACACTAGACCCATATTAAGAATCCTAAATCATGGATGAAAATGTCTTTGTCTTGAATGATATGCATGGTATTCCTGCTGGAAAAAGAAATGTAATACACTGTAAAGATATACGTGATTCAATGTAATATAAAAATATTATGATAGTAAATACAATTAAATAAAAAAAATCCTAAATCATGGGACTAGCAGATGGCATAATGGTTACATCAGTGGAATCCTACGTAGTTGACCCTGGCTTAAGTCCCAGACCTGGCAGCTTTAAATTCACTCCAGGCACATGAGTGCCTAAGATCCTGAGAGGAGAATGGAGGAGAAGGGATTGCAGTATGGCCATCTCCCCTGGGAAGTGATTTCGGCTTTCTGTCTCTCTGGAGAGTACACATGCCCTATAGCAGAAATCTCTCTAAAATAAATAAATAGATAAAGCCTAAGTATTGTACTGAGAACTTCCTCTTAATGCGAGCTATGCATGAGTGCTCATGAGCCATGCTATCTGGGAATATGGGTAGATCCCAGTTTGGGACTCCTGTCAGGAGTGCTTTGTCTCTCTCTGGGAAATCTCTGTGTCAATGAATGGACTTAGAAAAAAAAGTAAATTGACAAGAAAAATAACTAAGGATTGAAAGTAGAAATGTGACAAATAACAAGTCAAGGAAATATTTTATTACCATTTAAAATGTTCCTATTCAGTTTGGGAAAGGGTATTGCAAAATGAACGCTGTCACATGTTTGTGCATTTATCAGTCAGGTTTACCTAGCCTATGCTCTGGTCGCAACACCAAAGTTCCAGTGGTCTATGAAATCCTTATTATTAGTGGACTATGGTTGTGCTCTTCTGTACATGGGTGCTTCTTTTGGGGGTGCAAGATGAAGTTGCAAACCTTTTCTGAGACATGTTCTCATGCTAGAGAGTGTAGATGAACAATACACTGGCTTTTAAAGCTTTTGTTCAGTCCTTAACATTCATTTTATATTGGCCAAAGCAAGTTACTCGGCCAAGCTGGAGATCCATGGGTTTGAAAGCACATGTCTCCCACTGGACAAGACACTGTACATGAAAAAATAAGAATCATCCAAAAATCTAACTACTTACCAGTAAACACTAAAATAAAGCATAATACACAAGCATGCACATAGACACACAGAGGAAAAATTTAATAGTGGAGACTGTAACACATTGTACTGCATAACATACAGCATGAGAAGAGGTGAAAAATTCCCTTATCTGAGAGGCAATGAATAATTTTGAATAGTAATAAAATCTCCCAAACTAGTAAAAACATCATTAAATGTAAACTTTATGGAAGGTTAGCAATTAATATGAACAAAACTCCTTACAATTGCTCTACCTCTTGACCTGGAAATTATTTTCCTATAATTTTATTTTAGTAATTGCACATATATTTGTATGAAAATTTAGTATGATTTTGGGTATACTAAAATATTATTCACAGTAATAGAGCCTTAATTAGGGAACCAGCAGTTAGAGTAATGGCTAAGTCGCTGCACTCCCATGTAGTCGACCATGGTTCGCGTCCCGGACCAGGTGGCTTAAAACTCACGCCGGGCTAGTGTGCGTGTGTGCCCAAGATCCCAAGAGAAGAAAGGAGGAGAAGGGATTGTGGCGTGACCATCCCCCCTGGGGGGTGATTTCTCGCTTTCTGTCTCTCTGTCTCTCTCTGTTTGTCTGGTGAGCATACGTGCCCTATAGCGAAAAACCTCTCCAAAAAAAAAAAAAAAAAAGTGGTCAAGGGACTGCAATGAGATGTATTAGGCTATAGTTTCCGACAAATGTAATGTATTTTCTGGGTAGCTTACCGTCAGTGGTACTGTATCAAATGCTTTTTAGTTGCTAAGCATTGTGTTAGGATCTTTAAAGATGATATCACACTTAAGATTCTCAACAATCCTATATGTTAGGTATTTCTGTTACAATTCTCCTTCCAATAAATGAACAAACTGAGGAAGCTCAGAGAGATAATAACAGTTTTCAAAAGTTTCACATTTAGTGAATGACAGAGAGAGGATTTGAACCCAGGCAGTCTGATTCCAGAAAATAACTGTAATGCTATCCTACAATTTACTTATCTACTCTTCAGGGAAGATTCCCTGAATCACTATATCTGGTATTATTTGAAACTACAAAACATCTTCTGGAGTAGCTTTCTATCAGTGAATGATATCATTAATTAAATATCTTTTTTTTCTATTTTATCCTTCAAAAGTATTTTTTAAATTTTAAATTTGTGGGTAGCTTACTGTCAGACATGTGAATAGACATACTCATTCATCTATTCTCACCTCCCACATCCTACATGTATTCTCACTTTAACTTAAGACCCTTTCAACCATACTTAGAAATAAAAATTATAGCAGAAAGATTAGAAAGAATAAGCAAATAATGTTATATTTTACCTTCTGTTTCCTCTTTGTTTTTTCTCTTTTAGCTTCTGTGTTTATGGTTGACAGACAGTGGAAGAATTGGGAATAAGTTAACTAAGTTCTGTCTTGGAGAAACATGCATGGTTTAACAAAAACCATTACTTCTGGGAAGCTTGACTGGCTATGGGAACAAACCACTATGCCTTATTTTTTAATTTAGTTATGCCAGGGGGTATAGAAATACTTTCATTATGCCATCCAGTGACTTTTTTTTTTTCACAAGCTTTACTTATACAGCTGAAATAAAAGCAATGAATTGAATCAACCAATTAAACAGGTAGCTTGAGGTCATACAGATGAAATGTCTAATTCATTGACTATATCATTCATTTTTTTCCCATTGTTTTGGCATTGAAAAGTCACAGCCTTGACTTTTCCAAAGCAATGTATGCCTTTGTACATTATGAGTGAACATTTATCATTCAAATTAGAAACAACAACAAAGACAAAACACATTTCTTTCTGGTTTACCCCATATGGGTAACTGATATTATCACAGCTAATGTTGAGCAGCTTGGAATATGTAATTTCTTTTTGTAAAAAATATTTTTATCTTGGGGAAAAGCATATTTGGCATTGCATCAATTCCTCTGCTTTTGTTCATCATTTGTTTGAACAAAAGTAATTATATTTACAACAAATTAAGCCTCAGAATTTTTTGTTTGTTTGTTTCTGGTAGTATTTCATATTCAGCTACCAGTCATATCATTAACTATGTCTGGCTTTCATTATTTTCATTATAAAAGTAACATTCACTTATAAAAATTGAGATACAAGATGCCCTTGGATTTAATATATTAATAAAAGCTATTAAAATAATATAAAAAAATCTATGTAAATTTTCAAAAACAAATTACTAAATATTCAAAACTCTTTATTGTGAAATAAATTTTAAATGACCAAAACTTTAATGAATACTAAATAAGTTCTAATTAAGTATATTAAACATGGCATGATTATTTCATAATCATAGTTTAGCATCAAATTGAACCTAACATTTCAAACAATTGATATGATTTATGAAAATCTTATGAGCTCTGAAAACTTTACGATTGTTTTTCAGTCACTACATTGTCAAAAACTCATGAATGAGGTTAAGTTTTAATATTCATGTTTATTAATAGATTTCTACTGATTGTACACTGTCACTTTAATGTGGATGAATTCTATTTTTTTTTTTAAGAGAGATTTTTGCTATAGAGCAGGTACGCATGCCAGAGAGACAAGGAGAGACAGAAAGCAAGAAATCACCCCACAGGAGGAATGGCCATGCCATAATCCCTTCTCCTCCATTCTCCTCCCAGAATTTTGGGCACACACGCACAAGCACCTGGCTTGAGTTTAAGTCACTGGGTCCAAGACTTGAACCACAGTCAACTGCATGGGAATCCAGCAATTTAACCATCACACTATCTGTTGGTCTTACTATGGAAGAATTTTTAAAACTCTTAAATTTGGGGGCCAGCAGATGGCATAGTGGTTAAGGTTTTGTACTCCCGCATGACTGACTGCATTTTAAATCCCTTACCCAGTGACTTGAAACACACTGGGTGCCTGTATGTGCCCAACATTCCTAAAGGAAAATGGAGGAGAAGGATTTGTGGCACAGCCATTCCACCTGGGAGGTGATTTATCACTTTCTCTCTCTTTCTGTGTGTGTGTGTGTGTGTGTGTGTGTCTAGGGAGTACATAGACCCAACAGCAAAAATCTCTCTCTTAAAAAAAAAAAAAAGAAGAGGGACCAACAGCTTAATGGCTATGTCGCTGAACTCCCATGTAGCCAACCACGGTTCAAGTCCCAGACCCAGTGGCTTACACTCACACCGGGTGCATGTGTGAGCGTGCCCAAGATCCCAAAAGGAGAATGGATGAGAAGGGATTGCGGTGTGGCCATCCCCTCTGAGGGGTGATTTCTCACTTTCTGTCTCTCTGTCTATTTGGCAAGTACATGCGCCCTATGGCAAAAACATCTTCAAGAAAAATAAATAAATAAGAACCCCCCCCCCCCCAAAAAAAAACCCGAAAAAAAGAAAAGCAAAACATGGGAACCAGCAGTTAGCATAATGGCTATGTTGCTGGACTCCCACGTAGTCAACCACGGCTCCCGTCCCGGACCCGGTGGCTTAAAACTCAAGCTGCGTGCTTGTGCGTGTGTGCCCAAGATCCCGAGAGAAGAATGGAGGAGAAGGGATTGCGGTGTGATCATCCCCGCTGGGGGGTGATTTGTCGCTTTTTGTCTCTATGTCTCTCTCTGTCTGTCTGGCGAGCGCACGCACCCTATAGCAAAAAAAACCTCTCCAAAAAAAAAAAAAAGAAAAAAAAAAGAAAAAGAAAAGCAAAAGAAATAAACGAAAAAATACTGTAAATTTTATTTATTTATTTATTTATTTATTTGTTTGTTTGTTTGTTTTGGAGAGGTTTTTGCTATAGGGCGTGTGTGCTAGCCAGAAAGACAGAGAGAGACAGAGAGACAGAAAGCAAGAAATCACCCCCCCCAGGGGGGGTGGCCACACCACAATCCCTTCTCCTCCATTCTCCTCTTGGGACCTTGGGCATGCCCAGCGTAAGTTTAAGCCACCGGGTTCGGGACTCGAACTGCGGTTGACTACATGGGAGTCCAGTGACATAGCCATTATGCTAACTGCTGGTCCCTGTAAATTTTGTTTTTAATAAGTCTTAATTGAACTCTGAAGGATTAGTCATAATTTTTTCTTATATATTAACCAAGACTGAAAATAAAAGTTAGACCAATTTCTATACCTGATTTACAAAGTCTCAATTTCATTTACCACAAAATCTTATGTATTTAAAAGAAAAAGACAGGTAATTTTCTCATATTCGATATTTTTATAGGGTAGCTATATAAAGGTAATACATCATGTATCCATAAAGATAATTGTCACGTGGTTTTACTTAGTCCAGTTTTTTTTAAACAGTAGATATTTCTACTCTTTATGCAATATAGTGTCCCAAATTTTTACTGAAGCTCTACATTTTAGTGGTTTTAGAAATTGAAATGATATAAATTGACAAGATTTAGGAGGTTAATTTTCTATAATTTAAAAACATTAACGCTTTTAATTAACATCCAGTATAACCACCATCCCATATGCAATCTCTAATTGAATTTCAGTCTTTTTTAAAATTAAGGTGATTTTCTTTTTTTTGGGGGGGTGGGGGGAGAGGTTTTTCACTATAGGGCGCATGCGCTTGCCAGACAGACAGAGAGAGACATAGAGACAGAAAGCGAGAAATCACCCCCAGAGGGGATGGTCATGCTGCAATCCCTTCTCCTCCATTCTCCTCTCAGGATCTTGGGCATGCACGCACACGCGCCCGGCGTGAGTTTTAAGCCACCGGGTCTGGGACGCGAACCGTGGTCGACTACGTGTGAGTCCAGCAGCATAGCCATTACGCTAACTGCTGGTTCCCGGTGATTTTCTTTTTTAATTAATAAATATTATTGTTAGAGCTGTCTCAGATTCACAGACAATTGAGAACAAAATACAGAGCTTTCCCACATGCATCCTACTCTCACTGAGGCCACCTTACCCTCAAAACATCCTCAAAACTCTTGTGCATTTGCCACCGCTGATAAATCTGTGGAGATCTGTCATCAGCCAATGTTCATGGTTCATAGCAAGAGTCACCCTCAGTTATATATTCTGTGGATTTGGACAAATCAATGACATATATCCATCACTGAAGTATCTTACAGAATAGTTTCACTGCCCTAAAAATTCTCTTTGCTTATCTACTTACATCTACCCCTCCACTAACCTCTGGCTTGTCATTTACCTTGGTATAGCAACACAATGTAGTGGGTAAGAGCAACCTAGCACTTGTTTCCATGGAAGCTTCTGCTTGTGAGTTTTTGCTAAATTAGTTTGCAAATCTCTGTATTTGTATGGCCCTTCAATTTTGGTGTCAGCAATTCGAAACCTCACTTTTCTAGGAGATCTAAAAAGAAAGGTTAATTTTTCCAGTTTGTTCAGAGAAATCACCCTCCAGGGGATGCCCATGCCTCAGTCCCCTCTTGGAACTCTGGGCATAGATGCACATGCACCTGCTGTGTTTCAAGCCCCTGGATCTGGGACTCGAACCACAATCAACTACATGGGAGTTCAGCAACGTAACCATTACATCATCTGCTGGTCCCCAGGGTGGCAACTTGTAAGCTCCTCATATGCTGAACTGCAAAACAGAAGTTCATATTTTCTTTTTTAATACAGGAAATGTTAAGACAACCTCTATCGTTTAGCTTAGAAATGATACACAGATAAGGCCTGGTATGTAGACAATAGAGTGGGGGTTGGTTAAACTAACCTTACATTGTATTTGTTGAAAATGTTTAGTTTGGGATCTATAGCATAGTTAAATGCTAATAAAGGCCCTCTAAATAACTGCAATTCTAGAATCTAAAGCAAAGGAATAAAGCACATAGAAAAATAAGTGCTTTACATTTTTTTATTCTATTTTAAGGCATCTGCAGACTACATAGAAATGTTTTGGAAATGTGCCTCTATTCACAAAATAGTGAGTATCTTAGAGCACTATATATTGTTAGTTATTATTTCCTGTATCTCACAATAATTTATGAAGATTCATTTTTAAGATCATTTGAATTAATATTCACGTACTTTGAGGAAAGATATAAAAAATGAGCTAAATGGCAACTGCATTAATTCAGGGATTTTTTAATACTATATAAGACAAAAATTCTAGAGCTACTTATTTATTTACTTATTTACTTACTTATGTATTCCTTTCACGAAAGAGAAAGAGAGAGACACTCCAACAGGGTCCTCGCACCATGATCCTTCCCCAACTTCAGCCATCCTGGATCATATGTATGCGAGTGCAAGTGGCTTGGCAGTGTGAGAACGCCCAGTATGCAAACGCAGGACCATCCCATGTAGGTTCAGCATCACAGAATGCCATATCATTGCTGTGCCATGAGCCAGCCCCCCAAAAAAAATTTTAAAAAGAAAGAAATCCTAGGGATTTCTTATATCCTAGGAATAAATTCCCATAGGATAAAGACTATAGGATATGCCTTTCAAAAATTTTTAGTTTTTAGAAGAATCTTGTAAAACTATTAGGGATAAAATAGTGATAAAAATATTGATGCTGGGGTCAGCAGGTGGCTTAGTGGATACAGTGCTGGATTCCCACATGACTGACCACAGTTTGAATCCCAGGTCTGGCAACTTAAAAATCACTCTAGGCATGAGTGATTATGTGCCTCAAATCTCAGAAGAAAGAAGGAGAAGGAATTGTGGCATGGATATTCCCCTGGGAGATGATTTCTTACTTTCCCTTTCACTCTCTCTTTCCAAAGACTGCAAGTGCCCATGGCAAAAACCTTAAAATAAATAAATAAAATAAAATAAAATAATGATATGAAAAACTTGTATTATGTTCAGAATAAATGGACAAGTATGAGATCATCCATAAGGGTGCAATTCTAGTTAATAAAACCAATAAGTAATACAATTCACCAGAAATGATTTTAGGGAGTTGAAATCATCTGGCATATATTTTACATTATTTAAATTATTTAATAGTGAAGAAATAATTCCTTCATAAACAGTGCCAATTAAAAATCTATGTTATTTTGATATTCTATGTTATTAATAGATAATTACTGTTTTCAAACACTTCATTTTTACCAAATTATATTAACAAGCAAAATCCCTAATATTGGTACTTAATGTTTATTACTTGCTTACACAGTAGTTCAAATAAAATACTGTCTGAGTCCCAGCGATAGTGGTGCAGCAGTATTACCACACTCTTCAAGGCTGGAAGCCACAGGGAATATGAGGGATTCAGTTCAGAGTGGTCTTAGACTCCATGGATAAACATGTGTGTGCGTATGAGCTTAGCTTGCTGGGATATTCCACTGGGGGTGGCAGTGATCATAGCATGAAACCCTGCTAAGGATACTTCTCTATAAATAAATAAAAATACAAATAAATTTTCCTTAAAAAAGGAATATTATGTTAGATTTTCAAGTGATTACTGTTAAAGAAATAGAACAATTACAATCCTCTTATAATTGTAAACTTTTCAATTAGTTTAATAAAGCTTTTTAATCATTTACTAAACAGCATTATGTTTGAAATTGTTAGAGTCATCGTAAAATTTTCCTTAATGTGAACATATCAGCTCAACACTCTCAATATTCACCTGAACCTTCTTTCTGGAGAGGCTCTCATGTCTGTGTGTCCTCTGCTTCTCTGGTAATTCAACCTTTAATTCAATCATTGATAGCTCAGTTTTAGAAATGATCAAAATAACCTGAATAAGAGATGAATTGCCTAAAATATTATAATCTGTTTTAGTAATTTAATTTTTCATTCTTTCTTTTTTTTTGGAGAGGTTTTTGCTATAGGGTGCTTGCGATCACCAGAAAGACAGAGAGAGATAGAGAGACAGAAAGCAAGAAATCACCCCCCCGGGGGGATGCCACGCCGCAATCCCTTCTCCTCCATTCTCCTCTCGGGATCTTGGGCACGCACGCACACGCGTCTGGTGTGAGTTTAAGCCGCAGGGTTCAGGACTTGAACCGCTGTCGACTACATGGGAGTCCAGTGACATAGCCATTACGCTAACTGCTCGTCCCTAATTTTTCTTTCTTAATAAGATATTTCTGGTTTTATGATCTTCCATTGGACCCAAAATGTGAATGGGAAAACAGTACTATCTATGAGAGTCTTACATGATTTTAAGGAACAATTCCTGTGGGATAAGGACTATGGGATACACCTTTCAAAAATCCAACTGATATATCTATACATCTATCTTTATAAATGTATGAGTTATATATAACAGTATATATAACAGTTTTCTCCTTACTTTATTATTAGTAAAATTATTAATATATATGAGTTAAAGATTATCATGGTTTGCTTATTTTATTTTATTATTAATAAAATTATTAATATATTTTTTCATTTGGTTTCTTCTAGCTCTATTATGTGTCCAAGAACAGAGGTCATAAATGTCAAAATGGAGGTAAAAGTTCAAGAATTCATTCCAACCTTAGTGGCACACGTACGGTAGCTCCATTTGAGCGATCGGTTGCTATAGTTGTCAGAACGTTATCTAGACTTGAGATGCCTCACCTTAGTTCTGGCTGAAATAGTGGATAGCAATGATTAGAACCATGGAACTGACTACTGTGACATACTGAGGACTTGGTATTTACTCTAGAATTTGACTACATATAGAAGAAGATAAATCTATCACAAAGAGTATATGAGATCTTATTCAAGTATTTCATAAAAATTAAAATATAGCAGATATGTGTAATATATTTGAACTTCCAAATGAAAAAGGTCATATTAAAAGAGATATTAAGAGAAATAAAGCTATCTGTATACATATGCAGCTGCATACGTGTGTAGACATGTTTAATATATGCATATGTAGACATATATGTACTTATTTATAACAAGTATAGTATTTGATTATATTTTAAGTCATTTTTCCCATTTTACTATAATCTTTCATTTATAATAAATAAAAAGTATGAGACAGGAGAATGACAATGAAGAAGATTCAAAATATATACTTTATATACTTTCACATATATGAAATTTACTTTTATTAAAAATCAGATCACATTTTGGGAACCAGCAGTTAGCGTAATGGCTATGTCGCTGGACTCCCACGTAGTCGACCGCGGTTCGCGTCTCGGACCCGGTGGCTTACAACTCACGCCGGGCGCGTGTGCGTGTGTGCCCAAGATCCTGAGAGGAGAATGGAGGAGAAGGGATTGCGGCGTGACCATCCCCTCTGGGGGGTGATTTCTCGCTTTCCATCTCTCTGTCTCTCTCTGTCTGTCCGGCGAGCACACGCGCCCTATAGCGAAAACCTCTCAAAAAAAAAAAAAAAATCAGATCACATTTTAATGACCAATAACACAACCTACACTAATAAATATCAATACATAACATCCATTGTGAGATTAAAAAGTGCACCATCTACAATCATGTGTCTTGGCATTGCTATGCAATTTAAAACTCCATGGTACACAAATATTGTACAGGTAATTTTGAAAGGGATATACCATGTACTTTATAATTTACAAGTCATGAGGGCAGAACAATCCACCACAAAATAAAATTCACTTCTCAGCAGGTGTGTTTCGTGGCCTACGTAGAGAGTCTTATTAGGGCAGTCATTACTGTGTGTATGTGTGTGTGTGTGTATATGTGTGTGTGTGTGTGAGAGAGAGAGAGAATATCTATTTAGGAATCTAAGGTAGATTACGTTTTATTTTTGTTATGATTCTAAAAGGTAAAAAATTATATAACACTGAAGGTACAATTTTGTCCATGATTTCCTAATATTATTTTGATCTGTATTTAAGCAATAAGTAAAGAAAATAAACAAATGTGCTCACATAACCTTTAAAAATTGAAATTAACTCCCCCGCTTGGGGGTGATTTCTCGCTTTCTTTCTGTAGAGCACACATGCCCTATAGCAAAACCTCTCCAAAAAAAAAAAAAAAAAAAATTAACTATATATTGCTGGCACCAGCAGATGGCGTGGTGGTTAAGGTGCTAGATGACAACCCCACCCCACCCCCATGGCTAACCACTGTTCCAGTCCTGGACCTGATGACTTGTGATGACTTGATTTCTCACATTCCTTCTCTCTGTGTGTCTGTCTTTCTCTGGTCAAATGAAAATAAATAAAAGTAAATAAATATATTTTTAAAAAGTATAAATTACTGTGATTACCGGAGTTTGTAATATACAACCTAAAATAGATCTCACTGATTTATCTCTACCAGAGCAAAATATATTTAAATACTATATCAAAATAAGTGTAGTAAAAGAGATATAAAATATTGAAAATAATTATTTACTGGTATAGCAATCATTCACAGTGAAGTTACTTTTGGTTGTACTTATTACAGTGTAGCTCGTCTCAGAATAACACTCTTGTAAGAGGCAAAGGAGATACATACACATACACGCACAAACACACACACACACACACAAAACCTTCACATATGTACATGAAAATATTGAAAAACGTCTTTACAAGATTACCTAGAGAAGTTGCACTATTCTAGGAAATAGAGTACATGTTTTGTGGTTTGCTTTCACCAAAGCTTTTTTAATAAAGACATTTTCCAAATCACAATTCAAGAAGATAAAAAGTGACAGTGTTCAAGGCTGGATAAGGTCAGAAACTTAAAGGGCAAAAGTCCAGGAAGAAAAAAAAAAACTAGCAGAACATCACCCAATAAATTGTGTGCAATGTTCTTATAATCACTGGGGAAATACTAAATTGTACATATGGGGTATGACTTGTAAGACCCAAAAGAAAACATTCTTAAGGTTATTGAGCTGAGCAGTAATTTCAGTTGCTATTCATTTCGAACAGAGGTTGTTGAATTTGAATTTCTACAAAGTGTAATAGCCTTAGGAAATACCAAGATTTCAGCTGAAATCTCAGAGGGCTATAAGCATTAGGAATAAGAGCCACACCTTGAGAATATGAACAAGAATCTCTATTAAGGGGTAGGCTCTAAAAACAAGAGCAAAATTGAAACAGACCAGACACAACAAAGTCTAAAACAACTCTTAACAAGAGCAGGTCGATCCTCCAGTATTCCATCTGCTTGCCATAAACAAAACTAACTTTTGAGGGAACACCAAGAGCCTGTTCAGTTCCCTCCACAAGATGTCGCATCCAACAGAAATTTGAGAGAAATGCTAACCATCAGACACATATGACCACAAACAAAATAAAATAAAACAGACATTTGAAACAGATATTGGAGTTGTCAGGGACTTTAAATGTGATTAATATGCTTAACAAAATTTAAAAAAAGATAAATCAAGCAGATAGAAAAATACGAATTTCATTGGCAAATTTGAATATAAAAATAATCAAATAGTCTAGAACTAAAAAGAAAAATATCTAAAATTAATATTTTATTGAATGGATTTAACAAAATCACTCAACTTAGTAAATGAGAGGACTAGTGAGTGGAATATTAATTTAAAGGGAAATATTCAAGCCAAAGTACAGAGAGAAGAAAAGCCTTGAAGCAACAGAAGGAAAACATGTGAAACACATTTAACAGCCTTAACATAATGGAGATCAAGTCCAATGGAAAAAGGAATGAGAAGATGTAATATTTGAATAGATAACAGATGAGAATTTCTATACCTTGATATTATACAACAAACCACTAATTTAAGGAACTCTGAATCCGAAGCAGAAAAAAATTACAAAGGTAACTATACTTTTGAACAGCTATTTAACTTCTATTTTAAAATAAAGACAATGATGATAAGGTTGGAGATTTAAAAAAAAAAAATCACTCACAAAGAGTAAAAGTAAATTAATCAGTGGATTTTTCAATGACAGCTATAAAACCCAAGGACAAAAGATGCCATCTTTAAAATATTTAAATGAAAAAGAAAATTTTTGCCACTAGAATTCAAAAATAAAAGAAATGCTAAGATATTTTCAGATGACACAATGTATAGTAATGCTTTGTAGTAGACCTTCAATACAGTAAGTGCCAAACTCACTTTAAAGGAAAATGATACTAACTCAAAGTCAGGAGTCATTGGAAAGAATTAAGATCACTAAGAAGAGTAAAGATGCAGACAAATAAATTGAATGCTGATGCTTGAAACATTAATAATAATGTCCTGAGCTGTTCATAATATATATGAGGTGAAATATATAATAGCATAAAAGTAGGAAATACTAAAATTTAATTGGACCCTCATACAGTACTTAGACTTGGAGAAGTAAAGAAATAATTTAAGGTAGACTAAAATAAGTTATAGAAGCATATCATACTCTCCAGGGTAACTATTAAAAGACTAATGAAAGTGAAAACCATACAGCTGATAGAAGTGAAATTGAAATAATTACTCATGGTTGATAGTTTTTCAATTTAAATAGCTAAAGAGTGGAAATTCTTCATTGGTTTAATTGAGTAATACATAAAATATAGTTTGTTTTTATCTCTAATAAGAAAACCTAAAACCTCAACAAAACTATATAACAAAATTTTGACTAAAGTTATTTAAACCTTTTAAATAATTTGTTTAATGTATTTTATTTTTTATTAGAGCAAAGAATGAACCCTAAAAGTCACAAATGTTTTATAATTAAATTATACATTAAATATGTATGTAAAATTATATCTATTTGTCTAAAAATATCAAATACAACTGAAATATCTGGGATCCTCTTTGTGTATACTCTTCGGTAAGTATATGTAAACTTTAATTTTTTTAAGAGCTATTGCCTCTCATTTTGGTGGACTGAAGATGTACCTATAAAAATAGGAGGAAATAAAAATACCAGTTAATGATGCCATAAGAATAAAGGGAAACAACAAGCATACATTATAAAAAGGTCTATTTAACCACAATCCTTAGTAGTAATATGAAGCCATCATCAAACACCTTATTATCATAACTAAGAAAAACACAAAATATTCAGGAAAAAACATCCTGGATCTATGAATAGTAAATGCAAAATTAATTGCAATGCTAATTTCAGTAAAGTTGACTCATTTATTTAACTTCACAACTTGTCTTAACTCAAACGTTTAACAATACCTTTATTTTTTCTAATTGTTCAAGTACATTATGCTGATATAAGTGCTTTTACTCAAGGCTAGCACTAGAAAAGGTATTACTTTTGCAGCTAAATATTGGAGTGAGGACTTGGGACTATGATTCCAAAAAAATCTGCCCATTTCTTAAAAATATTTTTAAAAAGATTCGGGAACCAGCACTTAACATAATGGCTATGTCGCTGGACTCCCACGTAGTCGACCGCGGTTAGCGTCCCGGACCCAGTGGCTTAAAACTCACGCCGGGCGCGTGTGCGTGCATGCCCAAGATCCCGAGAGGAGAATGGAGGAGAAAGGATTGCGGCGTGACCATCCCCCCTGGGGGTGATTTCTCGCTTTCTGTCTCTATGTCTCTCTCTGTCTGTCTGGCGAGTGCACGCGCCCTATAGCAAAAACCTCTAAAAATATATATATATATATATATATATATATATATATATTTTTTTTTTTTTTTTTAAAGATTCTACAAGTAGTTTTCGCCAATTTCGAGGGCAGTGCAATCTTCCAGTTCAGATGCAGCTGAGGATTATGGCAAATTGGTCAAGCAGAAAATAAGCCCAATTAAAAGTAGTCAAATAAAATTCCTTTTGGTAGTGAGGAAGGATAAAGAAATAAGCAACTTCAAATATGCAAAAAGTATTAAATTTGTGTAATAAGGATGAGTACTAATAAATTATATTATCTATATTATATATATTCTAATACATTATATATTATAAATACTGATCCTAACATGTACAAATACCCACTTATTAGGGAAGTAGGGCATGCAATGTTTAGTTGAGATAAAATACAGGAAGAGGTTTAAGACATATATCAGAAATGGTACTAATTCCCTTTCATAATTTTCACAACCACCCCATTTCTCAGATGGATAAATTGAGCCTTAGGTTCAATTGCTTGTTCCAGTTTCCACAAGTGAGAGCAGAACTGAGATCTCACACAAGTCTTCTTGAGGTCTTTTTTACTATGCAACCAGAGCCCAGATGTTGACAACTTTTGCCCAACATAAGCCATCACATTTTTTTGCCAAATGTTCTATTAAACACATAAAAATTCCAAGTCTCATATAGTAAGTGAAGTGAGAAGAAAAATAGCTGTACTCTTGCAATAGTGATAATATCATTTAAATTCCCAGTTCTACCACTTGTCTTTTATGCCTGTGAGCAATGCATTGGATCTTTATTATCCTACGCCAGCGGTCCTATTTCCTTGTTTTGTCTCTGAGCAAGTGCCTCTATGGCTTGCCTACTTCACTCAGGCTTTCGGCAGCAGCGGCAACTGCAATGAAATGAAAGCCGCAGTACTTTGCCGTCTTTAATGTACATCGTGCATCGTGCTTTCTTTTGTCTGCCATTAATTTGGTAGAACAATGTATTTTCCCCCAATCTTAAAAATTTTAGTGTGTATATTTTGACTTAATTTTTTTTTTTTTTTTTTTTTTTTTTTTTTTTTTTTGCCAGAAGGCATATGTGCTAGCCAGGGAGAGACTCAGAGACAAAGAAAGGGGAGAGAGAGATAAAATAAGAAAGAATCCTTCTCTTCTCCATGGGGAACGTTGTACTGCAATCCCTGTTTTTGTGATTTTGGGCATACACGCACACAAATTTGGCTTTTTTTTTTTTTTTTGAGAGGTTTTTGCTATAGGGCACCTGCACTTGCCAGAAAGACAAAGACAGAAAGACAGAAAGCAAAAAAATTACACCCGGTGAAAATGGCCATGCCACAATCCCTTCTCCTCCACTCTCCTCTCAGGATCTTGGGCACACACGTACACGTACCCCAGCATGAGTTTAAGCCGCCAGATCCAAGACTTGAGCCTTGGTCGACTACATGGGAGTCCAACAACATAGCCATTACACCAACTGCTGGTCGTAAACTTAGCATGTTCTTTAAGCCATGGGTCTGCACAATGGACCCTGTGGGATCCAGGTTATGTACCCACCAGACCACTGGCTGGACTGATTTATTTTATTTTATTATTATTTTTTTAAGATAGTGTTTGGGCTTATGAGAAAAAAGACTTTCACTGATCAGAGTGAAACAGAATAGCAGAATGAAAAGTGTTTATTTTCTGTTTGATGGTACTTCCATTCTCTGGAGGTTTCTGATAAATATGCAGGCTGAGACTTACAGTAGCACTACACTATTTCTCAGAGCCCGTCTCCCCTTACACCAGTGTAATTTATAAGCTCAGCTAGTTCCAGTATCTTTTCAAGATAATAAATGCTTTGAGAAAAGCATGGTGATTCTAGGATACTGTATAATTCCACATCGTAAGTATTCTGTCACAAACCTCTGTGACTTTTACAATGATCATATTTGGCATTCTTCATCACATGGGCAAGAAAACAAAATGACTATCTATTAATAGAAATATAACTGTGATTCACAATTACATCGTAGAGAGATATATTAACTATTTTTTCATTTATTTATTTATGTATATTTATTTATTTAACTCATTTTCTGATACCATAACTGCTCTGGTCTCTTTACCACGTTGACCATGCAGCAGATGCTAAAATGGAAGTTGAGAGCCACCTTGACTTTTGACCTAAGTCCATTATAAATATACTATAAGCCTACATCTGATCAAGTCTGTGTTATCAAATAATCAAACATCAAACATTAAATTTTTTAAAAAAAATATTTGTATTTAATTTTATTTATTATTAGGTTTTTTTTAGTGTTTACAGAGAGAGAGAAAGAGAAAGAGAAGGAAAGTGAGAAAGCAAGCCTCAAGGTTCGGGACATAAACCACAGTCAACCACATGGGAGTCTGTGCCCTTAACCACCATGCCACTTGCCAGCCCCAGCATTTTGTAGATATTCTTATCGAGTTTACTGGGAGTTTTAATACTGTAGAGCATTGGATTTTTTTTCAAAATTTTTTTGTGCAAGTACACATTTGATCATGTGATTTTTCTTCTTAAACATATTGATAGAATATAATTTAATTAAATGTATCAATTGACTTTTGAAATGTTAGAATAGACATATACCTGAGATAAATTCCTCTTGATCATGATGTATAATTTTTCATACAGTATTTAATTTGATTTGATAGTATTTTGCTGAGGTGTTTTCATCAGTAATCATGAAAGAGATGAGCCTGCCTTTTTATTTTCTTCTAATGTTTTTCATCTGAATTTGGTTTTGGGTAATCCTGACTTCACAGACTGAATTAGAAAGTATTCTCTCTATTTTGTCTTCTGAAAATGATTGTAGAGAATTTGTATAACTTGTTCTTTAAATGTTTGTTAGAATTTATCAGCCAACCCATGGGCCTAGTGTTTTTTGTTTTGTAAAGTTATTCATTATTCATTCAATTTCTTTAAAATATATAAGGCTATTTATACTGTCCATTCTTGTGGAAAGTTTTATCACATTGTGTCTTTCAAGGAATTGGATTATTTTATCTATTTAACACGTTTGTGAGCATAGTGGTGTCCCTAATATTCCTTTACTAATCTTTTACTCTTCATGGAATCCATAGTGATGCTGCCCTTCTTTCATTTCTGAAATCAGTAATGTGTGTTCTTGCTCTCTCTCTCTTTTTTAGTTAGCCTAACTAGAGTCTTTGTATTACTGATCTTTTCAAAGAATAAGATTTTTGTTTCATAAATAGTCTCTATTAAATTTTGTTTTCAATTTCATTTGATTTCTGCTCTAATTCTTATTTTTATCATTGCTTTCCTTTGACTTACTTTGACTATCATCTGCTCTTTATTTTCTAGTTTCCTAAGTGGGAAGCTTAGATGATTGATTTTAGATGTGACTTCTTTCAAAAAATATGTAAGTCATTTCTCTCAGCAATGCCCGTTACTCATGCAAAAATCAAAGAGGATGAGGCATAGGTGTTGTTTTCTTCCAAGATGCCCTTGAAACAGACAACTGTGTTTTTTTTTTTTTTTATACTTCCTGCTACCTTCTTTTTTGGCAGCCACTTATATCTCTCTTCTCTTATCACTGATTTAAACCATTCTTTCCCATGATGACATTTGGGTGGGTGAAATTACTGGAACCCTCAGGATGGCCACCATGCAGTCTTCTGGCTTGTGAGACAGCATCCTCTTCAGCCAGAACTTAGGAATTTAGTGCAAGCTCTGCTACCACAGAATTTAGTAACACAAAGGAATATTCTGAGTAAAGAGTCAGAGAATTGTGTTATAGCATGAACTCCACCTGTTTCCCACCCCAAAATTTTTCCATAGGAGAGCTTTTCCCAGTTCATGTTCACACATTCACCAGATTGTGTAAATTAATCTCACATTTGCTTTTCTCTCTAGTTTTTCATTAAATATTTTAGATTCAATTTAAATTTCTATAAAATCACTACCCTAAGGGTAGGGAGCTCTTCTTAGCCCACCTCTGTACATTAGTCACTATGGAGTTGGTATCCTACTATGAGCAGAAAAGAGGAATGTTCCAAAATGAAACACCACATATCATTCCAATTCAATTGTTTAGTAGTGTCCAGTTCTTATCAATTATTTATCTGTTTCTTGATCTTTCTGGTCATTTAAAATTTTACCTTTTACTTTTTGCAGCAGTATATACATAATATTGAAATTACATTGAAAACAAAAACATATTCTAGAAATACCTTTGTTGTTCCTTTTCAATTCTATAGGGGAAAAAAATCTAAAGACACATTCTGGAGGACACAATATAGTAAGCTTTTCCTTTCTTTGGAAAGAAAGCGATTACTTATGGGTAGTGAATAAAGTGAAATAGATTTATTATATTTTTACATATCTTTGTGTGTGCACCTATGTCTAGGATGACTTTCTAAGAATTGGTTTGACACCATTTGCCCATGATGTCCAATGATTTTAGAATATTGCTAATAGAAAATGGCCAAACAGAACAAAAGCCCTCTCTACTTCCTCAAGAAAACTTACCACAAGACAGAGAGATTTTTCCAGTTCTTTCAGATGCAGCGATAGGGGGTGGGCTCATATAGATAAAAGCTCCTTCTCACAAAGACTCTGGATCACATTGGTACTCCTTCCAAGCAAATCACTCAGTATTGGCATCAGGGTAAAGGACTTGTGTGTGGTATGTATAGCATGAGAGCCCACCTCTACATTGTTGTATTATACAACTGTGCTTTATAATGAGAAGAGTGAGCCCTGAGAAACATGTTTCATACCATTTTTTCCAGGCAGACTTTCTTCTCTTTTGGGGGGGCAGGGGAGAGGTTTTTGCCATAAGGAACGTGTGCTCACCAGAAAAAGAGACACAGAGACAGAAAGCAAGAAATCACCCCCCAGGCTGCAGGGCCACCCCTCAATCTCTTCTCCTCCATGCTCCTCTCGAGCTCTTGGGCATGCATGAAAATGTGCCCTGCATGAATTTAAGCCATCAGTTCCAGGTTTCAAACCAACATCTACTACTATATGAGAGTCCAGTGACATAGCCATTATGCCAACTGCTGGTCCCCCCACCCCTCTCTTTTTTTAAGGAGAGATTTTTGCTATAGGGCAAAACCAGAGAAAAAACAAGAGACAGACAGTGAGAAATTAGCCCCCGAGGGATGGCCATGTCACAATCCTTTCTCCTCTACTCTCCTCTTAGGATTCTGGACATGGACACACATGCTCCTGGTTGAGTTTTAAGCCACCGGATCCAGGACTCAAACAGCAGTCAACTACATGGGCAAACAGCTTCATAACCATTACACCATCTGCTGATCACAGACAGTTTCTTCAAATATCACTGTTTTTATTTCATGTTATGGAGGACCTTGAAAAGAAAAGAGAATATTTCATATAAAAGTGGGCAACCAAAATCAGCAGAGATTGTTAAGGTGCATAAGATTTTATTCAGGTATATTTAGAAAACATTGTTTCATGGTGCTACTAAGAGTCTTCAGAAAGAAGGATAAATTACTTAATTTATATGAACCTAGATGTCCTTATTTGTAAAATACGCTGAATAAAAACACCTCTTATTTTTTAGGTTTTGATGAGCATTAAGTGAATTGACATATTTAGAGGACATGTATGTGAAGTGTTTGATAATGTTATCATTGCCATGCATAACCATCTCTGCAGTTATCATTTTCTTCTCTTTCCAAAAACTGTACATGGTTACAGACATTATACCTTAAAAAATAAAAAAATAAAATAAATAAATCCAAGTTTATGCTTCTTAAAATGTTTCGCAGGTGATGCGGTCAGTTCCTATATAAAGGCAGGAACAGGAGGTGTCAGATGGAGCAGCACGGTGATACGAGCTGCAATTTTGTTCTCAACAGATGAACTTTCATGTAGTCCCATGTTCAAATATAAGTGTAGAAAAATGAATTCAAAGGTTTTATTTTGGTCCCTTGTATAAAGCATGTTCTCTGACAATGTCCCACTGCACAGATTTTATGTTTTCTTTAACATGTAGAACATTTTGAAAATACAATTTATGTAAGTTACAGTTTATTTTTATTTTTTTAGAGAAATTTTTGCCATAGGGCACATGCATTCACCACAGAGACAGAGAGACAGAAAGCAAGAAATCACCCCTCCAGGGGGTTGGCCACATTGCAATCCTTTCTCTTCCACTCTTTTCTCAGGACTTCGGGCACATGCACACATGCATGCAGGCACACACACACACACACACATATCCAGTGTGAATTTTAACCCACTGAGTCTGAGATTCGAAGTGTAGTTGCCTACATGGGAACCCAGTAATGTAACCATTACGTCATCTGTTGATCTCGCAAGTTACAGTTTACTAATACATCACGTTAACATCCATTTCCTCTTGTGACTTTTGCATTCAAATCACATACTTTATCTCTTAACTGAGAATAAAAAATTAAACACTTAAGAATTTACCTTTAAAGAAAAGATGAATAGACATAAAATTTTAATAGTGCTAAAACTAAATAATATACAGATACTCAGATTAAACACTTAATGAGTATATATGTGTTTTGTGTTTTATATTCTTGTTTTCTTAAATTAAAACATAAATTTTACTTTTATATAAAATAACTCTACTAGAAAAATATATAAGAAAATTTTATTCTAAGTTATAGCAGGAGTTGAGTCCACCATGAGAGCTGAGATCTAGTGATTTTAGAGATAAGGTAATAAAGATGTTGTGCTGAGAATTTACCTGGTAGAGCCCCTGAAGAAAAACGCAATGCCAAAGAGTTTGCAGGCCACATCCTCCTGTGTGTCTCTGATCACTCAGACTGATCTTCTAGAAATTAGGAAGAAATGAATAACTCATTAGATGACTAGAAAACATCACAAGAGCAGAAGAAATATATAAAACCAAGAAAATACCTCACCTTCAAGGGAAAAGAATAACTCCTCTTCATCCACAGACAATACAATGTAACTCATGAAAATGTCTGATAAAGAATTAAGAATATTCAAAGTGTCAAAACTAACAGAGACCAAAGAGAAGAGAGACATTGAATACCAGAAGAAAAAAAGCTGATGAGTTCCAGGAAGTAAGGAAGTTCTTGTGAAAGCTGAAAGAAGAAATACACACCATAAAAAGAATCAAATGGAACTGTTGGAGATGAAGGCTATAATACAGGAAGTCAAAATCTCCTTTGAAAGTATTAAAAGCAGAATAGATCATACAGAAAATCAAATATCAAATGTAGAAGACAGGATCACTGGACTAGTAAAATCCACCATGAAAGCTGAGAAAATAGCCAATAAAATGAGAATAATACATGAGAAATACTAGATACCATTAAATGTCCAAACATCTGGATAATTGGTATCCCAGAAGGTGAAGAGACTCATAAGAGTATTGACAATCTATTCCATGAAATCCTGGAAGAAAACTTTCCAAACCTAGAGAAGCATTCAAGGATCCAGACCCAAGAAATACAAAGAACCCCAAATAGGATCAACCCAAGAAGATCTTCTCCAATACACATTATAGTCAGAATGACCAAAACCACAAAGACAAGACACTTAGACTGGCAAGAGAGAAACGTCAAGTTACCTACAAAGGATATCCCATCAGGCTAACAGCAGAACTCTCATCAGAAACAATGTGAGCAAGGAAAGAATGGGAAAAGATATTCAAAGTGTTGAGTGAAAAACAATTTCAACCAAGAATACCATATCCTGCAAGATTATCCTTCAGATGGGAAGAGAAGACAAGAACATTCTTATATAAACAAAACGTGAAAGAATTTACCAACACCAGACCAGCTCTCCAAGAAGTTCTGAAGGGAGTGCTATCCCAGACACACAGAAATAAGAGTTCTGGGAACCAGCAGTTAGCGTAATGGCTATGTCGCTGGACTCCCACGTAGTCGACCGTGGTTCGCGTCTCGGACCCGGTGGCTTACAGCTCACACCGGGCGCGTGTGCGCGCGTGCCCAAGATCCCGAGAGGAGAATGGAGGAGAAGGGATTGCGGCGTGACCATCCCCCCTGGGGGGTAATTTCTCGCTTTCTGTCTCTATGTCTCTCTCTGTCTGTCTGGCGAGCGCACGCGCCCTATAGCGAAAAACCTCTCCAAAAAAAAAAAAAAAAAAAGAAATAAGAGTTCTAAAATAGCTAAGAAAATGGTCAGCTTAATGTAAGGACAAGTCCAGAGTTGAACGTTATCTTCCAGAATTTAGAAGGAAAGACTGGATCACAACAGAAGATAAAGTACATTAGTTTCGACTGGTGAAAGAGAATTTTATGGCTTTTGACTAAAACGTTACTGACCTTCCATGCTTTGTTTTCCAGTGTTAAGGAGTTTTGTCTTCTCTCGAGTTGTGGACAGGTCCATGTACCCACTATTCAAACACAATCCAAACCTGTTTCCTGGCTTTAAGAATTAAGCAAAGTTTGCTTAACATTTTTTTTAATTTTGATTATTAAAGCTAAAACTGCCTTTCTTGAAATTAAATATTGTATTTTAAAAATACCTATTTAGTAACCGCAGTAATTATATAGCCTCAGGTAGGTGCTGTTTTATAGTATATTCATTCTACCCACAGATTTCATGTCTAAAGTCAACTTTTGTTCACAGATACATATGTATCAGCTGAACTTATTATTGAAAGTATTTATATTAATTAAGATATTTTGTAAATCAATTCAATATGGGAAAGAATAAAAGAATGGTAAGCAACTGCAAATACCAGAGACAGGATGGGAGGAGTATGGGAAATGGCAGAGGATGAGAAATAGGGGGAAAAATATATATACAAGAAACAAGAAATAGAAAATTATTTGTTGATGATAACATGTATGATGAAGTCACTTTTCAGTGTTTTTTAGCTGGAAAATCACATTTGTATGCTGTGGTGATGTTCAGTGAAAGTATGTAAAATAAATTAATTAATAAAAAAAGGTTGTAGCAGGAGTTTGGACATTTTCCCTTTTGTTCTATACATCCACTTACTCATGGTAACAAAATGACTGTTCTTCAATTTTATCCAACTTTTTTACAAATATTTATATATATATATATATATATATATACACACACACACACACACATATATATGTATATATATTACTTTTATAATTATTTAGTATAAATTATTTGAATATATTAGCACAGTTTCACATTATTCCTTTCTGTTAATTGTGAACTTAAAAATAAATGCATTATCAGGGGCACAGCAATTAACCCCTTTAGTCAATATCATTTTTCAGTCAAGCTTAACAGACCTTTTTACCTAGATTTGGCTTTGTACCCTCAGGCATATTATAAACTACATCTACATAAGCAGATGATTGAATAGGAAAAAAAAATCTCCATTAAGAAAAAAATTGAGATTTTGGATTCAACTGCCTGTCCATTAGTGACATAGAGTGCTGACAAGCAGAACAAACAGTGAGCAATGTAATGTCAAGGCCTCTAGTGAAATGAAGTTTATAACTTCACTAGGGTTGATGGATGGGTAATAATGACATTTTCAAGTGTAGGAATATACTCTATTAAGAACATCATAGAATTTTTCAGTACAAAGTAGTTGTTATAGCTCAGTTGCTCAGGGAAGATGACTATATAGAGTAAGAAAATAGTCATGTGCTTATAAATGTTTAATCAGCTTAATATTCTGTTCCCTTTTACCATGCCAGAGAACGTCACTTATTTGGAGTGTAATAGTTTATAACAGAATTTTCTTAGACAGTGAAAAGACTGTGGAGAATTCTATGCCATCAAATAATCAGATTAATGATATTAACAACATTGAAACTCTGACATAAATAGTTTATTAATTATAGGGAAACTGTAAAAATGCATTACTGAGGTTGTTGTCAGAATGGTAAATAATCCTTTAGTCCTTGCAAAAAGTAATATACCATATTCTTTATAGTTTAAATTACAAATACAGCTATCATCTTTCAACTAATCAATTGAGAAGAAACTGTATTTCACTAATTTATGTCTTATCATCAAAACAAAACAAAAAAACCCTGCAGTAACATGAATACAACTGCATGATCTTACTGGATATATGTTCATATATGTTCATTTTTTAACATTTATCCTTCAAAAGCAAACCAGAGAATATTCTTAAAGAAAAAGGATGTCTTATATTATCAAGACTTATGTTACACAGAATTACAATTTTTAAAAGCAGTTTCTACAAGCATAGGATAGGTTCAAATGTTACTTATGTAGTTAAAACTTCCTGAAATTAAAATTTCCAGTAACCATAAAGGGATATCAAATATCTCTGAATGCTAGAAATAATTTAACAGGAAATCTTCATTAGTATTCTAAAATTTTAAAAGTTTAGTGAAACAAACTTTTACTTAAGTTTCAGCAATGTTATGAAAATTAGCATATATTACAGAACCTAAATGAACTGGTAAAATTTTGTTGCCACAAAACACTTTCCAATGTATGAACTTTTATTTTCTTATTTAACTTTATTTACTTAACTTTATGCTTTATTTAACTTTACAATTATAATAATATTTTGAATATTTTCTTAAAGTGAAATTGTTCAACCACTTAGCCTTAAGCTAAAGAAAAATAAAGATCATACAAGACTTCTAGAGGTTTTAACCTTATGGCATGTGCACTTGCAGGAGAGACAGACACAGCGAGAGGGAAAGTGAGAAATGACCCCCCGGGATGGCCATACCACCTTCTCCTCCATTCTTCTCCTAGGAACTTGGGCATGCATGCACACATGTCCGGTGTGATTTTTAAGCCACAGGCACTTTAACCATGGTCGGCCATGTGGGAGTCCAGCGATGTAACTGCTATGTCATCTGCTGGTTCTTTATTTTTTTATATTACTGATATTTTAATTGGCAAATCATAATTATATATACTTATGGAATATACAGATTTGTGAATATGGTTACATGAAAATACAAATTTCTATACATTAGAACACCAGAACAGATCCAAAAGACCAATGATGACAAACTAGAAATAAAATATTTATAATTTTTATTATGAATAACAAACTAATATCTAAAGGATGCCTTTTTTCCCACCTCCCTCCCTCCTTTACTCTTCACTTTTCTTTCTTTTTTTTTTTTTTTACCTGTTATTCTCTCTTCCTCTCATGGGTTCAAACTTTGCTAATGTCCCTGATAAACTCAATGTTTGTAAGAAGGCAGTAAAATGCTATCAATGGTACCTTTGAGTTTCACATGTGTTTTTCTAGCCTGTATTTATGAAAGGCAGCTTTATACTGGAAATTAATGTTAAAGTTTGGGATCTTTTGCACTTTGAGTTTAGATTATGTATTGATCGAGTGGTTCTGTACCACTCTTCTATCTACTTTTCTATATTCTTGATCATGCAGAACATGCAGCATTTCTCAGCGTAAAGTATTCTCTAGAGGAATTTAGAGATGGAATTGCCTGGAGTATTAAAGGCAGAGCTTTCATTGGGAGGGAAATGGAGCAAAACCAGATCTCAAAATAAATTAATTTAAGATATGAGAAGTAAAAACAAAGGAAATTCTGGTACTGTCTACTATTTTACTGTGTCTTGAAAAGTAAGGTTGAGGCAGCTAGTGTTTGAGAGTTTCCATCATAGGCATCCTTACTCTTTCTTCTTACTCAGAGGAACCAGCATTAATTGCTCTGAAGCGCACAGCTGGTTGATTTCTCCCTGCTCAGGTAACCACATATTTTTACAACATTCATTACTAAAACTGTAAACTATTTCCTTAGCCAGACCCCCAGACTAGCTTCTTTGTGATATCTGTAGAGCGCTTTTATAGAAATAGCAATTTGGATCTAGAGTTAGTTTTTTATATGATGTGAAAATTACTGGGTACACCTTGGGGAAATCTATCTTCTAAAAATCTACTGGTATTGACCACATGTCTGCTGAGGTCTCTTACACTATCAGCTGTTTTTATATGACAACTATGAAATACCTTTAAATACTCCTAAAAGAACTATTCAGAGCAGGTTGCAACTGCAGAGCATTGCATGAAAACTTGTGAAAATCTCTTCTTCGTGAAAAGCAAAACACAAAGTCCCAGAACACAGAGTTCCATAAACTATATTACACACACACACACACACACACACACACACACACACATAAACATCACACACACAAACACAAACATATGTATAATACTTTGATATTTCTCATCCTAATGCTTAGTTCACTCTGCAAATAAATTCTTACCCTGGTAATTATCTTTTCTTTATGTTTACATGATACATGAAGAAGACAGGTGTAGATACAATTCTTTATTTATCAAATAAACCTTCATATAACTCTAAACTCTATTTCAAATTTCATTATTTCCTTTCATTTTTCACTGCTTTCATTTTTCTGTTTTCTTCACCAGCATAAGTAATAGGTTGTTTTATGTTCATGACTTTTTTCAGACAACAGCATTTGTATTTATATTTTAGTTTTGTTGTCTCTATGTTTTGCAAGTTCTTAACTCAGATTTTTAATCATGACATCTGCTTGTTTGTCATGTTATCTTTTTCTGATTTTTGAACTGTGCATGTAATCTGTCTATTTTCACTCTTTCCTCATCACCAATAACATTGTCTATGGGAATCAGCAGTTAGCGTAATGGCTATGTCTCTGGACTCCCACGTAGTCGACCGCGGTTTGCGTCCCTGACCAGGTGGCTTAAAACTCACGCTGGGTGCATGTGCGTGCGTGCCCAAGATCCCGAGAGGAGAATGGAGGAGAAGGGATTGAGGCGTGACCATCCCCCCTGGGGAGTGGTTTCTCGCTATCTGTCTCTATGTCTCTCTCTGTCTGTCTGGAGAGCGCACACGCCCTATAGCAAAAACCTCTCCTAAAAAAAAAAAAAAAAAAAAAAAAGAACATTGTCTAAACATACACATTTTCTTATGACCATTGCTCTAGGAATTCCATGGATTTTGATAATGAGTATGTGATAATTGTCTTGTAGGAATTCTACCAGCTTAGTTTTTATTTCCCTTTTGACCAAGGAAATGTTCAATAGAAATTTGTTTTCAAATTGCAATATAAACATGTCTTTTTATTTTGTTATTAATTTCTATCTTTTTTGCACTACTATCAGAATGTTTCTTGTATAATTTCTATGTTACAGACCTTAGTGAAATTTTGTTCACGCCATGACAGACATATAAGAAATTAAATAACATTGATTTTTCCACATATTTCATGAGTACTTGTAAGAAGGCATATCCCATACTATGTATCGGGGAACAATGGTTCATATATGTATGAACATAAATGCATACAACACATATAGGTGTGTGAGTGTGAGTGTATGTATGGATCTTAGATTTTCCTACATTAGTTTTTTTTTTTCCTTATGTGTGTATTTATATTTGTCTTGTGTTTGTATATCTTCTGAATTTTTTTTTCTGTTTTTTCACATGCCTTTTGGTTTCAATTTCAAGGTGGCCACTCTGCTATTTGGTGAATAGATTCATATATTCTATATCTTCATGTTAAACATCCTTTTTTTGTATAATAAATAATTTGGAATTTTGTGTAATATACTTTGTGCTGAATTCTACTTTGTCAGTTATCAGGATCATAAGCCCAGGATTCACTTTGCTTCATTGTCATATGAACTACACTTATTTCTTTATTTTTATGCTTTAGAAATACATTTGAAAATATACGATATAAAAAACACAGCTGAGCTTTGCCTTTTTTTTTTTTTTTTTTTTTTTTTGAGCTTTGCCTTTTGAATCAATCTGAAGCCTTTCTCCTAGTGGGTGTGTTAAATCAGTTATAGTTATTTATATAACATATCCTTGACCTCAAAAATTGTTATATCTTGTTTCTCATGTGATATTTACGAACAGTGTGTAACTATATGCTTTGTTTTCTATTTCTGATTTATTTAATTTTTTTGTATATGTGTTTGGGTTTGTTTAAATTCCTTCTGTTAATTAGGAAGTTTAGTATTTTTTATACTAATTACCTTTATGTTCATGTCCTTGCAACTTACCTGTAGACATCTTTTCCTTACTTAGAGTTCCACAGATATTCTTAGCTTTAAGGCATATTCTTTCATTTCAATCATTTATCTTAAAGGACAATTAAATACAGCTAATCTGCTTTCTCCTTCTTTTCTCCCTCTTCCTTTTATCTTTTTTGTTGTTGTTGCAGTATTTCTGTTTTGTTAGTTACATAACAAATAATATATTATTCACCTATGCTTATGCCCACAATTGACTGAGTCTTAAATTGAGTTTCAATTAAACATCATTTAATACTCACCATCAGGTGTTTTGCTGACATTTTCTCCACCATATCTTGACTGGATGAAGCTCCTCCTCTGTCCTGCTGGCTCTGCATATTGTAACATTTTGTTTGGGGTTTTAATGGGTAGGAGACAGAATTTTCATTTTCTTTCATTTTTTTTTTTTGCTTAGTAGGTACAACTTTGTTTTGTCAGGTCTCAATCTGTTCCTGAGGTTTCCATTCAGGATTAAACCCTCCCCAAATTAAAATTATTTATGTCTATCCCCATGCAGGTTCTCCTGCAATCTCCTATATTCTAGGAGATTCCAAACAAGAACGTTATTTTAAAAGATTAACTTTTAGGGACCAGATGGTGGCACAGCAATAAAATATAATCCTCTGAGAGTTTGGCCCACATGGGAGGATTCTAGGTTCATATCCTCTAACCTCTCTGAGTACACTTGGCATGCACATGCCCACAAGCAAGCTGACTAATCATGGCATTGTGATCCTGCTGGGCTCTCTCTCTCTCTCTTTTTCTCATGGAAGAAATAAATATTTTTTAAAAAATGTTAATATTTGGGGACCAGCATATGACATAGTGGTTACATTGCTGGTAATGTTGACTGTGGTTCAAGTCCTGGATCCAGCGGCTTAAAATCACACTGGGCACATGTGCATGCATGCCCAAAATCCCAGAGAAGAATGGAGGAGAAGGGATTTCAGTGTGGTCATCGCTGCAGGGGGTGATTTCTTGCTTTCTTTCTGTCTCTACCTGTCTCTCTAGTGAGTGCACGTGCCTAATAGCAAAAATCTCCCTCTAAAACTAAGTAAATAAATAAATAATCTTTGTACTTTCCAAAATACAAGTGGAATACAACACATTTTGGGCTGCTCTAACCTATAAAACTCCCAAATTTAATATGAAACTAATCTGTTACAATGACTTTTTTTTACCATAAAGAGTTTGACAAAGATGTTAATTAATACAAATAGAAAATGAAAAACACTAAAACTGTAACCATCTAAATTTAGAATTGTTTAAATATGGTTATTTTACAACATAAAATTTGATTCTTTCAACAATAATTCATTTCCAAAGTACTCTTAGTGTTTCTAGCACCATCTGTTTAGCTTAGGGAAGAAAAGTCCACATTTTCTTTGTGTTTAAATGCATAGTACACTGATTTAAAATGTGTGTCAGAAAAACTACTGAGTAACATCGCCATTTATATTTGCAGATGCTTTACCCCCACGTGTTTCTTAAATATAAAGAAAGAAAAGCCAAAACTCAACAAAAATATTTCAGTGCTTCTTAATATGGATATGGATCAATGATTTCAGTTAAGTTTTGAAGTTTTTTGCTTAGTTTTCTCTCATGCTCATTTGGGTACTTAAAAATTCTCAGATTTCCTAGGAGAAGAGGGACCAGCAAATGGCCTAATGGTTATATTGCTGAATTCCTATATGGCCAAGCATGCTTCGAGTCCTGGATCTTGTGGCTTAAACCTTACTCTGTAAGCGAGTGTGCGTGCCCAAGGTCCTGAGAGGGGAATGAAGAAGAAGCAATTGTGGCGTGGACAACCCCCGGGATATGATTTCTCACTTTCTGTCTGTCTGTCTCTGCAGTGAGTACCCTATAGCAAAAATGTCTCTAAAAACAAAACAAAAAAGTGAATAGAAAAAGCTTCCTGAAATCAGTCTCATTAAATGAAGTGCTTTGTGATTCCTTTGAAACAAAGAAAATTCATCACATTTAATGCTTGGAAATATAAAATGAGGAGAAAACAATTTTGTATGACTTGGTGATGGATATCGACTTGCCTCAGGTTACCTTGGAATAGGAAAAGGTAAATGAATAAAAGCGTGCCTTATTTAGGTGAGTACAAAGGTGTCTGTAATATTTGTACATAGTAATAAATAATATAAGTCATAAAATAGTGCTAGAAAATAATAATTATTTTAGGGGAAAATCTTTATGTTATCTTAAAAAGTAGTAGTGTAAATTCAATTAAATATGTACAATTTCCCTTTGCTAGAACTCTTACTAAAATTTTGGTTATTATATAGAAACTACAAGAATTTTTTCATAACTAACATATTAGGAAAAATCATGTCAATGGAACACAGAATTAGATTACTTCACCTGCATCGAATGACAATGATTGTTACTTGAAATATATCATTCTCATTTCAACTGTAAGGATGGATTTTCAGGATCAGGAAACTATGTAACTAAAATATTTAGCAAGATCTTTTCAGTATCATTCTCTATCTTCCCCCTCCCTGAAACCAAATAACTGAAATAACACAACTTAAGTACGGTTACGTTAAATACACACACGTCTAATTTTTGTTCTAACTTTGTAAACATAATTGCTAGGAGAAAGAACGCTGATAACTAAAATTTGTGATCCAGTTTAGAACAGCAATGCCATTCTTGCTTGTAGGATCATGATTTATGAACTAAAACACTTGGCTTTGATCCCAATCACCCTTGTCATGCTGCTTAACCATAGGCCAACTGCCATCCCCTCCTTGTCTTAGTTTCTCCTTTTCTGTTTTTATAATAAATATTCCCTGTATATTTCTACATGCAGTGATAAGATTAAAATGGAATGGCTGTTTTGAAAGCAACTGAAAAATTCAAAGCACCTCACAGATGCTCAATTATGTTGTGGAGTCTTATTTTTTCTTTTGCAGTAGGAGCTGGTGTGAACATTCCCCACTTGCAGGACCTCTTTGCTTTTTTTTGCTATCTCCATTTTTGTACAGAAAGAGAGGTTTTGTATATAATGAAGTAAAATTCATGGTATATAATGAAATAATTCCACTTATAGTTAATAAGTAATTTTTTTCTAGATTGTGGGATTGTGTATAATTTTTGCCCTTTCTGTTACATTCTCCTGTATAGTTGATTAGTTTAATAGCATAAATTACCTATATAAGTCAATATCTTTTTTTAGATGGAACTTAAGGATACCTAAATACAAATGAAAAGTTGTCAGCATATCTATGCAAATTTTAATCATCATAAAATCCTCCCATATATCAAAAAGTGAATTCTCCAATAGACAATTCACATAAAGGATATATGATTGAAAATAGAAGATGATAAAAGACATTGAAAGGGTTTTCTAGTAATCAAATAAATGCAAGTCTAAAAAATAGGTTTGTCATGTAAAACTGTTGAAAATCAGTCAAAATGAAGATCTTAGAGAGAGAGAGAGAGAGATGCATATTAACTGCAAATTAGCAATAACAGTAGAAATGACAGCTGGCTTCTCGCTATCAACAATGAAAGCCATAAATTAAAAGATTGATTCTAAAATTTATATAGAAATGCAAAGAGACAACCATTACAAAGGAAATCTTAAAAAAGTGAAGATGCATACTCTCATATGCTAATTTTAAAGATGTGTAAGTTAAGACAGTGTAATATTAGTGTAAGGAGATTATACAATGTTAAGTAAAAGTTATAGTCGTCGTTTTTTAAGTTTCGTGTTTTTTTTGTTTGTTTGTTTGTTTGTTTGTTTGTTTGTTTGTTTGTTTTTGCTTTAAGGCATGCTTGCTTGCCAGAAGGAGACAGAGAAAGAGAAAGAAAGTAAGAAATCATCCTCCAGAGGATTGGGCACCCTATGATACTTTCTCCTCCATTCGCCTCTCAGGATTTTGGTCACGGAAACTCCCATGTTGACTGTATGATTTTCAAGCCACAGGGTCCAGTACTCAAACAAGTCACCTCAACCTCCACATCACCTGCTGGTCTGGGAAGCTATTGTTTTGAACTTAGTTCCTGCACTAGGCTACAACAAAACAGACCAAACCGTAACGGAGTCACTCGTGGCAAAGTTCCACATCACCAAACGAAAACCAAGTTGGTTATCTGACCTTCTGAGAAATCAGGAAAGAGTGACTGTCAGATTCCAAAATGTGTTACTTTTAGTCAGCATTATAAGAAAGACTCCTCTCTTTAACCTTTATATGGAAATTAACCTGAAGTAGCCTAAGGTTTATCAAAATATGTTTACCAATCTGCTTTTTCATGTCATGGTTCTTTGTTCCTGCTCAAATTACTTTATAAAAACCAGCTGTTCTAACATACTGAACAGAGCACAAGTCTAACTCTAGAAAAATTTTGCTTAATTCACAAATGACAATAAAAGCCAATTTGATCCTTAAACTGTGTTAAAATTTTACTTTATTCATTCCAGGGTATCCTTAATTCTAGAGGTACCCTCCATACAGTTGAAGGAAAGAAACATACTCATTTTCTGGGACCAGCAGTTAGCGTAATGGCTATGTTGCTGGCCTCCCACATAGTCGACCGTGGTTCAAGTCCCGGACCTGGTGGCTTAAACTCACGCCGGACACATGTGCGTGTGTGCCCAAGATCCCGAGAGGAGAATGGAGGAGAAGGGATTACGGCATGACCATACCCCCTGGCGGTGATTTACTGCTTTCTGTCTCTCTATCTCTCTCTGTCTGTCTGGCGAGCACATGCTCCCTATAGCAAAAACCTCTCCAAAAAAAGAAAAAAAAAAAGAAACATCCTCATTTTCGAAGATACAGAAAGGTCAAGAGCATCTGAGTAAACCGGCTTCCTAAATTCCCCAGTTTTTTTGACCATTAACTCATACTTCATTTGTCCATTCTTATTTTTGAATATCTATGTACTTCTTTATAAAAAGTAGTACAAAAATGCACTGGTTTCCCATTTCTTTAGGTCTTCCTTATCACATGTAACTTTTATTAATTTGATATGCATTTCCCTTGTTGCTCTATCTTATAATTGCTTTGCCTATGAAACTTAGTGATGGCTAAGGATAAAAAATATTTTCTTCCCTACAGTATCCATTAGAGTATTTGTAATAAAAGTGGCAGATAATATTGTGTTGAAAAGTATGGAATAAGTGGAATTCTTATACACTGTTTGTAGGACTTTGGAAAATTATTAGGCATTGCCTGCTTTATCGGAACACATATGTATTCTATCACTCAGCAACTCTACTCTGGTAAATTCTAACAGAAATGTACACATACATATTTTCATAGCATCACTATTCTTATATAGACATTTAAAAAATTTATTCACGATAGAGGATATGCACACACACATAAGAGAGAGAGAAACAGGAAGAGATGCGTAGTCTCCATATTGGGTTTGTGTATGCGTAATTCACATTCTCTTAATTCTCTAGCCCCTCATATTTTGGGCACTTGAAAACATGTCTAGTGTGTTCAGTCTTGACCAAGAGTGGAGATGTAGCTTTTATTATTATTTTTTTTTTTTTTAGAGAAAGAGTGATTTCTGCTATTGGGTGCATGTACTTACCAGGGAGAGACAGAAGGCTTAGACGTCACCCCCAAGGGAGGATAGCCATAGCATAATCCTTCTCCATTCTCCTCTCGAGATTTTGTGCACACATACACACATGCCTGGCATGAGTTTCAAGCCTCCAGGTCTAGGACTTGAACTGTTATCAGTCGCCTTTGGAGTCCAGCAGCAATGTGACCATTAAGTCATCTACTGGTCCTGGGATTTAGCATCTCTTGAACAGAACAGTACTACTGCTCCACAGAGTTACCCTGCATCACTATTCTTAATACAAAAATGTTCATTAATAATAGAATAAACAATGGGAACCAGCAGTTAGCGTAATGGCTATGTCGCTGGACTCCCACGTAGTCGACCACGGTTCGCGTCCCAGACCCGGTGGCTTAAAACTCACGCCGGGCGCGTGTGCGTGCGTGCCCAAGATCCCGAGAGGAGAATGAAGGAGAAGGGATTGTGGCGTGACCATCCCCCCTGGGGGGGTGATTTCTCACTTTCTATCTCTCTGTCTCTCTCTGTCTGTCTGGTGAGCGCACGCACCCTATAGCGAAAACCTCTCCAAAAAAAAAAAAAAAGGAAGAAAAAATAATAGAATGAACAAATAAATTGTACTATTTCATACTATGCAATTTTCTAGTGCACTAAGAATGAACATGTTATTATTACATCTAACAACATGGATGACTCTTAGAAACATAATGCTGTGTTACAGAAGGCAGAACCAAAAGAGACCAAAGTGTTTTATTCAATTACATATGACTGTAACCTCGATAACAAACTAACAGAATTTGAAGTCGGAATAGCCATTATTATTCTTGAGAAATGACTAAGAGGAGGCATGAAGCAACATCTGATGTGCTAGTCATGTTTTATTTCTTGATCTGTTTAGTGGTTACCAGGTGTATTCATTTTGTCAAAACTCAGAGGTACATAATCTTGTGATTTAACATGTTTCTGTTTAAAAAATAAAATTACTCCAATGGGATATATTCGGTTGTCAGAAAAGTCATACTGCATTTTGCATACAAAAATATGTCATGACCTATTTGACAACCTGATAATTTTCCACCTCTCAAATAGATATCTACAATCAGCAATGAATAAGGAAATACTTGATAAATCAATGTAATAGAAAATTGATTTAGATTTTCTAGAAACAATTCAATGGCATCTAGCAAAAGTATAAGAAATATTCTTTTATCAAATAACTCTATTCACAGAACATTTTCCTGCAGAAATAATTTTCCTATATATATAAACATAATCCTATGTAAAAAATATGTACTACAGTGTAATTTCTATTTAGACATTTGAAATAACTGATTTATTTGGACCAGCAGTTGGTATAATGGCTATGTAGCTGGACTCACATGTAGTTGACCGCAGTTTGAGTCCCAGACCTGGTGGCTTAAACTCACACCCGGTGCATGTGCGCACATGCTCAAGATTCCTTGAGGAGAATGGAGGAGAAGGGATTGTGGCATGGCCATCCCCCCTGGGAGGTGATTTCTCGCTTTCTGTCTCTCTGTCTCTTTCTTTTTCTGGCAAGCACATGCACCCTATACAAAAACCTCTCAAAAAAAAAAAAAAAAAAGAGCCAAATTATTTAGGAATTTATAAAGTATATTGTGGCTTACTATTTGATGGAATGGCCAGGAACATTTAATTCATCCATTCAGTCATCATTTTCCGAATTATAATCCTAAAATTTAAATATTAAATACTAAGCTGGTTACAAAGCATTATATACAATGACTTGAATTATACTTTGCATAAGAATACATTTATTATAACACTATTTTGTCTGGATGAGTGATTTATTGGCAACTGTTGTAGTATTTTCTATTTTCTCATATTTTCTGGTTCTAAAGCAAATATATATTACTTTTTATTATGTAGGCATATATCAAAGGAAACAGTCTAATAGTTTTTTTTTGTTTTTTTTTTTTTTTGGAGAGGTTTTTCGCTATAGGGCGCGTGCGCTCGCCAGACAGACAGAGAGAGACATAGAGACAGAAAGCGAGAAATCACCCCCCAGGGAGGATGGTCACGCCGCAATCCCTTCTCCTCCAGTCTCCTCTCGGGATCTTGGGCACGCACGCACACGCGCCCAGCGTGAGTTGTAAGCCACCAGGTCCGAGACGCGAACCGCGGTCGACTACGTGGGAGTCCAGCGACATAGCCATTATGCTAACTGCTGGTTCCCTAATATTATTATTTTTAAAAAAACTCAGACATTCATAAGCATACTACTTACAAAAGCATTATTTTGAATATTAGTTCATCTTTTTAGCCTTTTAAAAAATATATGCCTTCAGAGTTTAAATTCATTTCCATACTGCCGTACCATAATTTCCTGAGCTATTTTATATTATTTGCTATTTAAATTATTTCCAACTTATTTTACAGTTTTACATAATACTGAAATGAACATCTTCCAGATATTATTTTTGCTATTGTTAAATTAGTCCCTGAACTCCCAAGTTTTAGAAGTAGAAATCCTAAGTCAAAAGGTGTGAATGAAATAGCTAGCAAATTTAATTTATTGAACAATATTAACCTAATACTTAGAATGCATTCAAGGAATATAAAAATCCAGATATTATTAATAGTTCAGAGGAAAACAGTGAACCTGAGATCAGATAAAACCATGAACATGTCAAACATAGTTGGCGGAGGAGAATCCTATGGTGTTCAAAAGAAAATTTAAAAAGAAGCCAACTTTTTAGTCTATGCAGAATTATTAAAGCCTATCCCCACAGTCACTTCTCTCAATGTTAGATCAATTCCTGAGTAGCATGCTGCTCTGCCTCTGTGAATTCCATACATACTAGGAATTTGTGTCTGGATACTGACTGAAACTTAATTCAGTCTAAGCCTCCAGATGCTGTGTAAAGAAAGCAGTTATCTTGGGGCTGGCAGGTGGCATGGTGGCTAAAGGCACTGGACTCTCACCTGGCTGACCATGTTCAAGTCCCGGACTTGGCAGCTTGCATTTTCACTTTCTCTCTCTCTCCCCTCCTCCTCCTGTCTCTCTAATAAATTTTAAAAAATAAAGTTAATTTTTTTTCTTTTTATAAAAAGAAAGTGGTTATCTTTAAACCTTGGTAAGATGTGGCTACCTTTTATAGTTCAAGTTGGGCTGCCTTTATTGTTATCATGTACTGTTTGCTTCAAATTTGCTATCTACTATATTCATTGCTTCACCTATATCATTATATATCTCCCAGTTGAGTTCTTTCCTTTAGATTAGTTTTCCCCCAAGTGTATTACCTTGTGTTTTCCAGGCTGTATCTAATTTGGTTATGTTCTTTTATATCTCACACTGGCTGATCGCTCAATAAGTGTAACGTAATTATTTGAAAGCTGTTGCTATACTTTGCTTTGGAATAGTTCTCTGAACCCTAAATACCTGATTATGAAAATAATTAAGATGAAGTATTGAATTCATTGATTTTCTTGTACAAAATCTGCACTATGTTTTTTAGATTTTGGTCACTAAAAAAAACTTCTGGATGATATTAAAACAGGATGGGGAGGTGGGGTGTTATTTGTTGAAGATATTTTGTTCAACTGGACTGGGGAGAAATGTTCACACATTGAAATGTTCACTTTGTAAGCTAAATAATGTGATTGAATGCACAAAAAATAAAAAAGAATGCAAGAAATAAAATAATCATTTTGAAATGCCAAAAAACACCCATTTTATTATTTATTATAAGTAAATATATTCTGTAAATCCTACTACTTACACATTTATTTTCATTGACAATAGCATAAGATTATTCAACTCCTTTTTTTCATACTCTAAGGTTATTAGTTGCAATTTTCTTACAAACTGAGTTTGATGAAATATTCATAAGATATTGAAGTAATAATGATGATAGTTAAACTGTTTCTGTTAGGATAGAAGAAATCAGCATTTTCAAGGTATAAACATATAGTTCTGACAAATAGATCATTGGAATTCAACCACTTTGATGGGCTTAAGATCTTGGACTGATTTATCGATATTGTATAGGGATAAGACAGTTAATTTTTGTCATTTGAGCGGGTGGATAATGTATGTCTGTAAATTATAAAACAGTAACATGCCATTCTGTATCGATGTACTTGAACTAAAAGAAAGGTCATGTTTTACAGTGAAATATACCAGACTTTCCAAATGCATGTATTTGATAATCATTTCAGGGCACAGCTTTAAAATAACTACTAACTTTTAAAGTAATGTTGCTACTTCATTAGATTTTGTTTTCTGAGTTTTATGTGTTCAGTGATATCAATAAGCTCCTTCTGAAAGCATACTAAGGCTTTACTTTACATGTATCTCCAGCTAGCAGTTCCTACTGGTCTTACTTACAGGCTTTCTGTATTTCTTCAGCTTGGTATGCATCATGGCCCCATTGGTATACCAAGAGGCTGGCAAGGACAGCAGTGACTTGACTTATACTTCTCTCACCATCACCTAGCATCAGAGTGACTCCCTGTAACCGCTTGTGTTCAAGGGCAATTCATTTTATCAGTAAGCACCTTACAATGTTGTCCTTGAAGGTACAAGTTAGATAAATTGCATCTGGAATGTATTGGAGGAAAAGAGACAGGTTAATGCTGGCTGTCTTTCAGATTTAATCATGTGTTAAGGTAAGCACTCTGTTCTCAGTGCATGTGTTGCACATACTAATAGAAGAGACCATGGCAGAAACTGAAAATATAAAATACCACACAAATTTTCACATACTTTTATAAAAATAGTAATAATTTTTAATACTTGAAGCTTCTGAACAAATGCTAAAATGGAAGAGAAGCTGGAATAGTAAGCATGTAATAGAACCGTTTTAAGAAAATGAGATATAAGTTCACTTTATCCAATGTCCATGAAGCTTCCAGTTTAAGTAATTACTTATCTTCTTCTAAAACATATTACATCTAATCCCACTGTACCTTCCATCATATTTTCCAGTTACCCATTATCACTAAATCTCTTTCTCGTACTGTATTTTACCTGCATGGGTATCCCTGAAAATGGTCCAATGTTTTGTACTTTCCTAAACTATTAATTACCTTGTGTGCTTGGAAATTTGAAGGCAATTATCAAACTTTGTTCATTTCCCATTTTTTGGCATGAATAAATGTGGATGTCTCCCAACAAAACTATTTCTGACAGAGCTTCCTGGTTTAATGAGTCTTTTACACCTGATGTACCAAACTAAAGACCTGCAGTTTGGGTTAGAGGTCTTGCCTCTTTGAAACTATTTTCAGAGAAATTTTTCAAAAAATTCACATTTTTAAAATTCATGACATCATACTTCACCACTTACTTTTTTGCTTGTTGTGATCATTGATACACGTCATTCACAGATGAGATGTTAATGAATAAGCACCTTTTTTCCCAGAACCCCAAAAGAACAGAGTACGCTCTTCTCAATGTGGTCCAGGCATTCCATATCACGTTTCCTTAAAACAAAAATATAAAAACCTAAAATACATTATTTTCAACTTAAGAACAAGAATACATGATTTCACACTTTAATTCTTTTTACTTTAATATTTTTTTCATATTAAGTTTAACTCAAAACAGATTTTAATTCTTCTTCCTAGAATTTCAGGATATTATATTTAAATTTAAAATAGTCTAAATTGTTGACATTTTATTATTTGAAAGTCTTTTGTATTTGGAGTATCTTAACATTCTCATTTAATTCAGTTTTGCATCTTTTAAGGGGCTCTATTGGATAACATGGCCAGATTCAAATAGTGATGGCACATAAAACAGCAAATAGATCTTCAACCTTGGTTAATTTAATTAACACCAACTTTAACCCACATTTTGAACCTTCTGGGCTAAAATAACTGTTGCCTTAATATTATTGAACAAGAAATAGTTAGTGTCAAATGTACCTCTTGAGGGTAGAAGGAATTTGCTTTCTCATTGTCTCAGACTTAGTTGTGAAGCCCAAGTTTAAAACAGAATAGAAAGCTAAGAATATTCTAGAATGTTTATCCATTCACTTAGTGATTTATTTCATGGATAGGGGTATCTCTTCACACAGTCTCCACACTTTCACTAATTTTACTAACAGTTAGCGAGTGCTATGTGACAAGGACTATTTTAAGTGACTTACATAAATTAATCCATTTTAGGCACATTGCATGTCAACAACATATTTTGTTAACAAAATAGATTATCATTACCTCCATACTATAACAAGACACAAGAAGGTTAAATATGTTGTCCAGGACCACAAGTGACAGCTATGTTATCAAATCATATCCCCAATTCTTGATCTTTAGTGTACTCAGTATGTTAAGAGCGTTCAGAAACAGTCAAATTCTTCCATCTTCTTGAAACACTTTCTTCTCTTCAATTCTGGTATCCCACCAAAACCTGACTGCCTTATTTTTCCAGTGGTCAGGCCCTTTCAATTTCCTTTAGTGGTTTCCACTCACTGCTTGACCTGTTAATACTGAAAACCACTGGAGCCTTGTCTTGTATCCATTTTTGTGTCCATCGACATTCCTTCTCTGAGTAATTTCTTTTGAGACCGTGCCTTTATATATCATCTAAATGCTGATGATAGAAATATTTATATAACTAGGTCTCAACTCTGCCCTGAAAGCCAAAAGTATATATTCAAATACATTATTGCAATTTCAGCATGGATTTTTAAAAGTATGTGAAACATATGTTCAAAACTATTGGTTCCTTACCACACACATGTTGTATATGAATGAAAGATGGATAAATGGAAATTTTACTGCTTTATCAATATTCCTCTTTAATAATTGAAAACTTTTGAGATAAAAAGTTTACTTTATATCTAATTTTTCTAAGCTAAGAATCGTTTTTATGGACACTATGAAATTGCTAGTGTAGATTTTTCTACAGCTCATTTCACCCAAATGGAATCAAGTTTGTAATGAATTCGATAGAATTTTATAGAATTAAAATTTGCCAAGCTCTATAGCTCTACATGAATATACCATAGAGTTAAATATAATTTTGAATAATGTATTTATCTCACTTTATTTTTTAATATTTTTTGTAAATTAGAAAGAAAACTTAACAAAACTTTGAATTGGCTAAAATTTGAAATTAAAATTTTTCTAGACTAGTAAGATAAATTTTTGTCTAACATAACTTTTTCTTTCAAATATAGGAGCCACTAATTTTTAATCACTCTCTTAAGTACAATGTTAGATTAGCCACTTTAAGTCCCAGAATGAATTTTTCAATTGAAAAAAAGTAATTAAAGGACTAATTTATTGTTTAGGTGACATAGAAAATCATCTCTATATTCAACATTTTAAAAAGCTTTTATCATGCTAGTTTTAGAAACCATCTATCACATTGTAAATAAAATCTATATTAAAAGAAGCCATCAATGGACAATGCTTATATTGGAAAACAAAATTATATATTAGTTATGAATTCATTGGGCCTCTATTTTATTAAGTTTATTTATTTTTGTATTCCATGAAAAAGAAAAGACAGAGAGAGACAGAACCCTTAATGGGATCTTGATGCCACATTTCATCTCCAGCCTTAGCCAGCCATGGATCATGGACACGTATCTCTGGTGTACTCAGGGAGATTCTTGAGTGAACCTACAACCTTCCCACGCAGGCCAGCCTTTCCAGTGTGGTATATTACTGCTATGCCATAGTATAGCCCCTTGGTCTCTATTTTATTCAACATCATTAGATCAAATTTTTATTAATAAAAAATTTCATCTGCCAGTTTTGGGTGAGAGTGAGGATAAAGAACAAATCCAATAAGCCTAAACATTACTTACTTCCCTTCTTGGAAGGTGTATAGTATACCACAGTGAGCATTTTCAGGTATGCTCCTAATTTCTCTGCTTTGTGGAAGATTGGAAGTAGTTGTTTAAATTTAAATAATTATAGATAATTAGCTATTTTCTAACAATAAACTGAGTAGCGTTCTCTAATTTTGGTTCCTTTTTTTAGGACCTACAGTAAAATCAAAAGAAAGGTAAAGGTTGACTACTGAAAGAAATGCCAAGGCAAATACTGTTTTGCGCTATTGTTTCTAACCACAAAATAGTTAAGAACAATTTGCTAAAACAATTATAGTGTCAAGAAAACTCTAGGACTGACCTCCCAGTAGAGTGGGTGGTTAAGTACTAAATAGAAAAAGTCCGATTGCACATAACTGAACAGGTAAGAGTCTTGCCATTCGAGGCTTTAAAGATACCCTTTGTTTGTTTCTTTAAATGGGAACATAAACTTTTCTTCCTTCCTGACCCCTCTGGAATTGGAAAATATTTGGAAATATTCTTATTTTGTGGCAGAAGGATTATTTGCATAAGTTCAATAATGTTTGTTGCATTGAATTAGAAATTGGAAATACTCATTATTGGACAGGGCTTTACTGGAATGTCATACCTGATTAATCAGACAACTATGGAACTAAGGTGGATCTCAAGTAAGTGAACAGAGCTCTTAGAAAGATGGCCTGGCACCATAAATAGTTCTGCCTGGCTGAGAGGATTAGAGGAGATATATGAAAGAATTTGTACCATAAAGTAACCCGGACTTTTCCAATCCAGCATTGTAATCAGTAGAGGTTGCAAAAGAGCAATCACACCAGAGGATTATCTAGAGAAAGCCTTTGAAGGAAGAAAAAGACTGATCTTTGCTAGCAGATGGTACATCACAGAATACTTGGTAGGCAGGGCTGCATTGAGAAGGTTTATGTGTGACTGGTGTGCTGGGTATTTGCTTTTCAACAATTCGAGTAGTTGACATGTAAATATTTTCTTAAAAATGTTTAAAACCATACTGTCTCTGTTGTTAAAGAATCACAAACAAAATTATACAAAGTTCTAAGGAATATTTTGAGCATTATCTTTTAAATTCAGTATTTTGAAATTTTTAAAGTTGTTTATTAACTGTCAAGAACTATGGAGTATGAGCAAAATTTTTTGATATGTAAAGTAAATGTTCATGGAAAAACGTAAAAATAAATAAATAAATAAAAAGATTAAAAAAAAGACACCCATTTGTGCACAGGGTGGAGAATTGGAGGAAAAAGGATTGTGGTGTGATGCAGTCCTGTTGAGTGTCGCTTTCTCTCTCACTTTTCCTGGCCCATGCACACGAGCCCTCTGACATATAAAAGAAAGAAAATAAAGGAGAAAAAAAAAAAAAAAAAAAAACAAGAAAAAGAAAGGAGGAAAAAGAACAAGAAAGAAGGAACAGAAACAAAGAAGAAAGAAAGAAAAGAAAACTCCAGGAAATATATTGTTGGATAAGTTAATCAAAACCCCAGGATCTTTATTTTAATATATGTGTTATTTTCACTTTAAAATTCTGAAAATTTGCATTCTGTCCCTTCTATTTGTCAAAATTCTAAGAGATTGTACTTCAGATACTTCTTTTCTGTTTGTCCCTATGATGTAGCTACTCTCTCTTATTATAAAGAGTTTTTTCTGATCTATATCCATTAATTCCACTTTTACTTCTAGCTTTAATTTGGGAAACCAGTGTTCTCATCATTGTGATACAGTGCAATTTATCAACCATCTTTAGCTAAGAATTCGGTATAACTTTCAACCTTGTCATCACGACCTTACGGACATTCTCTTTCCATTGCTTCGGTGACGCTGCAAACTTCAGCCCCTTCTCATATTTTCTATCCATACCTTTTTCACTTGTTTTGCTAACCCATTTTCTCAATAGCGTTGGAGTTATTCTCTAAGGTTATCTTCTTGGCTTTTATATTAGCCTCCCTATACTCTAAACTGTGAGATTCTTTGTAATGTGCTTTAAAAGTGTTTACGGAAATGTCAAGGAAAGATGTCAGATTGAAAACACATGTTTATTCCGTCCTCTCACCAGGTATCATCAAAATATGAGAGAGTGAATGATCTCTAACAGTAAAGGTAACGGCCATGGCAATGAGAGATTTCGACAGACGCTTTGAAGATAAAGTATAAGGAAAACGACATGATAGAAAATGATGGAAATAGATTGAGGATATGTGACTCAGTACCTGAAGTAAGGCAAGACATGTTTTCTGAAAGGTTTCTGAAAAGATTCAGACTCCGATGCAATGGTTAGGAATGGTGGCAAAGAAGATCTGTGGAGGACAGAGCTGCACCAGCCAGCCAGGCCCCACGCTCCTGCCCTGAATAGCCTTGCAGAGAGATAAAACTCCTAGCATTTCTTTTCTGGGAAAACTCCTAAGGGCTTTCCTCTAAAGTATTGATCAGAGAGAAATAGGCTTTCAGCAGACTTTCATTAATTCAACAATATTTACAGTACACTTACTGTCTGCCAGTCAGTGACTTGACAGTCAGAAATACGATGCTGAAACAGTTTCTTTCTTCATGAAGCTTACATTCTAGTGGAAATAATAAAATAAAATACAGAAAGATGGTTCCTGAGTTAAGATGGTTTAATATGATGTTTCCACTTTACCATGGTGTGGGCTACCATTTGTTTATTTTTAAAACAATTATTTCTGCTTAAAGTAATAAGGATTGCATTCTATGTTCACCTTTCATACAGTATTTAATATATCATATAAGATATTTAGTAGTTTGTTATAAAATACTGTTTTAGATGATTTTCCCAACTGCAGGGTAAAGAGTTTTGAGTATCTTTAAGGTGGGCTAAGCTGGAACTATTATGGTCAGGAAAATAAGTATATCAAACATATTTTCAACTTATGGTGGGTTATTTGGGATATAATCCCATTATAAGAGGACATTCTGTATATACACATATGTATATACAAACAAAATAATTTCACCAATCATAACTATGAAGGAAAATTAAGCAGGTTAAGTTGGTTGTCTGTGTGTGATTTAAGGTATGTGGTCAGGCAAGCATAAAAGAAAAAAAAAAGTAATCTTGAATATTGAAAGTAATTGGGGCAGCCCCATAACCTAGTGGTTTAGGACTCCATTTGGCCCATGGCAGTTCAAAGCTGAGTCCCCGCGTGTATGTGTGCCCAAGTCTCCACGGGATGGAGAAAAGGAGGAAGAGGGATTATGGCATGGCCATGCACCACTGCCAATACTTTCTACTTCCCTCTCTTTTTCTGTCTCTCTCTTGCTCTTACTCTGTCTCGCTCTCTGGTGAGCAAACACACCTATTGACGCAAAATGATTATGACTGCCAAATAAAAGGCTTTGAAGATAACATGAAGCAATCTCCACACAATGTAGGAGCAACACATCGGCCCGCAGACAACATGAGATAAGAAGGTCTAGGTTAGGGACAAATCAAGTTCCCTCCAGTTCAAGAGCCTGAGCCCTTTGGCTCAGTACTAGACTTATGCAAAGTCTACAGTTGTGTGTCCTTAAAATGCGCATGCTGGTAACTTGTAGTTTTCTTCTGAATTTAGAGGTATAATTTATATAAAAGATCTTAGGTAGTAACTGATATATATACTAGTGGTTACATAAATGGTAATTATTATTGCAAGATTCACTCCTTGCAGTCATTAATTTTCATACTGTCAAGTTTCACATCCTATAAGCCATCATGAAATTTTAATTCTCATCCTTGACTTCTGAGTTTTGGTTCTATATTTCTGGCTTCTTCATGATTTCCACACAAATTTTTGTTTTTTACTTACGCTCATCATAGGGAAATGACAGGGTTTAACAGAATGAACACGAAAACTAAAATTAAAAAAAATGTCTTTTTTAAAAAAATGAGATTGTGTTCAAATCTATGTTTAATTAAGTTGGATAACCTTAGACTGCCACTTGGCTTCTTGCTTTTTATTTATCTGAAATGGAAAATTAGAGGCATAATTAAATCAAACAGAAAGTGCTATCTAATTTAATTCTGCAACCAGAATAAGGATTTATGAATCATCTATGTACCTTTACCACCATTGCCCATTCCCTCAAATAAAAAAAAATAAATAAACAAAAAAAAGAAAAATGAGTGGCTTATTTAGCTTCTACTTGTATGATCATCTTCTTATTAATTTCCTTTTATTTATTCTTCCTTACTATTATCTTGTTTTGTCTGTAATTGCTGGATACCTGGGTTATTACAATAGTACCTTGTCTGGCCTCTGGCTACAACCTTAATCCAATTCAATTAATATCACTCACTATTATCTAATTGTTTGATCCAAAATAACCCTTTGAATATTTCATTTCACACCTCAAAAACTTTTTGACTCACTGGAAGCGAGACAGAATTCAGGAAGGCAGAATTCAGATTTGACATTCAAGAACAAATATGACAGGCCTATTTTTTTAGTTTTTTTTCTGACAGACACCACTTCCAAAACCTATTTCCTAACCTTACTAATGGTGGGTTTTTGGCTTTATCTTTTTCCTTAAATCCATGATAGTTCTCTGGTTTTCTTTTCTTTATTTTTTAAAATCATAACTCCCCACAAAATGTTGGTAAGTAAATTCTAAATTCTAACCATTGTTTAAAGTCTAGCCAAAGTGCCTCCCCCTGTCTGAAGCTGCCACAGATATTCTCTAACTGCTTTCAGACTATTTCAGTACAACTAATATATCACCTTTAACATATTATTGTGCTTTATAATTATTTGTGTATATGTCATGAGACCCCTGTTTCATTTCAGTTTGGGATGAAATAAATCATCACCACAGCACCTCACATAACACCTGACATGCTGAATGCCCTATAAATATATATGAAATGAATTAAAGCATTTCTTTCTTGGACAAATCAAATAAGGTAAGGTTTCCTTTCTTTCACTTTAAATGTTATCAAAAACATATATGATGGGAACCAGCAGTTAGCGTAATGGCTATGTCGCTGGACTCCCACGTAGTCGACCGCGGTTCGCATCTCGGACCCGGTGGCTTACAACTCACGCCGGGCGCGTGTGCGTGCGTGCCCAAGATCCCGAGAGGAGAATGGAGGAGAAGGGATTGCGGCGTGACCATCCCCCCTGGGGGGTGATTTCTCGCTTTCTGTCTCTCTGTCTCTCTCTGTCTGTCTGGCAAGCACATGCGCCCTATAGCAAAAAACCTCTCCAAAAAAAAAAAAAAAAAACATATGTGATAAGACATCGACTTTTTGCAGTATAGATTTACCATTAAAATATATTTTGTTGAAACACAGCAATAGTGTTGAGATGTATTCACATGTATAAATCTCAAAGTACATGATACAATGAATACACTGCCATCCAAATAAGCTTCCTCTGAGAAACACAAACTAGACAAACACTAGTCAACTATTCCTAATAAAAACTGTTTTGAAAATTGCTAGCAACTAAATAATTTCATAAACCTTGAATTAGTCTCCAAACTTAAGTAGCACCAGGTAACACAACTACAATCCTTACAGTATTATGTTGGATAATAAAAATCCTAAAGCATAATGTAGCAAATCCTCTGGAATAATCATATTAGTAAAAATCTTTTGCACTGATCTAACACTGTCACAAAAATGCTACTGTGGCCCATAAAATTATATGAAAATATGATAGCCTTTATGTAGGGTTACATGTGTAGTTATTCATTTTCTATCACTAAAATGTACGGTTGATGTTGTTTATACATAGTCTGCCTGTGAAAATGATATCCATGAATGAAATGAGTGCATGGCTTCAGATAACAAATACATATTAAACAAATGTTTCTAGGGGAGACATCTGGACACTAACACACACATATTGTCATTTAAATAGTTTTATTTTTTTCCTTCACCAAAGATGGAATAAAGCAAAAACACTTAATATTGAGTTTTTCTTAAGTGACTCACTGCACATGATGATTGCTCTCCGCTAAGGTACCATCTCTTCTCCGTCATAATTGTACCTAATCACTCATGGCAATTTTTAGTTGATATATTCTTTTTTAAAAAAACAATTATTTGATTTTATTTATTTACTCATTTATTTTTTAATTTGACCAGAAAGAAACAGAGAGAGAGAGAGAGAGAAAGTGAGAAAGCAAGCAATCAGGAACAGGACTCGAACCGTGGCTGGTCATGTGGGAGTGTCCACCGCCTTAACCACCTTGCCAACTGCTGGCCCCCAAATTGATATATTATTAGATGGAGTTCCCATGCTATTGCAGCGTACTTACTGTTCACTGTTAAAATTGGTCTCCTTAATGATGACCATCCCATAAATACTTAAAAGGACTACTGAAAAGTATCTATTAAATAAAAACATACTAAAGTTTAAAGCATTTTAAAGCATCACAAGACTTGCAATGTTAAGTGTAGCATGTGAACCAAAAATAAGCAAAATTGACAAGAATACTTTATATGAATAGTCAAAAAAGGAACTGGCATTGGCTCCTAATTAAGTCCAAAATATGATATTTTCAAATTCTTAGACATTGTTGTAATGTTGTTGGCATGTAGGGCCACAAACAATGAATGTTTTCTTGACAAATGAGTTTAAAAGCTAGAGAAGTGATTTTTTCCTATCATTCAAGCTGACCTTGTTTTATGTCTCCATGCCACTTATACACTGCTCATACATAAATAGTTCTAAAAATAAAACATCCTATCTTTCTATATTTCAAAAAGCAACAGAAGCATAGCTTAAAATTTTAGTCCTGGATATAGTTTAAATGAAAGTACACATTTAGAAGAGGTCTACTACTTTCACATTAAAGTCATTTTTTTTAACATAGAGACTATGTATTCAACTTTATTTATTTATTTA